>JASPKZ010008439.1:540000-813145 GCA_030220185.1 Diploptera punctata
CACTATGCCGTGAATAATGGAATGGGTATCAATGATTGATGAGGGACATTATGAGGTAGTGACTGAATTCAAATTGCTAGGAACTATAATTGCAAATTGGAAGAAGGAGCGGAAATGAATTAAACATAAGTTCAATAATCTGGAATCATAAGTTGTTAAGCGTCACAACGGCTCTTGTCGACCGAACTTCTCTAAAGAAAAAGTAAAATATATTAATTCTTCCAGATAGATTATTGGAATTAGACCATAATCATCCCATTTCGGGCAAGGGCCTCCTGCGACTGCAGGGTGGCTTACGTTTCATCCTCGGGTTAGACAATCCCTTGGGACTATCACTTTTTATGGATTGCTTCCATCTTTGTCTGTCTTGCGCTATTCTAGTCCACAATGTTCTTAGCTGACATTTAGGGTGATTTTCTCAACCAATGTCTAAACCGCGACCGCGGTTTTCCGATATTTTATTGTTTCCATAACAACCATCCGATTGAGGGTCTTTCCACTTTTCAGCGGTTGCCCTTTTACCAGCCGGCTGCTGACCCTTCACATCCACATGTGTAAATCACAGAGGTAGATGTTCAACAGCTAGTGTAGGGATGACATGTGGTTAGCATGTCGAGTCCCCCAGCCGTTATAGCTGGTTCCTCAACCTGGAGCCGCTACTTATTGTAGCTACCCAATTGCCTAATGATGCTGGGTGGGCACCGGTCCCATACTGGCCGAAATACCATGAGAACATTTCTTCCCCCATGGAGACTCGAACCAGCGCAAGTCCCGTAGCTCTGCGCCAAGGCTTCCTACCTTAACCGCTCGCCTACGGCGTTAATTATAAAAAAGTCTGAATCATGTCTATGGTTTCATAACAATTTATGTGAATTATCAGTTATTTTTATAGGTGTTATGGAAACATTGGAAAAAATATTGGTAAACCAGGGTCGTAGTTTAGTCTACGGTTGAGAAATTCACACTTAAACATTTCACTCCAACGCTTCTTTTGTCTTCCAACTTTTCTTTTCCCTAGTCTGGGTTCCCACATAGTAACTGCATATGTCCATCTTTTATGATCCATTCGGAGCACTTGACCCCTCCCCCATTTCCATTTCAACCTCGTTATCTTGCGGATATATTGTATGGATGCTTTATTTTAAGATAGGAGAAATGATTACGATTACTTGATAATGAAGTTCTTAAGAGAAATTGTGGATCCAAGATAGACGAACACACAATTTAATGGAGAATACTAATTAACAGTGAGCTATACGACCTTTGTGGGAAACCAGATTAAATAAGAACAGTTAAGTATCGCAGACTGTGATGCGCAGGACATTTGGCATGAATGAGGAATTATAGAAGGGCATGGAAACTTGGTGTAGGAATACCAGAAGGAAAATTCCCAGTAGGTAGCCGAATAATAAGGTGGGCGAATAACATTAACCAATATTTGAGGAATATTAAGTACAGAAATGGATGTTTTAAGAAGATCAGCTGGAAAATGTGGAATGGATAGAATACAAAATAAAGAAATAAGGGAAATGATGGGTGTACAAGAGGAGTCGGACATCATAGACATTATAGAAAAGAAAAGATTACAGTGGTATGGCCATGTCAAAAAAATGCCAGAGCAAAGTTTGCATAAAATTGTTATGGAATGGATCCCAATAGAAAGGAGGAAGAGGGGAAGACCGAAGAAAACTTGGATAGATGGGGTACAAGCAGCTATGAATATCAGAGGATTGGAGCAAGATCAATGGATGGACAGAGAGGAATGGCGTTTGGTTTCCGGAAAACGGCGGCAGCTGCCATGATACCAGATGATGATTATGATGATAATTTATATAGGAAACAATTAGAAAATATTAACTCAAGGTATGCTGAGCTTAATTCAGCGCGGCCATGAACCTCAGTGTTCAATATTGCCTGTATGTTATTTGCCCATCGCAGTCTACGAGACTTAACTCTTCTTATTATATCTGGCTTCCTATAAAAACCATGTAGTCCATTGTTATGTAGTCTTCTCCATTCACCTGTCTGTTCATCTCTCAACATTTTCCTAAGAACTTTATTGTCAAAAACTCGTCATCTCATTTCCTCCCTTAAAGTAAAAGTCCATGTTTCGCACCCACATAATATAACTGGTAGAATGATACTTTTATATATTTTCAGTTTAACGTATTTTGAAAGGAGTTGGGACATCAAAAGTCTCTGCAATGCATAATAGCACGCATTTCCAGAATTGAGCCTATGTTTAATTTCTTTGTACATCTCATTCCTATTTGTGATTATTGTTCCTAGGTATTTGAATTCAGCCACTTCCTCAAAATTTCCTTCATTTGTCATTAGCTGTCCATTTCCATTATATAATGCATTTCTACGTGTGACCATATATTTAGTTTTATTGATATTTACTTCTAGTCCTAATTCCTTAGTGTTACTCAATACTGTGTGCGTGTTGTCGTTTAGTATCTCCTCGCTATCAGCCAATAGTACTACATCATCAGAATAAACTAACGTATTGATTATTTATTTAAGCCAATGCTGAGACATGTTGTGAAATAATTGTCATTTGTTTTCTTTGTTCCCAATATATCTGTCCATTTATCCCATTAAAACGTTTCTGGTGTACGCTACGTTTTCTCAGGTTTGGCGATTTTATTATACGCATGTGGTAGAGGTGTTGTTGCTAGACAGCCGTGGTCCGTCATCAGCCTGAAATATGCCACTGTTTCTCTTCTAGATGACTATGCCTATATATTTTGTAGACGTGGGGACAGTTTTCACTTCTATTCTGTACATACTCAAGTCTTTCGGCTTTAAACTTGGATTTGATGAGCAGTTTTGTTGAAAGGAGGGAGATACTACTTTTTGTAGACGCACATATTTTCATTCCTTTCTTCGTCAGAAAATCAGCATTTCCATTCCTTTTATTCCTATATGAGAAGGAATCCACTGGAATGTAATTACTTTACCCGCATCTTTCAGGTTACTGATTGTTTTCCTTATTTCTCTGACTTTTGAGGTGATATTTTATTTTAGCGAGAATATGGCTTGTGTAGCTGAGATCGAATCACAAAAATGTGACGTTTCATATGATTAAACTAATGTCATACGTTAAATAAAATTCCTGTCTATTACCATAAGAGTGCGTCAATGTAAATTTGAGCCGGTTCATTTGTTTATCAATCCAAGGGATTGAATTAAATCATACAGATTCAGTAATTTTCATTCTCTAGCATGTGTCTATCTCAAATATAATCATTAAGATATTCTTCTTTTCCTCAAATACTACTTCTTAATATGTTTAATAAGAGAAGGATGGGGCAAAAATTATGTAATAAATGCTTTGAACAGAGGTAATAAATTTGTTATATACAATTAGTAGTAAGTAGTAATACGACTTTATTAGACTAAAAGTAAGATATATACAATGTTATTTACAAATATGGGTCGCACGGGCAGCAAGCCATACGTGCTGTTGACAGTCCGTTACAATTAAGTAATATTTGGTAATAGTATAAAGAAAAACAAAAAGAAATAATATATACATTTACATAAAGAATACACAATCATATTACAATTAAATAATAATACAATAACATTATACATTAATTAAATTATGTAGAATTATTAAGAATTAATGGTATTGCATTTTGATAACATGTATTTATTCATGAATGAGTGTTCTTATTTTCCGCGTTTTGTCCAGAAATTTACCCAAGTTTATCCAATTTTCTGAATGTACCATCAACTCATTGCATGCCAATCTTTCACGATTTGAATTTAGAAATCTTTCCGGTAATAATTGACGTTTCCAATATTCTAAATCGTTACATTTTCCTAATATATGTATCTCGTCTTCAAAGCTCCTGCACATTGGACATATTCGCAAATTGTGATCGTCGCTAATTTTTAGATATTTCCATGCCCCTAGTCTAAACCAAGCAAACCCTGATCTCTCTTTAAATCCGAGATTGAATATATAAGATTCTTTTCCCCAAATATATTTTCGGTCTCTTTGTAAAAACAGTGATCGTTTTCCAGAAAATATCTTGTTGGTTTATATCTACGTACCTCCTCCTTATTTTTGTCCACACATTCTTCCAATTTTCAGTCCCTTTTTTCCATACCCAACCCATCCCAATTTTTGGAGTTCTCTCCTTTAAGTATACGGTAAATGCTAAGACAAATAGCAGATATGCAAACACTCTCAATCTTAGTTAAATTACTGTAAGGAAAGTTGTAAAACACAAAAAAGAGGATAGAATAGAAAGTATTCCATAAAGAGGGTAACTTGAATGTTATGTGAGTGAGCGGAAAGCTTCATACTACAAATGATTAAAAGTAAACCCGAGAATAAGTAGACCGAAAGTAAATTCTAAAATTTTGGGAAGGATTTGGCAAGAAAGGGAATCCGGAAACAATACGAAATGGTATTAGGAAAGCCAGGTAGAATTACAAGCAAAAATACATAAATAAGCGAAGTGATTAGATGGAAGAGATTTCAATTTACAAACGAATATGTTAATAAGGACTATTTAACTCATGCCCCAAATGGGAGTCAATGACCAATCACATTTCAATGATTTATTATTCACAACCAATCACAGTCGTGTTTCGCCTAAAATTTACCAACTAAAGTTTATCATGATAAAGAAAGCACCTCCTTTTTAACATTCTGAGTAGGCCATAGCATTATTTTGCAGTGACTAACACTCTAAAGAAAATCGGCTACCAGATTGCATGTATTGTGTATGAATGTCAGCAGAAATAGCATGCGACAGATAATATAAAAACGTATGTAACAATTAATTATATCACACAAAAAATACTGTTTGCACTTTCTTAAACTAATTATTTTCCAGGAAATGACGTTGCAGAAAAATATAAATGACATATTTACATCATAGGACATCAAATTAATTAATACCTATAAGGTTGGTTATAAATTTCCCCACTAGAGTGCATTCTTACAATATTGTGATCCTTTGGCAATAAATAATATTACATTCTGGTTGAAGTGATGAAGAAAGGAAAGAAATGAAGCGTACCGATCGTTTCTCATTTATTTTCAAACATCGCCGTTTACATTAAAAATATAAATATTATAAAATAACTACAGTTAAATAATGATTTGTGAGTAAACAGCTTAATTTTATTCGTTAAATAGTTCGAACAAATGCCACTCTTGATTTCCAAATTCTCTGGATAAATTCACTCCTCACTTCGTGAATCATGAATTTGTCGATAATCTGGAAATCACTCGTGGCATTACTTATGATAAACACTGACAAAAATGTTATGCATTTTGTGACGAAACCAAGTTTTTTTCTGATGGAAAGGTAATTCTATGCCGTGAAGCAAATTAAAATTTGGAAATTTGATAAGTATGACTTTGCAGGTTAAGGTTGAACGGATTGAGGGAACGTGATGGTAGGTAGAATGCATTTCACCAAGATGTGTGAGTGAAGTGACCATCATTGGTTGTAAAATGAAATAGAAAAATTGTCTTAAAATTCAGAAAAAAAATATACTTTGTTTTGCCCAGTATTTAAGTATTAGAAACAGTTTCAAATTACCAAGACAAAAACCCAAAATATGAAGGCTGAAAAAACGGAATATGGTTGGTTGTTGTTTAACTGTACGATAGTCATAGACGCTTCTCCAGAGTTCAGATCTCATCCCAACAGAAAACTGTAGTTTGAAGTCAAAATATGACTGGAAAAATCATCAAAAAAATTAAAAAAATTACACGGAAGAGATTACATAAGGAGTGGTCTCGTATGGATCCGCATTTGACTCATAAAACATGTTTCAAGATTCCAAAATGGCACAATGAGGTCTCAAAATGGAAACCAAACTAAATTCTAGAATGTGTTTGTACTAGCATTAAAAAAAAAATTGTTTGCCCAATATTAAATTGTATGCGGTATTAGTGTTTTTTCCTAAACAAACTGTAATAATAATAATAATAATAATAATAATAATAATAATAATAATAATAATGTTATTGATAATAATAATAATAATAATAATAATGTTAATGATAATAATAATGTTAATGATAATAATAATGATACTAATAATAATGATAATAATAATAATAATGATGATAATGATAATAATAATAATAATTATTATTATTTTTTTTATTATTCCGGCTTTCACAATGAATATACATTTTTCCGGTACCCATGTTCACAGTTAACTACACATTTGTTTCAACACATTTTTCCATTCTTGTCTGTTCATCCATATATCTTCTTCTATTTCCCATTCCCTCTTAGTTTCTTTGTTTCCCTGAATCCACGTAATATTTGGTCTACCCTTCTTTTTCCTTCCCTGTGGTTCACAATCCATGATTATCTTAGGTAGTCTTCCTTCTTCCGTCCTTCTAATGTGTCCGTACCAATTTAATTGTTTCTTCTTTATAAAATCTAATATTGAATATTGTACCTGCATTTTTTCTTTTATATATGAATTTCTGATTTTATCCTTCCTGGATATTCTTGCAGCACGAATAACAACAATAATAATAATAATAATAATAATAATAATAATAATAATAATAATAATAATAATAATAATATGCTTTATTTTAGCTGGCAGAGTTAAGGCCATAAGGCCTTCTCTTCCACTCAACCAGCGAATAATGCAATTATTTAAGAGAAAATTTATAATTACTTATAATTATTTATGAGAGAAATTGTTTTTTATGAAATACAATATGTTATTTGAATAAAATCAATGTTTTCATTTAGAATGTATAGTTGATTTATATTTTGCTATCAAACAAAAATCGATATAATGCCTATTGCCAATATTTCTCCATTATTAAATTGATTCACTGTATAGGTGGTAAAGTTTTCATATATTTTGTAATAAACAATAAAGTGAAATATTAACTGAAAATAGTCATATATAGTCTAAATAATATATTTTCTATCACTATTTTGTTATACACGTAATATTTTTAATGCAGCGTATGGTTTAATTTTAATTTTGAAAAAGGGAACTCTTTTCGTATAAACTCTTGCAAAGTTTCTTCCCTTGTAAAGTTTAGAACCAGCGCGTCTCCCTTAGTCCTATATGAAGTTATGAAATCCCTTTTTTAAAATATTACTATATATATATATATATATATATATATATATATATTTTATAATAACATTTAAAAATAATAAAATACGTACTATATATCAGTCGTTTTCAACTAAATTAAATTTCTGTTTAAAAAACTTCAACGAAGTTAAAACTGCGAAGGTCCTTCAGAATCATATTCCACCTTCTGCATTTAATTTGGTACTCGAAATGAAATGCAGAAGATGGAACATGATTCTGAAAAGCCTTAATAGTTCTAACTACTTGTCGAAATTTTTAAACTAAAATCTAATTCTATTGAGAACGACTGTTATATCAGATATTTATTTTAATATTTTAACATTCTACCGTATTACATAACCTCAACGCTGTCTTACAATGAATGTTATAAGAATAAAGTGATCCCACTACAGGCCTCAGGAAGCCCTTGGGGTAGTAGGAGGTTAAGGCTCTCACTTTTTCTGGATAATCGGCACTTGGTGTCAGCCGGGTTGTCAGACCTGCGTGACGGCCGCCTTTACCCCAGAACAAGCATCTGGTACTCATTTCCGTTAGAGTCTGAGTCAACCCCAGGTTCATAGTGCTGACAGAAGGTTTGGGTCAGTTTAAAAATCCTGACCCCACCATCGACCTTCCGGTTTGTAGCGTAGTGCCTTAACCACTACGCTACGGCGTGCCCCACAATGAATGTTATAAGTATTGATATATTATTATTACAAAATGTATAGATTAGATTAGATTAGATTAGATTTATTTAGCCTGGTGGAGTTAAGACCATGTGACCTTCTCTTCCACTCACAAGGACAAACATATATTACATCAGAATATAACAATCTCAATTAACTCTAATATTAAATACTAAATAAAGATTTGATCATAGAGATAATATCTGTTATTTTACGATCTATAATGCAACCAGTTAATGTTATGTTGAAATTAAGACTAAAACTAATAATGAAATGTATACAAGCAAGACATGTTAAATTGTCCCTGTCTAATGTATACAAAAAGCAAAGAAGAATAATGAGATATAGAAAACTAAAAGTTGAAAGGATGCGGGATAGAGAACATAAATCATGAGGTGAAAAAGAAGAAAATATTCGTTAATGATGGTTTGATTATGTGTAAAAATGCGTAGTATATACAATCTTAAACAATCCAAGTGTTATCTGTTTTTATTAGCTGTAAAACGGGTAAGTTGGTGACAAAATCAAGTTTGTTAAGCGAAGTGTCCTAATAAAACAATATTACGTGCGAATGAGTAGTGAAAATAGCAAGCTGTTTGGGTAATTGCTGTTGGAATGAATGTCACGTTTAAGAAGCCAACAATTTGCAATGTCGGCCTACTTAGTAGAAAAGTAATAACGTTCCTTACGACTCAAGTACTTGTTTGATGGCGCATCATAACACGGGCTCTAAAATCTTTATCTGTTTCTCTCGACACATGTGTTACTCACATTTCTATTTCTGATTCTTCCATTTTAGCGAATTTCAAAGTAATGTAGCTATTGTGGTTATACTCTAACTAACTCACAGGCACTATCGAACTCGTAGGTTCATGGCCTCGCGGACATAAGCTCTCCATACATCCCTATCCTGAGCTAATGTTTTCCAAATAATACCCTGTATAATCTGCTTCCCTCAAATCATAGTTAATGTTATTCTCTCATCTCATTCTTGGTCTACCAACTGGGCGTTTTTCCTCTGGTTTTCCTGAAGCTTCCACGCACATATTTCACCCCCATTTGTGCCACATGTCCTGCACATCGTAGTCTACGAGACTTAACTGTTCTTATTATATCTAACTTCCTATAAAAACCACGTAGTTCACTGTTATGTAGTTTCCTCCATTCAATTGTCTGTCCATCTCTCTTTGGTCCAAAAAAAAATTCTTAAGAATTTATTCTCAAATACTCGTAATATCCTTTCCTCTCTTAAAGTAAGTGCCCATGTTTCGCATCCATATAATATACTTACTTAGTCACTGGCACTATCAAACCCGTAGGTTCATGGCCTCGCGGACATAAGCTGTCCATACATCCCTATCCTAAGCTATTTTTTCCAATAATCCCCTGTATAATCTACTTCCCTCAAATCATAGTTAGTGTTATTCTCTCACCTCATTCTTGGTCTACCAACTGGGCGTTTTCCCTCTGGTTTTCCTATAAGAAGCTTCCATACACGTCTTTCACTCCCCATTCATGTCACATGTCCTGCCCATTGCAGTCTACGAGACTTAACTGTTCTTATTATGTCTGGCTTCCTATGAAGACCATGTAGTTCAGTTATGTAGTTTTCTCCATTCAATTGTCTGTTCTCTGTCTTTGGTCCAAAAAATTTCCTAAGAACTTTATTCTCAAATACTCGTAATCTCCTTTCCTCCCTTAAAGTAAGAGTCCATGTTTCGCAGCCATATAATATAACTGGTAGAATAATAGTTTTATATATTTTCAGTTTAACGTTTTTTGAAAGGAGTTGGGACGTCAAGAGCCTCTGTAATGCATAATAGCACGCATTTCCAGAATTGAGCCTATGTCTAATTTCCTTGTGCATCTCATTCCTATTATTTGTGATTATTGTTCCTAGGTATTTCAATTCAGCCACTTCATCAAAATTTCCCTTAGCTTTCACTAGCTGTCAGTTTCCTTTATGTAATGTATTTCTATGTGTGACCTGCTCTCACCAAATACAGTATATTTTATTATAATTTTGCAAAATATCATTTCGTACACCTTAAACCCAAAATGATCACAACAAAAAAGAGTTTCGTGCATAATTCTTCTAGCATAATTTTATTTAGTCGAAAGGGGATTAAGTAATTGCATTAGGAGTAGATAAGGTATGATTGTTATCATTTTCAGTTACCTACTATACTCTTATTATTATTTATATTTTACACTTTCTTGGCCAATCCAATTCCTTAATCAAATAATAAGTTATTATTGCTCTTATTATTGTTGTTATCGTTATTGTTGTTTCGCGCCGTAGCCGAGTGGTTAAGGCAAGAATCCTCGGCTCAGAGCTAAGGGACTTGTGCTGGTTCGAGTCCCCATGGCGGAAAAATGTTCTCATGGAATTTCGGCCAGTATGGGACCGGTGCCCACCCAGCATCGTGAGGCATTTTGGTAGCTACAAAGTAGCGATTCCAGGTTGACAAGACCAGCTTAAGGGCTGGGGGATCCGACATGCTGGCCACATGTCACTCCCTACACTGGGTAGATGATCGTCTACCTCTGGGAGTAACAAATGTGGATATGAGGCCAGCAGTCGGCTGGTAGGCCAAGGGCTTTCATGGCCTATCGCGCTTGGAAAAAATATTCTTATTAATATTAATATTATTATAGCAATTATTATTAATATTTTTTTGCACTTTCCTTGTCAATTCCATATTGTGTAGCATATACATATTCAGTCTTGCTAATAAAAATCTCTTATACAGGCTTTCATCAGCTTTTTAGTTATACAATGTATAAGCCTTATGTAAATCATTTATAATTTCCTTACTAATAAATGTTGTGCCGGAGCTATATAACAATACAACCGTTATACACAATTCGTTACATATTCATCATTATGACGCCAAGAACAATATTACGCGCAGTTTGTAACATAAATAATACGTCAGCTAGTGATTGAGTAAGAAATGAGTATGGATAAGAATTAATAGACAATCCCTAATTGGGGAGGTACGGAAAAAATAAGTGTGTTTTAATTTATTTACATTTTCCTTTACGCTATGTCATATATATCGTAGAATTAGTTTCACAAATAATGTGCTGCCACCTAAAATCCTCCGTACAAAAATTCTCACAACCAAGTCAGTGCTTCAACAAGGGGTCAACAAGTACGGACCTAATGCATTCTGCTGATGATGGGACTAGTCCCGAAAGGCCTACAGAGTTTAAAATAACTTAAGTTGAGGAGACGGACGTACAAGGTAACTATTTTATAGTTTTTAACCTACATTATATTACTGTCAAAAATTTCGAACAATTCTTGGAAACTAATAAAAGTTTTTCCGATTACTTATGAATTATATGCAGGGTTTTAAGATGCGTTAGAAAACGTTGAAAATAGTAGGAAATATTACCGACAACAGAATGACGCTTTATGCGAAGAAAAACGTTATTCCAGTTTGATGGGGAAATCGAACCTAGGACCTCACGGACAGTAGTTAGAAGCTCTAAACACAAGACTATCGAGCTAACATATGGCTTGCTGCAATAATAATACCTCTGTAACTAAATACATTTTTATATCGGTATGTGTATTATGTATTAATGATGCAAGGAAGTTTTGTTAAAATGATATTATGAAGCATTTAAACTACATTCAGGTTAATTCTTGTCTACAGTAATTATTGTAGTACATATTCTTTTGTGAATCAATGTTCAATTTAAAAATATTATTAGGTCTAATCGAGAATGAGTGTAACAAAAGGCATTTCACGATGCCTTTATTTTCCTACTCAGAGCTTTATTAATATTATTTATGTCCTGTGCATCCATCAAACAGTCGTTAAAGTGTTGCATTTTGCGTTAAATTTAAGGATACTTTCATCAATATCATAAGAAAACAATCAGTTGATCTTTAAGTCCGATATTTTGTCTAGTTATACAATCCTTAACACAGGTTGGACGGCATGTATAACGATTCCCATTGAGTAAGTTTGTACACTTCTTATACACTGAACAGCTATTACAGTGTTTATTAGTAAGAATGTTCAACTGAGATGTGTATAAACCTTGTATAAAAGTTATATATGGATTATTAGTAAGAGGGATCATGTATTATTAATCAAGTTGTAGATAATTCATAATTGTATTTATAAATGTACCATTTAACCCTGTGATGAAGTGAAGAGGAAGGACCATACGGTCTTATCTCTTAACTTCTTCAGGTAAAATAAATACATTTTCTTATATAACTTCAATTTTAAACCTGTTTTTCGCAATACTATAAAACTTGCAATTGTACCCATTTCCTTTTTACCGCCTCATATATAAGTCTCTAACGGTAGCATTTTTTTCGGAACCCAACTCGTGATATAGCAGTGAATAAGGGAAAAAAGGGTCAGGTTCGTTAACTACCAAAACCGGACCACAGGATTGGGAGCTGGTCTCAAATGAAATATAAAAATCGATATAGCGGCTGCAATTTTTGGTTTTTCGTTACGAATCTTGGTATATCTCATTGAAATAATATATGAAATATATTCTCCCAAAAATCAGTGAAATCTAACCAATAATAGGTGGCAGCTGAAATCCGTAACTTAAATATCGCTCTAGCGGCCGCCATGATTTATTCACGCAATGTAACTGGATACATATGATGATGTTAATATAAGAAAAATGCATTCAATACAAACTAGTAAAATTCGACAATAAATTCAATTTGCTGTGGAATTCGCTTACTTTACGCAGTTTTATGTGACGTACCTTCCGTCAGTCACATATAATAAAATTTTTAAAAAATTACTATTTTTTTCTTTTTATTCATTTTCTTAGTTTAACATCTACCTTTGTAGGTACTTGTAAGTCTACATTCATCACACGTCAGAGCCTCATAGGGACACACGTGTTAGAATAATAGTTTCTTAAATTGTGGATTATGTAATATTTGTGACCGCTGAAGGACAAGGAGGACATCCCCCGTGAGTAACGTAGCCTGGGAAAAGTTCGAGAGAACACGCACGTATAAGACAAGATACATAATTCATTCATTCATAAATATTAAAAAAGGCGAATACGTAAACGATAATCACAGCTGAAATCTTCTCGAGGACTATTGACCTTTTAGTGTCGTGATATTTAACTTAAGCCTTTACAAGTGAGGAGAAACAAAGAAACATACTCACATAGGAAATGTCTTGACCGAGGATCGAATCCGAACCGCTGTTTCGGAGCCAAAGACATTAGCCCGAGGCTACAGAGGTGGATATTTCGTTATATTTAAATATCATACAATTTGACATAATTATTATATTGTAAGAAATGCAGCAGTATTTTTAACGCCTGCAAATTATTTGGTTAGATGTAGAAACACAGAAAAGTACAGGAGAGGCCCCAAGATTGAAATATAGAAGTATGTGACGCGGTAAATAACTCACTGGCTCTATCTAACCTGGAGGTTCATGAACGCGCTTACATAAGCTCTCCATAAATCACTACCTTGACCTATTATTTTCCAAACATTCCCTGTATAAGTTAACTTCCTCATTCATACTTAATGTTATTTTCCCATCTCATCACTGGCCTACTTGCTGGGCAAGAATTTTCTGATTTACGATTAACTTCTTTTAGTTGACTGTTATATATATTTCTCAATGCATCTGTCTGTTCGTCTTCAACAGTTTTCTTATCTCTTTTTTTAATCCGAAGGGCGATACCCTCATTTGTCAGAGATGTTAGGTTTGATACCAATTGGATTTTGTATGTGATTATAAAAAGTAAACTGCTTGACGTTTTATTGTAAATGTGTATGTCCAACAGAAGACGAGAGTGACGCCACAACTAACTAACTAACTCACTAGCATAATCTTATCCGGAGGTTCATGGCCGCGCGGGGACAAATGGTCTCCATACATCCCAGTCATCAGTTAATGTTTTCTAATCATTCCCTGTATAATTCAAGTCCCTCAAATCATGGTTAATATTATTTTTCCATTTAATTCTAGACCTATCTACTGGGCACCTTCCCTCTGGGTTTCCTACTAGAAGTTTCCATGCTCCTTTAACATTCCGCATTAGTGTCATATGTCTTGCCTATGGGAGTGTACAAGACTTCTTAGTTTTTATTACACTGTTCTTTCTTATATTATAGCTGGCCTCTCCAGAAGTCTCTTTCCTGTAATTTAGAATTTGTTTCAAACTTTAACTGCCAATTTCTGACGTACATGTTACTATGCTTCTTACTATTGTTTTATGAAGTCTTGAATTTTTTTCTCTTGCAGCAATTTTTATCCCAATGAATACTTTTTGTATGTGATTATAATAAAATGCTTTGTAACAGAATATGAAATATAGCTTCCTTCGTTCTGTGTATTATATTTCTATTCCAAAGCACTGAGTTCAACATACCAATGATTCTTCTTCCATCAGTTATTCTTCAATAATAGTAAATAACAATAATAATAATACGTTGCTGGTAATAATAATAATAACAATAATAATAATTATTATTATCATAATAGTAATTTATTTAGGAATATTCCACAATACAATGTTTCTCCTTCAACCCAAAGTGATTTGTTGCCAGACGTTCCTGTCTAAAGCATCTTCTTCCCTCAAATCTCTAGCTTCCGTACTTCTCTTCACTCCATCCATCGATCGTTCTCTACGCCTGCCTCTTCCATGTCTTCCAGTAGCTTCCCATTTAAGGTATTCTCTCTTCTTCCATTGTTATGAGGTGTCCATACCATTTCAAACGTTTTTATTCTATTTTTCCTAATATGTTTTTTCAACTTGCACAATTTCCCTTATTGTGCTGTTTCTAACCTTATCCCTTCTTGAAATTCTTCTCGTTTGCCTCCAAAAATCAATTTCTACTGCTAACAGCTTGTTAGTTTGTTTTCTACTTACTGTCCAGGTTTCGGACCCATATAATAAAATGCTTTGTAACAGAACTTTAAATATAGTTTTCTTCGTTCTGTGTATTATATTTCTATTCTAAAGCACTGAGTTCAACTTACCAATGCTTCTTCTTTCGTCAGTTATTCTTCAACAATAGTAAATAATAATAATAATAATACGTAATAATAATAATAATAATAATACGTAATAATATTAATAATACTACTAATAATATTATTATTTTTCCTGGTGGAGTTAAAGCCTTGAGGCCTTTGTGTACAACTTAACCTTGTTAGATAAAAATTTTCAATAATTAGCCTTAGACCTATAACTAAGTTATTTAAAAAAACTGAGTTCAACATGCTAATGATTTTTTCATCAGTTATTATTCTTCAATAATAATAATAATACGTAATATTATTAATAATACTACTATTAATAAAATAATTATTTTTCCTAGTGGAGTTAAAGCCTTGAGGCCTTTGTGTACAACTTAACCTTGTTACATAAAAATTTACAGTAATTACCCTTAGACCTATAACTAAGTTATAACAAACAAAAATGTACCTCTATGTTAGGCAGTGCCATTGAGATAGTTATTGTAGGCCTTTATTGACATTAAAATGGACAGACAGACCAACAAATAAAGATGTGCTAGACAGAGTGGGTGAAAGAAGAACAATGCTGGAACTCATAAAGAAGAGGAAAAGAAATTGGATTGGCAACTGGCTAAGAAGAAACTTCCTGCTGAAGGATGCTCTAGAAGGAATGGTCAACGAAAATAAAGTTAAAGGCAGAAAAAGACATCAGATGGTAGACAATATTAAAATAAATGGTTTGTATGCAGATACAAAAAAGTAAGCTAAGTTAAGGAAAGAGTGGAGAATGCTGAGTTTGCAGTGAAAGACTTGCTCTTTAGCAGAACACTATGAATGATTGAATGAATATTGACATTTTTAACGGTTGAGATTAAAATTCCAAGTACTCCCAACAGAGTACAATGTTACGTCCTCTTTTACGTTAAGTAGGTTGGATAAAAAAAGATGTGTTGTAATCCGTGATAGACTAAAATTTCAATATATAGTAGAGGGTATCCAAATATATCAAATAATTGGTAAAATCACCTACACAAAATTGATTTAATTGCTTTACCAAATAAAAAACAAGGTTTTTCAGTATTAACCTGAAGGAAACAGAAACAGAGGAATGTGTAGTAGTAGTAGGACTTTATTAGACAAAAAGTAAGATATTTACAATATTATTTACAAATGTGGGTCGCACGGGCAAGTAAGCCGTACGTGCTGTTGAATATATAAACAGCGCTGGATGAATGAAGAGACACAGGAACAGGTTCAACTGAGCCTGAAAATATTATGTTCATGATCGTGATCATGATGATCATGAGAATAAAATTTGTGGTTAATTTTTTGGCAGTAAAATACGTTTTTGTTAAATTAATGAGCTTGTAGTATATAAGTATTTTAATTAAATCACATGTAAAATTGAAGTATGGCCTAATATAGTTTAGAATACTCTAAATCATACTGTCAAGAAGTTGGTAACTCAGGGCTCTAATACAATACATTATACAATTGGCGTTTGTTTGGATCTCGTAAGATTAAAGCTTCTTTCGGATAAAAAAAGTTTTCCTGAAAAGTAGTGAATTTATGTTTAGTAACCTAGAGTTATTTAACATTTTCCAATACTGTTATTTTAACACAGTTCCAATAATGGATCATATTATAATATTATAATGATATTGTCCACCGCTGTGGTCTCGAGGTAGCGTGCTGCCTTGTCACGCAGCGGGCACGGGTTCGATCCCCGGTCGGGGCAGTTTTTCTGGGTGAGGTTTTTATCGGGGTTTTCTTCACCTGCAAGACAAATGTCAGGAAAACTATAAGGCCCAAACGGTCCCCGAAATCATATGGCCATCATCATCATCATCATCATCATCATCCTTATCATTAACATCATCATCATCCTTCACCGGTGTGGAAAACAACGGGGACCTACCACACCTACAATTCCCTAGTAAAGCTGCAAGCATAGCATGAAAATGCTATGATTGCAGTGAAGGACCTGCCTGCGGGCAGAATTACTATGGATGGATGGATAATGATATTGTGAAAAGAAAAATTAATGTCTGAACTAGGAATTAAACCGTGGACCTCTAGTTCTCCAGACTAGTGTGCAGCTCACTACACCATTCTAGACCTGGCACAAACATTAACAATTCCTTCCAGTGAGCTGCACACTAGTCTGGAGAACTAGAGGTCCACGGTTCGATTCCTGGTTCAGACATTAATTTTTCTTTTCACAATATCATTATAATATTATAATATTATTCATTATTGGAACTGTGTTAAAATAACAGTATTAGAAAATGTTACATAAAATCGTTTACTGCTTATAAAAGTGGTGGTGTAAAATTCTCAAATATAGATACTTCTAAACGAAGCCGGCAGTTGGCGATGGTAGTGTCACCTACCTGTCAACGGATGCAACGAGAATTATAGATTTGTATATGTGGAAATAATTGTTAATGTTTGTGCCAGGTCTAGAATGATGTAGTGGGCTGCACACTAGTCTGGAGAACTAGAGGTCCACGGTTCGATTCCTGGTTCAGACATTAATTTTTCTTTTCACAATGTCATTATAATATTATAACTTGGAGTTAGTTTAAAAAGTGACCGTACAGTTAACTATTTTTTCCTGCAAGTCCAAAATGTTGCCAATTGATAAACATGATTAGTATAAACTATGTTTTTATATGTTCCATGCTACTTTTAACATTAATATACAAGAATGATTAAAAGTTCATGCTATAACAATGTATCATGAAAATAAACAAATATATAAGTTTAGCCACGATTCTATCAGAAATAACCGAATGTAAGGTGTCCTCCTCTTCCCTTATAAAGACTTCAAAAGTAGAAAGCACCAACCCCAGTATTGTGATCAGAACAGTTGTGCAGAATACTCGAAACAGTTAAATGGCTCCCAAAAGTAAACAAACAGGGATATACATCAAAAGATCTGATTTTAGAAGACGGCATATGGCGAATATGTATATTTGGCAACAAAAATTAGTGCAAATAAAATCTTGATACTGAATTAATGAGAGGATAAATAAGGTCAAATTTGCAATATTAAAATTAAATGTTTTTTATGGGATCAGAATATAAGTTCTAAAAAATAATACAGTAAGAAGGAGTAAAATGACATGCGGTGCAGAAACATGAAAATTAAAATTTAGAATAATAAGTAAATTAAATTCTGGAGAAATTGATTTTTGAAAGCGTTCAGATGGAATATCTAGCAGAGATAAAATATGAAACAGTGTATTTAAACAAACCCAAATCCTTTCAAAAATCGTTAAACTGAAAATATATAAAACTATTGTTCTACTAGTTATATTATATGGGTGCGAAACATGGATTATTACTTTAAGGGAGGAAATGAGATTACGAGTTTTTGAGAATAAAGTTCTTACGAAAATTTTTGGACCAAAGAGAGATGAACAGACAGGTGAATGGAGAAGACTATATAACAATGAACTACATGGTCTTTATAGGAAGCCAGATATAACAAGTACAGTCAAGTCTCGTAGACTGCGATGGGCAGGACATGTTGCTCGTATGGGGAATGAAAGACGTGCATGGAAGCTTCTTGTAGGAAAGCCGGAGGGAAAATACCCGGTTGGTAGACCAAGAATGAGGTGGGAGAACAACATTAACTATGATTTGAGGGAAGTAAATTATACAGGGAATGACTGGAAAGCATTAGCTCAGGATAGGGATGTATGGAGAGCTTATGTCCGCGCGGTCATGAACCTACGGGTTCGATAGTGCCAGTGAGTAAGTAAGTATTTAAACAAAAGATGAATGTTCAAATTTCAGTTGTGGATTTCATAAAAGAACATACAATTAAAATATCATGTAAAAAGTATGACAGAAAACAGATTCCCAAGAAGAATACTGAAATAGTGTCACTTGATACAAGAAGAAGAAGAAGAAGAAGAAAACGACAAAAAAATAACGTAAATTGATGGTGTTTTGAACAGCATGAGGGATAAAGGGTTGGAAGATGGATATTGGAATGACAGAGAGATGTGGAGGAGAATAACAGTAGATTCATTGAGCTCAGGAAGATGATTTGAAACCTTCTAAATAAATAAAGAAAATAAACAACACAAGAAACTAAAATTATTAATGCTGTTGTGCAGATAAAAAAATCAGTTATATGGCTTTGAAAGGAAAATACAAAAAACAACGGAATATCCTAAAATAACTCTACAGTTGCTTAATAAGTGAAAATCAGTATCAGAAATGTCTGAAGTGATTCCATAATTCGTTTTTCCTGAGAAAGTAGTTGCCCTGGAAGAATGACCAGAAGAAAGTATTTTGTCAGTTATGAAAAAGTAAATAAAATAATTGATTAAATTTTCGACTGTGCGTCACTTAATATAATCACTTTTCCCTGTGACCACAGATATAATAATATCTTATATTCAATGATATTATACTTCAAACTATCACTTTTGAACGATAGAAAGTAGTAGTAGTAGAAATGGAATGTATAGCCTTCTTTACAAACGAAAGAAAATACATATGCATTTACATTGCGCAAGGGTCTGCCTGGCCGTAAGTGCATTATTTTTCCATGAATAAAAAATAAAAATTAACATACGAACATATAACAAATACCTACATGGCCATACACCTCCATTAAAAATGTAAAAAAAAAAACACACACACACACATATATATATAATCCACCGCTGTGGTTTCGAGGCAGCGTGCTGACTTGTCACGCAGCGGGCCCAGGTTCGATCCTCGGTCGGGGCAGTATTTCTGGGTGAGATTTTTATCGGGGTATTTCCTCACCTGTAGGACAAATGTCAGGAAAACTTTAAGGCCCAAACCGTGCCCGAAATCATATGGACATCATCATCATCATCCTTATCATTTTATCATTATCATCAACATCATCATCCTTCACCGGTGTGGAAAGCAACGGGAAGCTACCACACCTACAATTCCCTAGTAAAATTGCAAGCATAGCATGAAAATGCTATGATTGCAGGGATGGACCTGCCCTCGGGCAGAATTACTATGGATGGATATATATATATTCTATGTCTACACTTATTACAAAATAAAACACATTCGTGAAAAGACCATGTGTATCGATGTAAAATGCCTCTTTTTGTATATTAAAAATAAAAATAAGTTGCTAGAAAACAAGAGAGTAGAGTAGTAAAAGATGTTTAGTATCACCCGTTGATAGTCTAACTCTGACGCGAGTGTTTGACGTCACACTGACATTGAATATTCAACTAAGAGAAAAATAAGTTGCGATTTATGTTGTATTTATAATCTATTTTATAGCGACACGAGTCCCTTGGAGCTTCCGATGTTTAACCCTCAAGCAAAGGGATTCATCGTCACTAGAACGTGATTATCGGCCTATTAACTCGTTCCACTCCCCATTGTAACAACCTATTCTTGGTCTCCTTATTTTTATTTCACCATGAGTTTTGTAATGCAGCATTTATTTAGATCTGCGGTTATCATCCATTCTTTGGACGTGTTCGTATAAATTACTTATACTTCTCTCAATTCTTTTAAAATTTAAATTACATATTTTTGTTAATCTTCACGTTTTAGGAACAATAATTTCAAGTAGGAATGAGATGAACAAAGAAATTAAATATAGGCTCAATTCTGGAAATGTATCCTATTATGTATTACGACGACTCTTGTGGTCGCAACTCCTTTCAAAAAATGTTAAACTGAAAGTTTATAAAACAGTTATTCCCACAGTTATATGGATGCGAAACATGGGCTCTTACTTTTAAGGGGGGAAAGAAGATTACGAGTATTTGAGAATAAAGTTCATAGGAAATTTGTTGGTTCAAAAAGAGATGAACAGACAGGTGAATGGAGGAAAATACATAATATTGAGCTACATGATATGTATAGGAAGCCAGATATAATAAGAACAGTTAAGTATCGTAGACTGCGATGGACAGGACATGTAGCATGTATTAGATTAGATTAGATTAGATTTATTTAGCCTGGTGGAGTTAAGGTCATGTGGCCTTCTCTTCCGCTCACCAGGACAAACATATATTATAGCAGAATGAAACAATCTGAATTAACTCTAATTTTAAATACTAAATAAACATTTTATCAAAAAGATAATCTATTATATTACGATCCATAATGCAGCCAGTTAATGTTAGTTAAAATTAAGACTAAAACTAATAATAAAATATTAAATTATCCCTGTCTAATGTATATAAAAACGAAGAAAAATAATGAGGTATAGAAAACTAATTTTACGATTATACAATATTTAAAACAAAGCAAAAGAAAATATTTGTTAATCTTAATATTATTTTCATAATTAATTGAATTTATTATTTGTAAAAGAATACTATCAGTGAGGTATATAAGTTAGCTTGTTATTGTGTATGGGGAATGAAAGAGGTGCATGGAGGCTTCTTGTAGGAAAACCAGAGGAAAAACGCCCAGTTGGTAGACCAAGAATGAGGTGGGAGAATAACATTATCCACGATTTGAATTAAGTAGATTATACAGGGGATGATTGGAAAATATTAGCTCAGGATACGGATTATGGAGAGCTTATGTCCGCGTGGTTATGAACCTACGTGTTCGATAGAGCCAGTGAGTTAGTTAGTTACTCTTTATACATATATAAAAATGCAGCCTGAGTATGTTTGCGCTCGCAAAATTCGAAAAGTAGGCCCTAGTTAGTAGTTTGGCTTAAAATTTTGATACAACGTTGAATTCGAATACGCGCGTTTTTTATACACAGCGCGACACAGTACTGTCATTTATGGATTTCTAAATCGCTCTAGTGATCTTCATGAAAATTCTTACACTGGCCTATACGTTTTTAGGTAAAGCGAGTGTATAGTCGCTATTACGTTCTGAAATCATTAGGTTTAGGCATTCACCTGAAACTAAAATTAAAAAATCGCTGTAGCAATCGATGTTCCACAATGAAACTCAGTAGGCTATATCCTCTTAAAATAAATCGAGGTAAGTGTTATAACAACCAGCGAGATATGACCATTAGAATTGGGGGTTTACGTGATATCCGAAATTAAATATTGACTCTAGGAACCGCTATGTTTGATCCGTCGCAGTATGTATCACATAATTTAATTAGCCCTTAATGTTTCATTTATTTAGGTCTAGCAGCGAACGCTGAGTACCTGTTAGTTCATTATATTTTCGTTTCTTCTATGATAACTTGAAGAATATGTAGCTGCAGACCTTAGGAAACACATAATCTGAAGTTTAATTTTTTTGTTTATCAAATATTGTTAATTGTCATAATAGGACCCGTATGTCAATGTCTAGTAAGTAACATCGATGAGGATTTGTAGTAACAAACATTTTCAAGAGAGCAGCCTCAAAAGCTACAATTCTTCAGAAATCCGTAAACAAAAAAAGGGGGGGCATATGCCAACGAATATTGTTGTCATAAAGAAAACTGTCAGTTCATCTGTATATATTGATACAAAATTGCTCCATACTTGATCAATTTTTTAACGAAGACCTCATTGAAAATTATACAGACAAGCAACTAGTTACTTGATCATGGAGTAGTTGCATGAGAGCTAACCAGAAAGCATAAATATAAACAGCAATGGTCTGATGTACAAATCGCTGGCTTCTGTTTATATTCTCGACAAGCCTTAATATCCTTGAGTGCAATTAATTTCCTATATATTATTATTATTACTTATATTATGGCTATTATTATTATATTGTCCACCGCTGTGGTCACGAGGTAGCGTGCTGCATTGTCACGCAGCGAGCCCGGGTTCCATTCCCGGTCGAGACAGGCTCCTGTGTGAGTTTTTTTTCAGGGTTTTTCCTCACCTGTAAGACAAATGTCAGGAATTTTAGGGCCCAACGGTCCCCGAAAAATCATCCGGCCGTCATCATCCTTACCATTATCATCCTTCACCGGTGTGGAAAGCAACGGGAAGCTATCACACCTATAATCACCTAATAAAGCTGCAAAGCATAGCATGAAAATGCAGTGAAAGACCTGCCCTCGGGCAGAATTACTATGGATGGATGGATTATTATATTATCGCCGCTTCTATCACCACCATTATTATATATTATTATTATTATTATTATTATTATTATTATTATTATTATTATTATTATTATTATTATTATAGTTAACTAGTAGTAATAGGACTTTATTAGACTAGAAGTAAGATATATACAATGTTATTTACAAATAAGGGTCGTACGGGCAGTAAGCCGTATGTGCTGTTGACAGTCCATTACAATAAAGTAATATTTGGTAATAGCATATAGAAAACAAAAAGAAAACTATAATATTACAATTACATAAAGGAAACCACAATAATATTACAATTACATAATAATACAATAACATTATACATAGTTAACTAACTCACTGGCACCGTCGAACATGTAAGTTCATGACCGCGCGGACATGACCTCCCTACACATCCTATCCTGATCTAATCTTTTTCGATCATTCAATTTATATTTTAACTACCTCATATGATCTTCATTATAACTCTCCCATCTCATTCTCTCTACTGGGCGCTTTTCCTCTGGTTTTCTAGTTTACTTACAAGAAGCTTCAGTGTCCGTCTCTCTTAGAGTAAGAGTCCATGTCTCGTATACATATAATATAATTGGGAGAATAACAATTTTATATATTTTCAGTTTTAAGTTTCTCTAGATAATTTTGGACAAGAGTCCCTGTAATGCATAATGACACGCATTTCCTGAATTCAACCTGTGTTTAATTTCTTTATTCGTGTCTTTCCTGTTTGTAATTATTGTTCCCAGATATTTTAATTCAGCAACTTTTTCAAAATTCCCCTCATTTTTCGTTAACTATCCTTATCCATTAACAACTTTTATAAGATTCATGATATGTTCCGTTGAGGTATTATTCAAAATTAGAATATGAAATTATGGAATATTCGCCTGAAGGGTCCGCCTGCCCAACTTAATTAGTTATTTAACTGTAGCGCTTTCGTGTCTTGTGCCATCATCGGCAGGATTCAAAACACGTTATCCATGAAGGATATCGCATGTTAAATATCGGAAACACCCTAACAGTAATGCACAGAGAAAATAACCCAGCGAAGATAAACGTACTCGAAGAGATGGAAAATATGAAAGCAGTTCACAACAACGACCATCTGATAAACGTAAACGAACCCAATACATATAACCCCCTCTACCAGATCTTCAGTGAAACACCAGTTTTAAATTCTGCCGATGATGGGACTAGTCCCGAAAGCGCTACAGTTTAATAACTAAGTAAGTTGAGGAGACGGACCTTTCAGGTGAATATTCCATAATTTTATATTTTATTCTTATCCATTATGTAATTATTATTGCTTCTATTATTTTATTATTATTATTATATTATTATTATATCATTTTTTTTAAATTGTGGATGAGCCCATGTAGGACTACGCAAATCACTTAGAGGCGTTTCCTTTGAACCCAAATTTCTTTCATTCTTTTGCTATGAGCTTGTTTTCTCTCATCTGTCCAAGTTCCAGTTTTTTTCTTCGGTTTGTCCTCTTGGTCAACTTGTCACTTATTCACCTTAATTCTAAATATATCTCTGTTTGAGATATCTTCTTTAGTAATTCCTGCCAGTTTTATGTCCTTTTTGACTTCATCAATCCACTTCATAGTATCCACTGGAGCTTTACTTCTGTTTTCGTAGAATTCCATTATCTGTTTTGTAAGCCTATTTGAGTTCATTCGTTTAATATGGCCATAAAATTTTAACCTTCGTTTTCTAATTACACTATGAATGTCTGTATATATTTTTATTTCCTTACTTCTTTACTTCTGAGTCTAAATGCTTCACCTATGACTTGTGGACCTAAAACGTTTCTGATAATTTTGCATTCTTTTTCACTATATTTTCGATATCTTTTTTTCTGTTCAAAATTAATGTTTCTGCTACATAGAGGCACTCTGGTTTAATTACAGTGTTATAGTGCCGTAATTTTGTATGTAAAGATATGCATTTTTTATTATAAGTGTTGTGAGTAACGCCGAAATGCTGTTTCCATTTTTTGGCATCTACTTTATTGGCTTTGGTTTCAATTCCATTTTCCTGAATTATTTCCCCAAGATTTTTAAATTGTGAAACTCGTTTTAATTTTTCCATATTTGGTTTCCAGGTATTTTGGTGCTTGTTTATTGCATGAAATATATCTATGATGATTATTATTATTATTATTATTATTATTATCATTATCATTATTACTGTTATTTTCTTTACTAGTTATTTTCGGAGGAGACCCTGACATTGAGCTGGTAACTCATTTGGGCGTGAGGGCCTCCATGTCCTTGCGTAGTCGAAAAAGTGTGTACGTGATCCAGAGTTAAAAATCCCTCTCCCGACAGTTGGTGCCACTGAAAGGCCCGGGTGGCGTGTGGCACGAAAAGTACCTATAATGTGAGAAGTTAAACTAAGCTAATGAATTGGAATGAAAATAAATTATTTTTTGACAATAAATTTTCATGTCCACGGCTGCGAGTCGGATTAAAGACGTTGCCTCGTGCGCAGCGTATCCGGTGTTGATCCCCACACTGAGAAAATACTCCCCGGTTGAGGTTTTCTCGGGGTTTTACCTAATGTCTAAGACAAATGTGAACATTTATTGCTAAAGTAGTCCCCGAAAGCTAATCGGGCTTTATAATTAGGCTGTTAGAAGCAAATGGATATACTTTTTTTCCCGCAAAAAATAACAAATTTGGTGCATAATTACATTCTTGAAGCATAATTTCATTTAGTGGCAAAGAGATATAAGTGTAAGCGTTAGGAGAAGATCAAAAATGACTTTTATAATTTTCAATTGCCTATGACTTCCATATATAACTTCAACATTAAACCTGTTATTCTCAATATTGCAAATCTTGCACTTACACCCCTTTGCTTCTAAAAGACTCAATTATTCTATCAAATTTTCCTTGTTTAGTATGAATTCATTGATTGATTGATGTGTCTTGTCTTAAACGTTCATGCTATATCAGAGGTGGCCCCGCGTTGAGCTGATATGTCATTCTGCGTAGGTCTCCATGACCTTGTGTGCTCAAAAAATAATGTATGCAAACAAGAGTTTAAACGTCCTCTCTCGACAAGCTAAGGAATTAAAAGGAAGAAGTTAAAGCAAGAATAAGAAGGAAATAATTAATCTTACATAATGTGCGAATTATGTCAGTTCTAAACAAATTTTAGGTTATGAACGCCACTGAAGTTATATTTCACTATAAGTTTTTTTTTCAAAGTCTAAAAATTCCTAGATCCTGTGATCAGGTATAAGATATGCCGCATTTGTAAGACTACAAAAACCGTTATAACTAAGTAAATAGCATTTAAGATCAGAATATATAAACTGCATAACATAGAGAAGAGCAGATTGCATAAGTTTGTTACTATATGGCGTTCTTGAGTTAAGGAATACCTTAAACTGGTTAGATATGCTTTGAATCACTTTGAGCCGAGAAATGAAGCCGTGTTTGTTCAACACGTTCGAGGATTTAATACAACAGAATGCTCCTCAGCAGTTTCGTAGGCTAAAGTAATTGATATATTGATTCATGTACTAGGCTTCCATTTAAAGATTAAACCCTAATTCCTGGACTGGATAAAGGATCACATAATATAGATTAACCTCTTTGAATCACATTCTATTAAAATCAAGTAACGTTGCGCGCAGAAATATAAATCACTTCAGTAAACTTATCCTGGAGGAAATGTGAATCAAATGAAGAAAATTCTAGAAGATTTAATTGTAATTTTAAAATAATTATTTTTGTATTAGTCTAAGATTATAATTATTATCATTATTATTATTATTATTATTATTATTATTATTATTATTATTATTATTATTATTATTATTATTATTATTATTATTATTATTAGTATTTGACTCTCACAAACGTCCATATCAAGTTCACCTTGTTTAGTATGAATGAATGGGTGAATGGTGTCTTGTCTTAAATATTCGTGTTTTCTCGGAGGTGGCTTGGAATTGAGCCTATCACAAATCCATGGAAGCCCCCCATATCCTTGTGTAGCCAAACTAATTTGTGAGTAATCCAAAGTTAAAAACCCTTTCCCATCATCTCGTGATACTTGTTGCCCGTGTGGCGTGGGTTTTGTAAATGTGCCTACAAAGGTACAGATATTATTTTACTGTTATTGTTATTGTCATTATTATTATTATAATTATTATTAATATAATAATAATAATAATAATAATAATAATAATTATTATTATTATTATTATTATTATTATTATTATGTCCACCGCTCTGGTCTCGAGGTAGCGTGCTGCCTTGTCACGCAGCGGGCCCGGGTTCGATCCGCGGTCGGGGCAGTTTTCTGGGCGAGATTTTTATCGGGGTTTTTCCTGTAAGACAAATGTCAGGAAAACTTTAAGGCCCAAACGGTCCCCGAAATCATATGGCCATCATCATCTTTATCATTATCATCATCTTTCACCGGTGTGGAAAGCAACGGGAAGCTACCACACTTACAATTCCCCAGTAAATCTGCAAGCATAGCATGAAAATGCTATGATTGCAGTGAAGGACCTGCCTTCGGGCAGAATTACTATCGATGGATTATTATTATTATTATTATTATTATTATTATTACTAATCACCAGGTTTAGATGATCATACACCGAACCCTTCAAGTGCAGGACGACCTGACTATTCAAACGATCTAAACAATATGTGCATGGACGAGAATTGGGCAACAGGAACATAACGTGAACACAGGATCAGTATAGTTAGGTGCTGCAAAAATTGTATAATACAACAGACAATTATAATAGTACAATAAATTAACTAAAACATTATGCAGTATTGTCGATGCTAGCAAACACAGGAAAACAAACAAAGAATGCACACTTTATAAGTCCACCAATACATGTAATGTACGTGTATCAGGATTGAAATGAATGTTACTCCCTGAACGTATTACACAGTTGTATAGTAATCGAACGATACTGTGCAGGACCGCATACTACTCCTCACCTTACTCACTACTCCGCGTAGTACCTAACTTTTAGCTCTTGTTTTTATGTGGAATCCGCTAGAATCACAAACATGAATGAGGTGCAGAAATCCATTAAACATAGGCTTAACTCTGAAATGCATGTTATTATGCATAATTTTTACTCCATGGCGCGACAGGCCTAGAAGGCCCTTGGCTTACCATCCGGCTGCTGGCCTCACATCCACATGTGTTAATCACAGATGCAGAAGATCATCCAGCCAGTGTAGGGATGACATGTGGTCAGCATGTCGAGTCTCCCAGCCGTAATAGCTAGTTTTTTCATTAATTAAATAAAAATAAAACTTAGTTCTATTTGATTTTCATATTTATTAAGATATAATTCAGTGACAGCTGTTTTAGTACACTGTACCTTCTTCAGACATGTTAACAAATTATGAATTGTGTTATTATAGTACATATCAACTGATCTAAGCAACAATACAACAATATTTATTTATTTATTTATTTTTAATTTAACAAAGGGGATTCATTCAAATCAAGTTGAGAATTTAACAGTTTGTTACTACTTTTCAATGTATTTATTTCTACAGCCTCCATAAAGTCCAACTTCTTACCCTTATCACAAACATGTAAAATTTCAAAATTTTGAAATTTTACATGTTTGTGATAAGGGTAAGAAGTTGGACCTTATGGAGTCTGTAGAAATAAATACATTTTGAAATTTTACATGTTTGTGATAAGGGTAAAAAGTTGGACCTTATGGAGGCTGTAGAAATAAATACATTTTGAAATTTTACATGTTTGTGATAAGGGTAAGAAGTTGGACCTTATGGAGGCTGTAGAAATAAATAAATTGAAAAGTATTAATAAACTGTTAAATTCTCAACTTGATTTGAATGAATCCCCTTTGTTAAATTTTTAAAAAATAAGTAAATATTGTTGTATTGTTGCTTAGATCAGTTGATATGTACTATAATAACACAGTTCATAATTTGTTAACATGTCTGAAGAAGGTACAGTGTACCGAAACAACTCTCACTGAATTATTTCTTAATAAATATGAAAATCAAATAAAATTAAGTTTTATTTTTATTTAACGAATGAGTATGGATTTTCATCAAGTAAACACCAACTCAATTGATTAGTTTTTTTTCAACCTGGAGCCGCTCCTTAATGTTGCTACCCAAATGCCTCACGTTGCTGGATGGGCACCGATTCAATACTGGCCGAAATTCCTTGAGAAAAATGTCTTCCCCCATGGAGAACCGTACCAGCGCAAGTCCCGTAGCTCTGCCATAATCACTCGGCTACCGAGCGGGAAGCAACTATGTATTACTGAGACTTTTTCCACCCCAGTTTCTCTAAAAAATATAAATCCAGTATTATATAAAACTTTGATTATGCCTATTCTACTATATGCCAGTGTTTACATAATCTACAGTATCTATAACGATCGTGTATGCAATTTGTGTTCGCATGTAATTTCTCTGGCGTAATTTTACACTTCAGCGAAATCTCTGTATGAAAAGCACGAGATTTTTAATGACGTGCGAAAATAATCGGTGAAGGTTGGGTGCTATTCTAGAGCACTTGTTTTTGAGAATATGCTAATGAATTCTGTAATAAAATCCGGTTTTGTCTCTTGTTAATTAGAGACTGTGCTACATTCGAGTTTACTTGTGGATGGAGTGAAACGATCATTACGCACTGCCCTCGCCTCTCACTATGCAAGCCTCATAATACACCTCCCGGGGTTCGAACATATGACATTCCATATACCTCCAGTTCCTCATATAACAGGCAGTATCTCTTGTCATTGATTTTCCGGTGTGCTGAATCCATTAACTTGGTAATTATATGGAGTTCGGAAATCCTAAAACGTTAGACATGTTCGAATGTGTCTAAATGGCAAAAAGCGTAGGGTGCCTATAAGGAAAGAGTTTTTGGAAAATTTTGAAATTCATAATAGGTTAAAGCAAGGAGATGCACTATCTCCTCTACTAGGCCTATTCGATTTTGTACTAGAGCGTGTCATCAAATGTTTAGAGGATGAAGAAGGCTACAACTCAATGGTATTAATAAGATGTAAGTTTGTACTAATGATATAGTATTAATAGGCGATAGCGAGGAGAGCTAAGGGACTTTCCGATATTGTTATTTTAACACAGTTCTAATAATGGATCATATTATAATATTATAATCATATTGTGAAAAGAAAAATTAAGGTCTGAACCAGGAATCAGAGGTCCACGGTTCGATTCCTGGTTCAGACATTAATTTTTCTTTTCGCAATATCATTGTAATATTATAATATGATCCTTTATTGGAACTGTGTTAAAATAACAATATTGGTAAGTGTTAAATAACATTGATTACTGCTTATAAAAGTTCATCCATCCATAGTAATTCTGCCCGAAGGCAGGTCCTTCAATGCAATCATAGCTTTTTCATGCTATGCTTGCAGCTTTACTAGGGAATTGTGTAGGTGTGGTAGCTTCCCGTTGCTTTCCACACCGGTGAAGGATGATGATGATAATAAGGATGATGATGATAAAGATTATGGCCATATGATTTCGGGGACCGTTTGGGCTTTAAAGTTTTCCTGACATTTGTCTTACAGGTGAGGAAAAACTCCGATAAAAACCTCACCCAGAAAAACTGCCCCGACCGGGGATCGAACCCGGGCCCGCTGCGTGACAAGGCAGCACGCTACCTCGAGATCACAGCGGTGGACCTTATAAAAGTGGTGGTGTAAAATTCTCAAAACATAGATACTTCTAAATGAAGCCGGCCGTTGACGTTGGTGGCGACATGTACCTGGTAGCGGAGGAAACGAGAATTATAGATATGTATATGTAACTTTTATAAGATTAATGATGTCTTCCGTTGAGGTTTATTCAAAATTAATATAAAATTATGGAATATTCATCTGAAAGATCCGTCTCCTCAACTTAATTAATCATTTAACTGTAGCGCTTTCGGGACTTGTCCCATCATCGGCAGGATTCAAAACTGGTGTTTCACTGAAGATCTGGTAGAGGGGGTTGCATGTATTGGGTTCGTTTTCGTTTATCAGGCTGTCGTTGTTGTGAGCTGCTTTCATGATTTCCATCTCTTCGAGTACGTTTATCTTCGCTGGATTATTTTCTCTGTGCATTACTGTTAGGGTGTTTTCGATATTTAACATGCGATGTCCTTCATGGATAACGTGTTTTGCATAGCTTTATTTCCCTTCTGCGTGAATGAAGACTTCCCCATTCACGCAGAAGGGAAATCAAGCTATGCAAAACACGTTATCCATGAAGGACATCGCATGTTAAATATCGAAAACACCCTAACAGTAATGCACAGAGAAAATAATCCAGCGAAGATAAACGTACTCGAAGAGATGGAAATCATGAAAGCAGCTCACAACAACGACTGCCTGATAAACGAAAACGAACCCAATACATGAAACCCCCTCTACCAGATCTTCAGTAAAACACCAGTTTTGAATCCTGCCGATGATGGGACAAGTCCCGAAAGCGCTACAGTTAAATGATTGATTAAGTTGAGGAGACGGACCTTTCAGGTGAATATTCCATAATTTTATATTAATGTAAATGTAGGAAGAATTGTTAATGTTTGTACAATGTATCGAATAGTGTAGTGGTCTTACACGCTTGTACCGAATGCAAGAGGTCCATGGTTCGATTCCTGGTTCAGACATTAGTTTTTCTTTTCACAATATCATTATAATATTATGCTAAGAAACAACACACACATTCTATTGAGTAATATTAAGAAATTTGGGCTGGCACAAAAATCACTGAAAGTGAATAAATATTCTCACATAGAAATTCATTATATAATCGAAATGGACAGTTAATGATAAATGGGGGAAATTTTGAAGAAGTGTTTGAATTCAAATACCAATGAACAATAATCAGAAATAGAAATTAGATGCACATAGAATTTAAAAATAGGTTCAATTATGGAACTGCATGCTAATATGCATTAAGGGACTCTTGGCGTAAAAAAAATTAAACTAAAGACATGTAAAACTGTAGTTTTTCGTAGTATATTTTATGGATCATGCAAAACATGGACTCTTACTTTAAGGGAGATGAAAATATTAGGCGTATTTGAGAATAACGTTATTACGATTTTTTTTTTTTACCGAAGAGAGATGAACAGACAAGTGAATGGAGAAGACTCTATAACAGGGAGTTACATGATCTTCATTGGAAACCAGATATAATTAGATCAGTTTAGTTTCGTAGACTGAGATAGGCAGGACATATTGCACGGATGTGTATTAAAAGAGGGGCACAGAAGCTTCTTATAGCAAAATCAGAGGAAAAAGGGCCCAATTGGTAAACCAGGAATGTGGATGGAAAATAATATTAACCATGGTTTAAAGGAAGTAGATTATACAGGGGATGATTAGAAAACTTATCTCAGGATGGGGTGTATGGAGAGCTTATGTCCTTATATCCTTCGGGTTCGTAAAATACCATAGCGTTATTTTTAGTACACTCCCACTTGAGATCGCCCTAATTCCCATACGGGGAAGTACGGGGTATATAGATAAATGTATCCCCATAGTTCCTTAGATAATAGAGAATAAAATTATTTTGTCATTGATGTTTCGGAATGCCGAATCCATAATTTACTTATTATTTACAATAAACGTCATGAGTTTATTGCATAGAAAAATTTTCATAGAAATTAATCTTAAAATAATTTCAATAAAACTAGGCCTACTTGATTTGTGCAATTTCGGCAAATTGTTTTATATAGAAGCAGTAGAAATAATAATACGAGTAGTAGTTGCGGTAGTAGAATTTTATTGGAGTAAAAGTACGGAATAATACAGAATTATTTACAAATGGGTTGCATGGGCCTTACGTTCTTTTCACAATCCGCGTCAATACATCATTATCTATTAATATCATAACCTTAACAATAGATAACATTACAATTGCATTACAAATTGACCAATGAAATTGAGTGGTTGCACTGTTTAGTATTTAAAAACACTGAGCAACAAAAAATATTTTTTTGTCTCAGAAAGAAAAATATGTAATTCTGATGGCATTGTTTCTCCTGAATTCAAACATGTCATCGGTTTTTCTCCATCATCGATTTTCTGCTATATTTCGCCTGTGGAGCATTCCTCTTGATGGTTCAACAATAATCGGCCAGCATATTAGGATTCCATTTGCCTTGATATCTCTTTTCCATAGCTGAATCTCCTGAGTTAGCTCATTTGGTTTTATTTTACAATGGACAAATGGACGAAAAAACGTTTATTAAAAAATAATTATTTAAATCCATTAATTGAAATTGAAATAAAAAAAATGTGGGTGATGGAGAAATTCCGAATACATATTTGAAAACATGATAAAAAACTACATTAAGTACAACTATTGGTGTTCATGAGAGAAAAATCATGTTGACCAGTGTTATTAGTTATTACACATGTGTACATATATATTTATTCACGCATGACTGTTGCATACAGTATATGAATGCGAAGCATGGACTCTTACTTCAAGGGAGGAGAAAATATTACGAGTATTTGAGAAAACAATTCTTACAAAGAAACTGCCAACCATTGCATGCCGAAACCTACCTTGAAATTTCTCCCAAGAGAAGCGTTGCGATACATCAATTTCGTGTCCAAAAATGTATCTGCCGTTTTTAACTGCAAGCCACGGAAAATCGAAGTTAGAATCAAGTAATTGCAACCCACTGTATGGAGCAGATATATATCCTGCATGATTTACGAAGGGAGTGAATTGAGGCGGGACGCGTCGCGAACGGCGGGTAGCGAGAGCCATTCTCTCTGCCAATATAGGAGTTGTATTACTTCCCTGTAGTTCAAATGAGAGATTTGGAGCTGAATTTTAGTACCTTGCAATTAGAAAGACAGATAATTTTTGGACACTGCCTTTTTTCATAACAACGCTCCTCTGGAAGAAATTTCAAGGTTAGTTTCGGCATGCAATGGTTGAGAGTTCCCTTTTTAGGGACTTTTTGGACCAAAGAGAGATTGAAGTAATGGGCGAATGGAGAAAGTTACTAAAGAGTGAGCTACATAATCTGTGTAGGAAACCAGATATAATAATAGTTAAGTCACGTACACTACAATATCAGGACATGTGGAACGAATGAAGAATGAAAGAAGGACATGGAAGGTTCTTGTAGGAAACCAGAGAAAAAACGACCAGTTGGTAGACCAAGAATGAGGTGAGAGAATAACATTGATCATGATTTGAGGGAAGTAGATTATACAGGGGAAGATTGGAAAACATAGCGGAACATACGGATGTGTGGAGAGTTTATATCCGCGTGGCTATGGACCTATACGTTCGATAGTGGCAGAGAATTAGTTACGACTGCTCTTATTTTCTGCGTCTTGTCCAAAAGTCTGCTCACATTTATCCAATTTTGTGAGTTTACCATTAACTCGTGCCATGTCAATCTATCACGATTAGAATTTAGAAACCTTGCCGGTAAGAAATGGCACCACTGATATTTAAAATAGTTACAGTATCCTGAGATATTTCGTCTACAGGGCTTTTGCAAGTTAGAGATATTTGCACAGCATACTGAAATACGCGCAGTAAAAAAATCATGTATTTTCATTCACTCTTGTTGGTTTTGTAAGCTGTGGCAAACCGAAATTAAGCGCAGAGTTGTTGGCGGTAAAATAGGAATTCCAGAGATATTGAGAAGGAATTCTTGTACAAGGAAACTTCAAGATATTACATACCTATTCTCAGAAAAAATAAAAATTATTTGTTCTTCTATACAATACAGGAACAATAGTTTTTAATATTCTCCTATTGTACAGAAATTGAGGAATTTTTTAAGCAAATAATAAGATTTATATATTTTTATTTAAACACAATTTATTATTTATTTAGTATGAAGTTGGTCTCGTAGACTGTGATGGCAGGAAATGTGGTACGAATAGAGAATGAAACTCTTCATAGGAAAACCAGAAGGAAGCCTCCAGTAGGCAGGCCAAGAATGCTGTAAAATAATTGTATTAACCCTAATTTGACAGAAGTGGATTATACAGGGAATGTGTTGAAAATATTATGATAGAATAGGGATGTGTGGAGAATTTATGTCCGCGCTGCCATGAACCTACGATAGTGGCAGTAAGTTATTTAGCAGGTTTCACATCCTTCTGCGTGCAAGTAATCTACTTTAATTCCCCTCCACATCTCTCCGTCATTTCTATCTCCATCGACAAATCCTTTTTCCTCACGCTGCTCGAAACACCATCAATCCACGTTAGTTTTCCCCGTCCTGTTTTTCTTTTACCAAGTGGCACTTATTCTAGTATGCTTATTAGGAATCTGTTTTCTCCTTTTCTTTTTCAAGACCATATCATAATTTAAAACATGCATTAACTTACATGTCATTAGTAGATTTATTTTCATTCAAATTTTCCGAGTACCTATATTTTGTATTTTATTCGTTAAATTTACAATAAAACAACACATATTATACTTACGGGGTAAATCATAAATGTGGCTATACGTTTGATCGCGTTGTGTGATGAAAATATTACCATTACAGGAAATATGAAATTACCGTTGGAAAGGCAATTATTCAAATTACAACAATGGTATAAAACAAAACAGTGTAGAACTTACGTCATTAGTCAAAATGGTGTTGAATATGCAACGGCAAATTACAATTGCTGCATGGGCAATAACGTATGCTAATGATCGTGAGGCCGCAAGACGGGCAAGACGTGAGTTTAACTTAGCATTGCAGCCGTCGACTTTGGGGAAGTGGAGAAAACGACTGCTGGAAACGGGAAGGATGCAGAAAATCAAACCTCCTGGAAGGCCTCGCATTAGTACGGATACTGAAACAATGAAGAAAATTGTGGAGGTGTTCGAAGCTAGCCCACAAATTCAACCCGCCAAGCTGAACGTGAACAGTGATTAGTTTTGTTTTGTTCTTTTCTTGTAATTTGAAGGAATCCCTTTCCAATGATAACATCAAATTTCCTTTAATAATAATATTTTCGTCACAAAATGCGATCAAACGTATAGTCATATTTCTGAATCACTCTGTATATAGTCATTATATTGGACACATTCTTCGTAATCCGTTATTTACATCGTAACTTAGTCATAAGACCAATTACTCTGGTCGACAAGGTTTTCATCACAAGAAATCTGATTAGTGAATCTAGTGCACTTTTTCATACTGAATTCAGATATGTAGTCAGAATTTTTCCATCAGGCACAGTTTTCTTGTAACAGCTACTTTTTTAAAATTGATTTTATCATTCTCTTTGACCTGTCGTAGGAACCTTTACTTTATGTGTAGCGATTTTATTCAAGCTGTATTTAAGAAAATTATAAGTAATGCCATGCTGAACCATCAAAAGACAAGACTGTGCAGGTTCATGCGTGTTTGAACATGCTCAGATCTGTTAATCTGCATTGCATTGTGTCAGTATTGAGCTGACTATGAGCAAACGTTGCCCGAAAATCACTATCTACCACTTTCTAGGTAAGTCAGAATGAGTTAGAGTTAGATGGATTTAATTACAAATTATAAAAAATGTAAATGCATATCAGAGAAAACTCTTGCCTGATAGGAAAAAAACTGAAATCATACTTAAATTTAGGATGAAAAATACTTCTAAAATCTCATATTTTTATTCTTGTGAAAGAAAAGTTCATTTTAGTCGACCAGTGTTATTATAGATTTTATCTCGTTGAATGGTTGCTAAAGGCATAATGTCTTAATACTACCAGCAAAATATTGTAATTACTCTTATTATTATTATTATTATTATTATTATTACTTTAAATTATTATTATTATTTTTATTATTATTATTATTATTATATTTTCAAAATTAAATTATGTTTTATGGGATAAGAATATAAGTTTTAAAAGGAAATTAAAAAAATCTTAATACAATAATATGGAATACAGATATACGACGATATACGGCGTAGGAACAGGGGAATTAAAATCTAGAACAGTAAGTAAATTAAATTATGCAGAAATGGATTTTTGGAGGCGTTCAACTGGAATTTCTAGATGAGATAAAATAATAAATAGCGTAATTAAACAAAATATTAATATTAAAACTTCAGTTATGGACTTTATAAAAGCAAACAATTAAAATGATCATGTAAAAGAATGACACAAGACAGATTCCCAAGAAGAATACTAGAATGGTTGTCTCTTGGTAGAAGAAGAAGAAGAAGAAGAGGACGGCCTAAAAGAACGTGGATTGATGGTGGTTTGAGCTGCATGAGAGAAAAAGTTTTGGACGATGGGGATTGGAATGACAGAGAGATGTGGAGGAGAAATACAGTGGATTAATTGTACGCAGGAAAATGTTGTGTAACCTGTTAAATAAACAAATAATATTTTTGTTATTATTAAATTTTATCTTTACCATTACTACTTTATTATTATTATTATTATTATTATTATTATTATTTTTATTGTTACTATTATAAAATTATTATTATTTTTTTTAATTGCGGATGAGCCCATGTAGGACTACGCAAAGTACTTAGAGGCGTTTCCTTTGAGCCCAAATGCCTTTCATTCCTTTGCTATGAGCTTGTGTTCTATCATCTGTCCAAGTTCTTCCAGTTTTTTCTTCGGTTTCTCCTCTTGGTCAACTTGCCACTTATTCACCTTAATTCTAAATATATCTCTGTTTGGGATCACTTCTTCAGTAATTCCTGCCACTTTTAAGTCCTTTTTGACTTCATCAATCCACTTCATAGTATCCACTGGAGCTTTACTTCTGTTTTCGTAGAATCCCATTATCTGTTTTGTAAGCCTATTTGAGTTCATTCGTTTAATATGGCCATAAAATTTTAACCTTCGTTTTCTAATTACACTATGAATGTCTGTGTATATTTTTATTTCCTTTTTACTTCTGAGTCTAGATGCTTCACCTATGACTTGTGAACCTAAAACGTTTCTTATAATTTTGTATTCTTTTTTTTCACTATATTTTCGATATCTTTTTTTCTGTTCAAAATTAATGTTTCTGCTCCATAGAGGCACTCTGGTTTAATTACAGTGTTATAGTGTCGTAATTTTGTATGTAAAGATATGCATTTTTATTATAAGTGTTGTGAGTAAGCCGAAAATGCTGTTTCCATTTTTTGGCATCTACTTTTATTGGCTTTAGTTTCAATTGCATAATAATAACAACAACAACAATAATAATAATAATAATTATTAAATTATTATTATTATTGCTATTATTATTAAAACCTGACATATTATAGAAAAAAGATGCTACTAAGAAAGCTTAAGAAGAGTGATTAAATTCAATTACAGAGGAAAATAAGGTACCGGTATATAATGAGAAGGATCACTTGGTATTGAGAGAAGTAAGAAAACAAAAATAAACTTTGGGACAGAATAAGTCCAGAAAAATACTGTCTACTAGGATTTAAGCAATCAAGAGCGGGTTGCACAAGTTTGAAGAAATTGAGAAAGAATACAGGACATAGAAAAAATATAGAGTCAATTAGACTAAACGTTTGGAGGAAAAATACTATAGAGAGTTACTAAAATAAGAGCGGCCCGAATATTTGGGAGACAACCTGTTCGCTTATGAGGATGTAGATTGAGAGATGTCTGAAGATTATGTGGAATCAGGATAATACTTTACAGACAGCAGAAATGCTAGTCACAGAACCAAGTGCATTGGTGGTTGAAATGGCGATAGAAACGTTGGATATTTATAAAGTGTCAGGTTCAGATGAGAACTCAGCAGAAGTGATAAAATCAGGGGCGAAAAATTGATAGACAAGATTCTACGGTTACTTGTTTTTGGGGAAAAAGAAGCTTTTTCAAATAAATGGAAAAATCGATTATCGTATCAATCTATAATAAGGGAGATACAACTGATTGCAACAACTACAGAGGCATCTCTTTACTTTCAATTTCTAACATAAGGTCTCCATACATCCCTATCCTGAGCTATTTCCAATCATCCCTTGTAAACCCCTATTAGGTTCGTCTTCCAGGCATATAGGCCGTGGTCCAGTCGTTCTTCTACTCGACGTTTCGTCTACTGCTGCGGTAGACATCTTCAGGAGATACTGCGTGCCTCAACAGTCTGCAGCCGACTGTTGAGGCACGCAGTATCTCCTGAAGATGTCTACCGCAGCAGTAGACGAAACGTCGAGTAGAAGGACGACTGGACCACGGCCTATATGCCCGGAAGACGAACCTATTAGGGATCAAGACGCCGGCCGTGAAAGCCTACAGTTATACATCCCTTGCAAAGTCTACTTCCCTCATGGTAAATTCTATTCTCCCACCTCATTCTTGGTCTACCAAATGGGCGTATTCCCTCTGGTTTTCCTACAAGAACATTTCATGGACAGGACATAGTGACACGAATTGGGAATGACAAAATAGCATGGAAACTTTGTATAGGAAGACCAGCGGGAAAGCGCCCGGTAGGCAAGCCAACAATGAGATGGGAGACTAACATTAACCATGATTTGAGGAAGGTGAATTGTACAGGGGATGATTTTAAAACATTAGCTGAGGAAAGGGTTATTGAAGAGCTTATGTCCGCGAGGCCATGAACTTCTGGGTTGTATAGTTAGTGATTCAGTTAGTATCACACGTGACTTATGTAATGTAGATATTGAAATGTAGCTGCTGTCGTCGCCCTTTTTCCAAACCAATACCGGGTTACGTAACAGTTGATGTTACAGTGATAACTGACATGCGATGTAGAATGATTTGTCGTCCATTTCCAACTCCAGTGATAGCTCTTATATCAACTGACAATCATGTTACTTAATAATTGTTGATTTGTGAATGATATAGTACAGAATGATGCATTGTTTTGGAATGAATGTTTGCCACCTAATTATATTAAATACAGTAGTCCCTAACAACACAACTGTCGTCCCAACTACTCTCAAAGAAACGTAAAACTGAAAATATACAAAACTCTTTTTCTCCCAGATATACAAACTATCATCATCATCATCATCTTGAACAAATTCGATTTAGGCCATGTGGCCTGTACGGTAAACCTAGCGAAGATGGTCTTGATCTTTCCACCGATGTTTTGGTCTTCCTTGGTCCCTATGTCCAGTTGGGGTATATTGGAATGCCAATTTTGGAAGTCTATTTCTTGTCATTCTCCTCAGATGATTTTTCCATTCTTGTTCGTATCTTTGTATATCTTCATTTAAACTTGTTACTCCAAGTTTTCCTCTGATAATAGTGTTCCTTTGGTGATCCAGTCTATTAACTCCTAACAATGATCGTAAGAAGTGCATTTGGCTTACTTGAAGTTTATGAGAGTTTCTTTTATTTAAAATCCAAATTTCACTTCCGTATTTTAGAGCAGCTTTTGATGTGATGTTATGTAATCTTAGTTTTGCCTCTGTCCTCATCTGTTTACCAAAGTGTCCGTATTACCCCATTCATTTATGGATACGAAACATGGAGTTTTATTTTAATAATAATAATAATAATAATAATAATAATAATAATAATAATAATAATGCTTTATTTTACGTAGCTGGCAGAGTTAAGGCCATGAGGCCTTCTGTTCCACTCAATCAGCGAATAGTAAAATTATAAAAAAAATACATATTTAATACAATTTTAAGATATTATTAACATATCATCAGAAAAAAAACAATGGCCTTCAAGGGCGCTCATCCAGTTCGGATAAAGATAACATTAGAAAATAAACCAATAGAACAAGTGGTTAGATATAATTTCCTAGGATGCGAAATATCATACACAGCGGAAACAGATATAAATAACAAACTAAATAAGTTTAATTATATAATGGGAACACAAAAAAAACTTTGAGAAATAAAGCTAGGAAAGACTCTATAATGAAATTATACAAGACAATGGCAGAGCCTATTATTACTTATGGATCCGAAACATGGACAGTGACAACACAACAATCTGCCAGAATACAAGCTGCTGAAATGAGATTCCGCAGACCAATAGCAGGATATCAAAGAACAGACAAAAAACACAACACAGAAATAAGACAATAACTAAAAGTAGAGGAATTAAACACAACAATAGTGAAATACAGAACAAACTGAAAAAAACACCTGGCAAGGATGACTGAGAATAGAATACCAAAAGCAGCATACAGCTATTCATCATGAGGAAGAAGAAATTTAGAAAGACCAAACAAAAGATAGAAACAGGAGCAATTTGGAGCCGGAACAGGCTAGTAAATAAGCCTAAACCGTGATGAAGAAGAAGGAGAAGATTAAAATATAGCCTTAAACAAAAGGCAATTATGAAGTGATCTAATACTAGCTAATACTAATCAAAAACATGGAATATAATAAAATAAAAGTAATATAAATTAAAATCAAATAAATAAAGCTTCCTAGATGATTATTTACAAAATGCTGAATATAGTTGTTATGCAGTTAATATTTTCATTGTTTCTAACTTAAGATACCAGTTAATTTGGATTTAAATAATGACAATGATTGACAGTCCCTGACATGACTGAAAGTGAGTTCCATTTTCTAGTCATAGATATTGTCTAAGATTTAGAATATAGATATATCCTGTGCTGTGGTATCAAAAGTAAAGAAGAGTCTTGTGATCTTGTTCCTAAATTGTGATGAGCCGATAAATTTTGAAAACACGTGGATAAATAACTTGGTAAATAACTTATTTTATGGGAAAAAAGAAACGATTACGATTATTTTAGAATAAAGTTCTTAGGAACATTTTTGGACCAAGTAGAGATGAACAGACAGGTGAATGGAGAAGACTATATGCTTATAACGGTGAGCTATATGATCCTTTATAGGAAACCAGTTGTAATAAGAGCAGTTAAGTCTCGAAGTCTGCGTTGGGCATTTGAATTCAATCATTTATTCAAAATTTCCATCATTTGTAATTTACTGATATATTCATTCATAGAGTTCTGCCCAAGAGCAGGTCTTTCACTGCAAACTCAGCATTTTCCACTCTTTCCTTAACTCAGCTTTCCTTTTTGCATCCGCATACAAACCATTTATTTTAATATTGTCTATCATCTGATGTCTTTTTCTGCCACTAATTTTCTCTCCGTTGACCATTCCTTCCAGGGCATCCGCCAGCAGGCAGTTTCTTCTTAACCAGTGGCCAATCCAATTTCTTTTCCTCCTCTTTATGAGTTCCAGCATTGTTCTTCTTTCATCCACTCTAACACGTCTTAATTTTTTATTTTGACTGTCCATTTTTTACGATCCATCCTTCTCCATATCCACATCTAAAAAGTTCCCAATCGTTTTTTTTTTGCTGATGTACATAGGCATATATATGTTATATTGCAAATGTTCGCGGATATAAGTATGAATAAGAAAGTTTTATTGGGTTTTCCGCGGAAAACCCAAGAAAACTTTCTTATTCATATATATCCAACCCAAAATAATTCTGCCCGAAGGCATGTCCTTCACTGCAATCATAGAATTTTCATGCTATGCAACCATACTAGGAAATTATGGGTGTGGTAGCTTCCCGTTGCTTTCCACACCGGTGAAGGATGATGATGATGATAATGAAAGGATGGTGGCCATATGATTTCGGGGACCGTTTGGGCCGTAACGTTTTCCTGACATTTGTTTTACAGGTGAGGGAAAACCCCGATAAATACCTCACCCAGAAAAACTGCCCCACCTGGGATCGAACCCGGGCCCGCTGCGTGACAAGGCAGCACGCTACCTCGAGACCACAGCGGTGGACACACACACACACACACACACACACACACACACACATATATATATATATATATATATATATATATATATACCGGTATATAAATGTTTGTTGGTATTTTATGCGCGGTCATACCGTTCATCTGATTGTGATGGGGCTTTTTTCAAAATGTTCAGGAGATTCCCGGGATGAACATAGGCGATAAGAGAGTTGTGATACTCAACTCCTACACCCTTATAAATCGCCATTTGTAGTAGAAAACCTGAAAAAAGTAGTTCTTGAACGCTTAAATGGCTTACGCTGCCTTAACCATAAAAAAAGACACAAAATTAATGTACACAGAATTGAATATCTCAAAATGCTCTACAAAAAAGTCCGCGCAGCTTATTTTTATCTCTTACGGATAACTGAGATTAAACTTTTTTGTTTTTCATTGATACCAAGAAGATCAAGACATGTACGTAGATTCCTGTGTAAGCATAGCAGCACATGGCGAGTATTCTTTTGCGGATAACTCACAATAACGAATTTTGTCTTTTAGCTCATTTATGCCAAGAAGATCGAGATATATAGATTCCCGGTCAACGCTGTGTAAACAGCACGGGGTATTTAAAAATAATTACGATGTATATATGTATATATGAACATGAAAGTGTTCTTGGGTTTTCCGCGTCTTGGATTCATGTTCGGCCTCTGACCACTGATTCCGACGTTTCGGCATGATCCCACATGCCATTATCAAGGAATGATTAGTTCGAGTCACAGGTTTAGGTCTTACATAATAAAACACACAGAGTTTTCTCTGTGGTCCGTTTCCGAAGACATACACCCATCCAAGGTTTAGTTCTTATGTAGTTAAATACCTTCAGTTTTCAGTGTGATCCGTTTCCGAAGCCGTACACCCATCCAAGGTTTAGTTCTTATGTAGTTAAACACCTTCAGTATACAGTGGCCAGAGGCCGAACTTGAATCCAAGACGTGGAAAACCCAAAAAAAAAAAAAATAACTTTCACATTCATACTTATATCCGCGAAAATCTTCAATATAACATTATATATAAACACGTCGCTAATTACATTCCTCAACAGTAATTTTTCCTATATTTTAATTATGGTATTGTATCACATCCCTAACTATCCGCAACCTAGTTCTAAGTGACCATTGAATGGTAATTATATATTTAAAAAACATATATTCGAAATGGAAGTGTTTATAAAATAATGAAGGAAACAAATGTCTGTATATTATCGTAAAATTGATTTTTTTTGGGTAGAAATGTTACCCGTGGAGATGATAACATCAGGAGAGTAGAAATATTGTATTTCTGCATGTTATTGATAAAATAAGTTAATTATGAATTTCACTTGTTTTAAATGAACGTGATAAGAGCCTTCTTTTACCTCTTGACGCCATTGTAACTAGCAAATGATGTAAAATGCAAGGATACCTTTCAAAATGCCTCAGCGCCGTTAAACAGCAAAGTGTTATAATACTCTAACAATTACACATTCTCTCATAAAGCTTCTTTCGTGTTGGTGTTTTGGAGTGCGATTCTGTTTTCATAGAAAGTTCAGCCCAGTGGTTTAAATAAAGGACGCGGTGGCGTGTAGAATCATAGAATGAGAAGTTGGCTGCTTCGAAATTACAATAGTTCCTAACAGAATCCTGGCAATGGCAGGGAAAAAAAGTTGACTTGCTTCTACTATTTTCTGTCCATACATATGCATTTGTACGAGGTTTGTATTCTAAAGTGTTTGCGGTTTTGTATACACTATTTCAAATCAATAGGAGTCATTGTTCGATAGCGCTCACAAAACACGTCTGTGAACTCTGATATAGAGTAGAGAATAATTGCACATAATTAAGCAGTGCGGAATAATAATAGAATACCCCTATTATCTCTCTCCATCTTAGTTCAACCTCTCCCTTTGTAAATACTTTTATGTCTAGGATTTAAAGAGTGATCATGACTTGCACGGTTTAGGCTAGAGGAATGGATATTTCTAAAAATTAACGACGATCACGATATGCGAACGTGTCCAATGTGCGGGAGCTTTGAAGACGAGATACATATATTAGGAAAATGTAACGATTTAGAATATTGGATACGTCACTTATTACCGGAAAGATTTCGAAATTAAAAATCGTGAATGGTGTGAAGATTGGACAGGCTACAAGAGTTGATGGTGAAATTCAGGAAATTGGATATCAAATTGGGTTAAATTGCTGGACAAAAAACGCGGGAAAAATAAGAACATTCATTCATTCATGAAAAAATACAAGTATTATAAAAATGCAATACTATTAATTCTTACTAATTATACATATATTAACTTATTGTATAAGGCTATTTGTATTACTCTGTAAATCTAATATTATGTTTTCTTTATGTAATTGTAACGTTTATTGTTTTTTCTTTCTGTTTTTTTCTATACTGTTACCCCAATTATTACTTTATTGTATCGGACTGTATAAAGTAAGTACGGAGTACTGACCGTGAGAAAAAGATTTGGAAATAACATAGTATAGGTCTTACTTTTAGTCTAATTAAAGTCATATACATAATACTTTTAAGTGCCCTACGTCACTCCGAATCTTATAGGGACACGATCTAAAGATTTATCAATATTTTTGACCTATTGTATTATATATTAGCGATTTTAGTTAATTGGATGACGGTATGAATCAACCGGCTAAGCGTCATTTATAAAACAAAATTGAGATTTCAAAAACCATAAGAAGTAAGTGTACGCACATATTAATGCCAAATCTTTAAATGTAGCCCTATTATTAAAGAAAAATGCAAACGCCAAAATGATTATCATTACGTCTAAGTGCAGTATTGAAATATTGACCGTTAAAATAAATATATAGACTTTTTTACTCATGTAGTACGAATCAGTATATATAAGATTATGATATAAGTGATTATCAAGTCAGAAATAATTAAATAGCACTTGGTAGAGTTTACAATGTAAAAACAAAATTTTTAACGATTTTTTCTTGGAACTTACGTATTGACGCATAGCCGGTTAATACATAACACAATCCAATTCATTACTGTTTTCAGCCATTATAATCGTCATCCATACTTCCACCTTATTTAGTATAAATGACTGAGTGAATGACCTGTCTTAAATATTCATGTTGTTTCGGAGATTGTCTTGGCATTGAGTGAACACTAATCCAGCAAGGCCCACCATATCATTGTGTGGTCATAAAAATATGTGTGTGATTCAGAGTTATAAATCCTCTCCCGACAGATCGTGTTGGGGCGGGACAAACATAAGTATCCATAGAGGGAGAGGTTAAACCAAGGTAAAGACAGAGCGAATCCATGCCATGACGGTTGGAAAGATATGCTATGTATCAAATACATCACTCTGTATTAAGTCACCTGTGTATATGGGTTCATTACATTTAAACACTCAAGACCTCATCCGTGAAAATCCTGTGAAATTTTTTCTGTAGAAATCTATTCTATGCTTGTATGTTCGCCAATATTTGCAATGCGTTTGTCAAATAGGTTCGTTATTATTTTATTGGCTTTTAGTTGTAAACCGTACCATTCTTTTTAAGTGTACTTTTATTCATTTTGTTTACACGAGTTATAATCCTAGATTATTGTATTTGAATATGACCTATTTGTGCACATCGTATTTTATATATATTGTTTGTCCTGGATGCATGAGATAGGTCAATTTATATATAAACTAACCTTTTCTTCTGTGTTCACACATATAAGCACATCACCGATATATAATGTAAGTCCCCGCTGTGGTCTCGAGGTAACGTGCTCCGTCGTCACGCAGCGAGCCCGGGTTCGATCCCCGGTCGGGGCAGTTTTTCTGGGTGAGGTTTTATCGGGGTTTTTCCTCACCTGTAAGACAAATGTCAGGAAGACTTTAAGGCCCAAACGGTCCCCGAAATCATATGGCCATCATCATCCTCATCCTTATCATTGTCATCATCATCCTTCACAGGTGTGGGAAGCTACCACACCTACAATTCCCTAGTAAAGCTGCAAGCATAGCATGAAAATGCTATGATTGCAGTGAAAGACCTGCATTCGGGCAGAATTACCATGGATGGATGGATATAATGTAAATGGGCAATTAATGAAGTAATGAAAATTTTGAGGAAGTGGGTGATTTCAAATACCTAGGAACAACAATAACAAACAGGAATAAGATGCACAAAGGAATTAAATATAGGCTCAGTTCGGAAAATGAATGCTATTTACTATTTATTGTCCCAACTGCTCTCAAAAAAACATTAACCCTTAAATTGGCAGAACACAAATTTCTTCTATTAGTTATTTAAATGTAGCGGACCGCAGTGAAAACGGAATCTCGTATAACTGTCATTATTAGGTTATTGTATGATTGGACACACATTTATGTGGTTTCTTTTTGTTCGTTTTCTTCTGATTTACTTATAATATTTGATTAATTGAACCAACTGATGTAACCAAAAAGGATACATTACGAATTTAATGACCAAACTGAAAATATATACAACTATTATTCTCTCAGTTCTAATATATGGATGCGAAATATGGACTCTTACTTTAAGGTAGAGAAATATTACTAGTATTTGACAGTAAATTTCTTAGGAAAAATTTTGGACCAAGCAGAGATGAACAGACAGGCGAATGGAGAAGACTACATAACAGTGAGGTACATGTTCTTTATAGGAAACCATGTATAAAAATAAAAATTGTCACGTAGATTGCGATGAGCAGGACATGTGGCACGAATGGGGAATGAAAGTGGGACATGGAAGCTTCTAGTAGGAAAACCCTAGGGAAAACGCACAGTTGATGGACGAAAAATGAGGTGGGAGAATAATATTAACCATGATTTGCGGGAGGTTGATTATACAGGGGATGACTGGAAAACATTAGCTCAGGATAGGGATGTTGGAGAGTTTATTTCCGCGCGGGCATGAGCCTGTGGTTTCGATAGTGCCAGTGAGTTTGTTAGTTGCTAAATTTCCAGAACAATGAGATTTTTCTTCCGTTGTTAGTAAAATGAGATTAACCAGAAAGAAATAAAACAATTCTAAATCATTTATGTCTATGTAACAATTAGAGTTGCAAAGCATAAAAGGCGTGGCGAATTATCATTCTACACCCGACGTTTTAAGTATGTTTAACGAATGACACGTAACGAAGCTCATGCCACATTATTCTCACAATTACACAGTCGTACAAAAGAAAAAAATATGAACACACCCTGTTACATAGAATACATTTGTGTATAATACATTTTATATATGTTTGTCTGTCTGTTAACTCTCTAGCGGTCTAAATTTTTTTTGTAGAGTAATGGCTTTCATGCCGAAAATAATGATAATAGATGATTTCTGGCTGCAAGACCGTGATCCATAACTGGTGTTTTACCCAAACTTTTCTCCCTTGGCTACGGAGGTCATCTTCAGTGGTGAGTTCTTCTAGTTGATGTTCCCTGACCGGAAGCAGACGAGAAGAACTCGCCACTAAAGTTGTCCTCAGTACAGAAGGAGAAATATCTGGGGAAAACACAGTTATGGACCAAGGTTTTATAGTCCGGAATCTTCTGATATTATGGTCTAATTTTTGTTATTTCGGATAATAACCCGGCACATAGCAATATATTTACAAATGTGTATGCATTACAGAGACTCTCGACGTCCCAACACCTCTCAAAAAACTTTAATCTCAATATGTAATACTATTATTCTACCAGTTATATTATATGAATGCGAAACATGGACTCTCACTTTAAGAGAGGAAAGGAGATTACGAATATTTGTGAATAAAATTCTTAAGGAAACTTTTGGACCAAAGAGAGATGAACAGATAGGTGAATAGGGAAGACTACATAACAGTGAACTGCGTGGTCTTTACAGGAAGCCAGATATAATAAGAAGAGTTAAGTCTGGTAGACAGCGATTGGTAGGGCATATGGCATGAATGGGGAATGAAAGACGTGCTTGGAAGCTTCTTGTAGGAAAACCAGAGGGAAAACGTCAAGTTGGTAGACCAAGAATGAGGTGGGAGATTAACATTAACTATGATTTGAGGGAAGTAGATTATACAGGGAATGATTGGAAAACATTAGCTGATGATAGGGATGTATTGAGAGCTCATGTCCGCGCGGCCATGAACCTACGGTTTCGATAGTGCTAGCTAGTTAGTTAGTTAGTTAGTTATGCTTAAACAGTGAAATCGGACCAATAGATGTGTGGGTTAACCGGATGCGAAAATTTCAAAATCACTCTACGGTCGCATTTTTGTTTTATTTTTCGCAACATAATTCGATAGGCCGTATATGCCGTTGAAATAAACTAAGAATGATATTAACCAAAAATCACTGATGTCCGACCACTGGAGTGGGAGTTTATGTAAAAGCCTAAATTTAAAAATCGCTCTACCGGCCGCCAAGTATGTATTCTAGCAAATGAAACTGAATACGAACTATTTAATTAACAAAAATTTAATTTCTGTAAAAATTGATTTTTTGAACAGTTCACGTGGAATTTCTAGATGAAAGCTACCACACCTACAATTCCCTAGCGAAGCTGCAAGCATAGCATGGGAAATACTATGATTGCAGAGAAGGACCTGTCCTCGGGCAGAATTACTATGGATGGATATTATGAAACATTGTAGTTAAAAGATGATAGTTCAAATTTCAATTCTGGATTTTGTACAAAAACTAACAATTAAAATCGTACCTAAAGATAAATGTTCTTCCATTGTTAATATTCTTATATCCAAATAATATTTTAAGCTCAACTCTTATTACAGTGGGAGTATACTTGTTAATTCGATTTAGTTAATCTTTTGGGGATTGATTAAATACAGTAAAACTTGCTCAAAGCGGACTCGCATGGGACCAATTTTGTTTTCCACATTAGACAAAATTCCGCATTATAAAAAAGTGAAGTATAGTATGTACGAGCGACTTCGACGGTAACGCTTGAAAAAAAGTCCCGTTTCGTCAGCGTTAAAATTTTTTGTCTTAGGCACATATCCTGAAATAAAAAGTATGCAGTTTCGGTTTTCGCTCACTAACTACACTTTCCTCCACATCATTTGATTTCCCTCAAATCTCCTTCCACACTACATTGTGTCGTCTTTTAAAACTGTCCAGCCAACTGAAGATGCCTTGAAATCGCTATTCCATAGGGATTTAGCAACATCTAGTGCTTGACTTTGGAGCATCGGTCTGGAAATTTGGAGATTTATCTTCAATCACTTTCACTTTTTTGTTCAATGACAATGATTCATACATTTCAGCCATCTTTATTCCGTAAATTCAGAACGCTATATCTGAAAGAACTTAAACTAATTTAAGATTTTACAGTGCAATGGTTATTTGTCAGAGAGGTATCTGTATTTCGCATAACGGGTATGCAGTTAGACCGAAATAAAATTTCAGGTACAGGTAGAATCTGTAATTCACCCGGCAGCAGGAATATTTCCTTATTGTTTTTTGGCCTAACGGGAATTCAATGAAGTGGAAACTAATTTATTTCTCTGTCTTTCCGCTTTATTCATTTATTTTTTCATGAATTGTGTAAAAATATCCTTCCGTTTACGCGTTGGACATATTCCGTTTTATGCAAAATAAATACACGTAAAATTAATATTATTTCGCCGGGACCAATAAATTTGTTCACGTTGGACATATTTCCGTATTATTCACGTCCTGGATTGAACAAGTTTTACTGTACTTTCTTTTTAACTATTTCTGAGCTAACATTGTTTATAGCTGGTGAAAAATTTTAAAAATTAAAATAAATAATCTGAGATATATAAATAAAATTTCCATAACATATCGTAATTTAAAGATAGTTACTGAAGACAGATTCCCAAGAAATATACTAGAATTGGTGCCACCTGGTAGAATTAGAAGAGGACGGTAAAATAACAAGGAGTAATGGTGTTTTAAGCAGCACGAGGGAGAAAAAAAATAGACGATGGAGTTTGGAACGAGAGAGGGACATGGAGAAGAATGACAGAAGATTAATTGGGCGCAGGAAGACGTGAAAGATAGCGAAACCTGCCAAATACTTACTTACTTACTTACTCACTGGCACTATCGAACCCGTAGGTTCATGGTCGCGCGGACATAAGCTCTCCATACATCCCTATCCTGAGCTGATGCTTTCCAATCATTCCCTGTATAATCTACTTCCCTCAAATCATAGTTAATGTTATCCTCCCACCTCATTCTTGGTCTACCAACTGTGCGTTTTCCCTCTGGCATTCCTACAAGAAGCTTCCATGCAAGTCTTTCATTCCTCATACGTGCAACATGTCCTGCCCATCGCAGTCTACGAGATTTAACTGTTCTTATTATATCTGGCTTCCTATAAAGACCATGTAGTTCATTGTTATGTAGTCTTCTCCATTCACCTGTCTGTTCATCTCACTTTGGTCCAAAAATTTTCCTAAGTACTTTATTCTCAAATACTTGTAATCTCCTTTCCTCCCTTAAAGTAAGAGTCCATGTTTCGCACCCATATAATATAACTGGTAGAATAATAGTTTTATATATTTTCAGTTTAACTTTTTTGAAAGGAGTTGAGATATCAAGAGTCTCTGCAATGCATAATAGCAACTTCATGTAGACTTAATTTGCCTATTGTTGGTTTGAATATATCTTCCCGCCCCACTTTTGCATTAAAATCTCCTTAGACGATTTTCATATGATTTCGTGAAAGGCTATCAAATAAGCATTCTAATTCTTCATAGAACTCATCCTTGATCTTGTCAACTTTATCTTCTGTGAATACATGTACATTTACAATTATAAAATCATGTCGTTTACCCTTTAGAATTGTGTATGATATCCTATCACGAACAAACTTAATATCTCGGATAGCGGATAGGATCCTCCTTGCCAAATAAATAAACAACATAAATTTATTTTTCATAAACTAGCAAAATCGAACTATGAATTCGACTTGCGTAGGAAGTCGTTTAGTTTTCTGCGTGAGGGACATTTAAAGAAACTGACTTTTAGGCACACGTGAAAACATGAGAGTTGTATACTGCTGATCGTGGTGAGTTGGGCTTATTTATCAGTAAGACCAAGTTGTGTGTGCTTTTTTTTCTGCGGAATGAATTTGAATGGAATTGTTCCCGTGCAGGAAGTTAGAGATAATATCGCTGAAAGTAGTACAAGATCCTTCCTTTCTATAGCTTGAACAAATGTAAATCAGATTCTTAACACGAATATATGCAACTTCTCGAGATGGTTAATACTTTATCCTAGACACATTAGCATTTTACACCTTCAGTTGTTGTTTTCCAATGGCTGTTATTGATTTCACTGACTATTTAACTCTTGCCCCAAATGGAAGTCAATGACCAATCACATTTCAATGATTTTTTATTTATAACCAATCACAGTCGTGTTTCGCCTAGAATTTACCAACTAAAGTTTGTCATAATAAAGAAAGCACCTCCTTTTTAACATTCTAAATAGGGCATAGCATTATTTTTGCAGTGACTGACTCTGTAAGAAATACGGCTACCAGATTGTATATATAGTGCATGAATGTCAACACATAGTGCTTGCAGGAGTTAATGTAAAAACATTTGTAGCAATTGATTATACCACCAAAAAAAGAAACCACTGTTTGCACTTCCTTAAATGTATTTTTTTTCCCAGGTAATAATCCACAAAAATATAATTGTCATATTTACATCGTATGACATCAGAAATGAATTAATATGCAGTTTCATTGTGTTTCATTTTTTCTCCACTATAGAGCATTCTTACAATATTGAGTTCCTTTGGCAATAAATAATATGATCTGGTTGCAGTGACGAACAAAAGAAGCAGATGAAGCATACCAATCGTTTCTCATTTGTTTTCAAACATCGCCGTTTACATTAAATATATAAATATTTTAAAATATCTATAGTTAAATAATGATTTGTGAGCAAACAGGTTATTTTATTCGTTAAATAGTCCTAACAAATGCCACTCTTGATTTCCAAATTCTCTAGATAAATTCACTCCTCACTTTGTGAGTCGTGAATTTATCGATAATTTGGAAATCACTCATGGCATTACTTATGATAAATCTTTTTGGTGTCCAATAAAGAATTGCTAGATATTGGTATAAGAGTTAAAAAGTTTGCGAATATTTAAGAATAAAATTCTCAGGAAAATTGTTGGACCAAAGAGACAGACAAATAGGTGAATGGAGAAAACTTTAAAACAATGAGCTGCGTGGTATTTATAACAAACCAGACTAAAAAGAATAGTTAGGTCTCTTGAACTGTGATAAGCAGGACATGTGGCACGAATGAGGAATGAAAGGAGGACATGGAATTTTTTGTAAGATAGCCAGAGAGAAATCGTCCAGTAGATACGCCAAGAATCCGGTGGGATAATAATATTAACCATGATTTGTGGCAGATAAATACATAGGATAACTGAAAAAAAAAACTCAGGATTAGGATGCATGGAGAGCTTAATGAACCTCCAAGTTTGATACTGCCAGTGAGGTAGTAGATCTTGGCTTTCTTGTTTCTTTGTGTCAAGTTGTCTACACTGGAAGAAGTTACTTCTGCCCATTTCCAAGTTGTTACAAAAGATGCATGCTTTTGTTATTGCAGAGTAGAGATGTACATTCAAACAGTTATGGTCAATGTTGGAACTAAAGACTATTGTTGTTTTCAATTTTTTGTTCATATTCTACAACTAAATACAATTTTTCTTCTTCTAAAATAGGTTATGGATTGTTCAAGGAATGGAAATGCTAATCCCTGATTAATAAATGTATCAGGATAACAATTTTTTGCAGTATAATTTCCCATGCCTTTTAAAGTTTTGTAATACCAAGCCACTACAACCTGTGTACACGATAGCACCAGAATGTATTACTTGCCAACCCACGTCATAGAACCTTGAACTATTCTGATTTCTATTCTGTAAATTATGTAACTTCTAACCATAACAGACATTATCTTATTTTAAAAGACAATTGAGGCTGTTAGAAACTAATGGATGTAGTGATTTTTTCGCAATAAAAGTGTTTGGTGCATAATTACATTCTTAAAGCATAATTTTATTTAGTGGAAAAGGGACATACGTGTATGCTTTACGAGTTAATAAAGAATTGCTGTAATCATTTTCAATATTATCTGTGCTTATCCTATACAACTTCTACTTTAAACCCGTTTTTCTCTACACTGCAAAACTTGCACTTGCAACCCTTTACTTCTAACCTCCCCAAATTTAAATCTTTAGATTTGTAATTGTTCTCACAGAAAATTAAATAACGGTTCCTGTTATTTCAATTTTTAAAATAATATTAATTACATGTAAGTTATGAAGAGGAAATAAGAAATAGAAATAATAAAGGAAAATTTGCAATTGCTTGACTCAACGGGATATTGTGGAATAAAAATACTAGTAATAAAAATAAAGAAATATATATATATATATATATATATATATATCATACAATATGTTAAAATCAGAATTACTTATGTAGCAGAAAATTGGCCATCAACCACAACAACAAGTATCCTTCTTTGTGCTCCTCAGTAACATGATTTTTATACGAAGGGCACCAAGAATTTCAAGAAGAGAAAAAAATCGAAACTCAGTTATGTGGGAGAAAATGAAGATTGAAGACACTATTTTAGATTATATTAAAACTCAGCAATTAAGATGGTACGGACATGTCCAACGAATGGAAGAGGATCGGCTACCTAAATGTGTTTTGGAATGGAAACCTGAGGGAAAACTAGGCAGAGGAACACCTAAAACTTCCTGGAGTCAGGGAATTATATTTATACACGAAGGAGAAACATCTACAACCAGGAGATTGGATGGACCGACAAAATTGGCTATTAGGAATCGGACGATGTCAAAGACATTAATCAACCGATGATCTATCTCTCTATTTATTAAATTAATTTGAAATTCAGTTTAAATTGTATAAATTTATTTATGTTATATTTAATTATTTTCGATGATGTGCTGTTACGTGATTTTCCATTTTGTAATATTTCTTTCACTGGTTGAGTGCATTACATTCTATCCTCTATGTATCTTCTTGCTGTAAGGGATTATGGACTGCCGGATATCAGCTAATTTCAAAATTATTTCTTACATCTCTTCTTTGTAACTGTTGTCAAGAAAATTAACTAATGGTTTGTGTTATTCTCATTTTTAATAGTTATTGATTCATATATTAATTTGAAATTAATTTAATATAAATATTACCGTATTAACTTATAATTATTTCTTAAGCTATTACGTAATTACTCTGTTTTTTTTTTCACTTTTTACTGGAATGAAAGGCATTATGGACTTAACCTTGCCAGATTATTATTCTAAATATGTATAAAAATGCAGTATCTATAATTAAAACTGGAAAATGCGTTTCTGAAGGAATTAAAGTAAAAAAAGGTCTTCGTCAACGTTGTAGCATATCACCCACATTATTTAAGATATCTATACATAAAACACTGTCAACCTGGAGCAAAAAAGTGCAGGGATAGGAGTACCAGTTGGAGATGCATCAATAGATACAATATAAACACTGTTACGTGCGGATGACCAGATAATAGTTGCTCAAGAATATGAAGACATGGAGTTTATGTTCAGAAAATTATTGGACGAATGTGATATCTGGGGTTTGAAAATAAATTTAGAAAAAAAAAATTTGATATGGGACGTGGAGTCGAAACGGAAGATTTATTATTAGAAGATCAAAATGGGTATATTAGAGGATGTGAAGAATTTGAGTATCTGGGAGTAAAAGTTAGATAAAGAGGATAAACAAGAAAGTTATATTAAGAACAGAACAAATAAAGGTAGAGCAATAACAACAATGATGAATGGAGTCTTATGGAACAGACATATAACCAGAAAAAATAAATTACAAATATATAATTTCAATAGTGAGAAGTATACTGTCACATACAGAGCCGAAGTTTGGAAATTCAACAAACACTTAGAACAAAAACTTACTCGATGGAAATTGATTTCTTGAGGAGAGCAGCAAGATGCTCAAAATTAGAAAGAAAAAAAGAATTAATGTCATACGAGAAAAATGAATATTAAATATTCAATAGTAGATTATATATAATACAAGTAATTGATTTGGTATGGGCATGTACGACAAATGCAAGAAGAAAGGTTACCCAGAAGAACATTGGAATTGTGTCCACCTGGAAGAAGAAGGAAAGGAAGACCTCAAAACCCTCGTGGTTGCAAGAAATAAGAACTGGAATGAGAACAAGAGGACTGAAGAGTATGGACTGGATGGATAGAGACGAGTGGAGAAGGAACATAATACTTTAGGCCCAGAAAGACGTGTAAACATTAAAAATTTGTACATAAATATATAAATACTGCGTTCAGAGCTTTTCTTCCGTTTTACTCTACATTAATTTAACCATGCACTACGAATCCGGTGGTCCATGGCCGCGCGGACAAACATTCCTATCCTGAGCTAACATTTTCAATCATTCGCTGTATAATTCATCATCCTTAGATCATGATTAATATAATTATTCCACCTCATTCTTGGTATATATATTTGGCGCTTCCCCTCTGGTCTCTTACGTGATATTTACATGCCACTCTTTCATTCCCACTGATGCCACATCGCAGTCCACAATATTTAAATGTTCTTCTTTTTCGTTTACCGTAAAAATCTTCTGTAGCTAAAAGTTATAATTTTTTTATTCGCCTGTCTGTCTCGCTTTGGACAAATAATATATCCCTAAGCACTTTATTCTCAAATATTCTAAATCTTTTCTCCTTTTTGAGACAACGTTTTTCATCCATAGAGTATAACTACAAGGGTCACTGTTTTATACATTTTTAATTTGAACATTTTTGAGAGAATTAGGAATCACAAAAATCTCTCTAATATATTATAGCTGCGTTTTTAGAGTTGAGCCTTCGTTTTATTTCTTTCCGCGCCTCATTCCATTTTGTAATTATTATTCCTAGGAATTTGAATTCTGCCACTTCCTTAAAAGTCTCTCATTTGATGTTAAGTGTCCATTTCATCCAATGGTGTATTTCTGCGTGTGTCCGTATGCTATTTAATTTTATTTATATGGGGGCACGCCGTAGCGTAGTGGTTAAGGCACTGAGCTACAAGCCGAAAGGTCGAGGGTTCAAGTCCCGGTGGGTCAGGATTTTTAAAAACTGACCCAAACCTTCTGGCGGCACTATGGCCCTGGGGTCGACTCAGCCTCTAACGGAAATGAGTACCAGACGTTTGTTCTGGGGTAAAGATGGCCGTCACGCAGGGCTGACAACCCGGCTGACATCAAGTGCCGATTGTCCAGAAATAGTGGGAGCCTTAACCTCCCACTACCCCAAGGGCCTCCTGAGGCCTGTAGTGGGATCACTTTACTTTACTTTACTTACTTTACTTGGTGTCCACTCAGTAATATACAGCACACAATATGAGGACACTATCAAACGTTCAAAACGAGATGAAATCACAAATCTGTAATTAGCTTTCTATTCATGAATGTTATAATATATTCATGTTTGTATAAGAGGTTCACAAATTATCTTTGATGACGATTAATTAACGGACCACTCTTCATAAGTAATGCCACGAGTGATTTCCAAATTATCGATAAATTCACGACTCACGAAGTGAGGAGTGAATTTATCTAGAGAATTTGGAAATCAAGAGTGGCATTTGTTAGGACTATTTAACGAATAAAATTAAGCTGTTTACTCACAAATCATTATTTAAATATAGTTATTTTAAAATATTTATATATTTAATGTAAACGGCGATGTTTGAAAACAAATGAGAAACGATAGGTACGCTTCTACCGCTTCTTTTGTTTATCACTGCAACCAGATCATACTATTTATTGCCAAAGGAACGCAATATTGTAAGGAGGAGCTTTCTTTAATATGGTAATTATAACACTGATAAATATTTGGTGAAACACGACTCTGATTGGTTGTAAAACAGAAATCATTGAAACGTGATTGGTCATTGACTCCCATTTGGGGCATGAGTTAAATAGTCATTGCAACTTGTTTTTATCTCTTTTGAAATTCCACAGAAATATAATTTAACTACACAAGGGATTTTTTTAAAACTAAGATCAAGAAAAGTTTTCTGGTTGAGGTTCTTACGGGGGTTTTTCTCACCTATAATAAAAATTCTAAGAAAAGTTAATACTGGATTAATCGCCAAACTTCACGTTGCCGACATAATCATTTGTATCATTATCACCTTGATTTGTATGGTGAATGATAACTATCGAAGGTGGTACCACGCATTGTGCTGAACATTCATCCGTCAATGACATCCATGTTATTGTGTGGGCAAAAGTGTATTACGGGATACAGAGTTAAAAAGTCTCTCACAACAGATCGTGTCCTTGTAAAACCGGGGTGGAGAGGGACATGTGAAAGTGGCTAAAAGAGAGAGGATAATTTAAGGAACAGAGGAGGGAAATGACAGCGACCAATCTGGACAAGCAGGATGTAATAACACTGAGCAACAAAAATAAACTTTTTTTTGTCTCGGAAAGAAAAAAAAATGTGATTCTGATAGTATTGTTTCTCCTGAATTCTAATATGAAATCGTTTTTTCTCCATCACGCTAGGTTTTCGAGAGACAAGAATTTATAATTTCAAACACTTTAATATTTTATACATTCGTAACTACACAATATTTGAACATTCGGACTCACCTAGAAAGTAAGAAATGACGATTTTCTGCTGTATTTCGCGTGTGGAGCATCCCTCTTGATGGTTCAACAATAATCGGCCAGCATATTAATATTCCATTTGGCTTGATATCTCTTTTCCACAGCTGAAATCTCCTGATGAAAGTGTTCCCCGTTTTATTTTATAATGGACAAATGGACGAAAAAACGTTTATTAAAAATAATGATTTAAATCCATTAATTGAAATTGAAATAAAAAAACTGTGGGTGATGGAGAAATTCCGAATACATATTTGAAAACACGATAAAACTGCATTAAGTACAACTATTGGACTCATGAGACAAAAATCATGTTGACCAGTGCAATGTATTAACCTGAAATAACAGGATACATTTCTGTTGTAACATTTGTGGTAGCTTCTTCTTGCACTTGACTGTTTAGTGAACGGTAAGTTAAATATAATTATCACCGTTATTGAGATTGTTATTATGAAAATATTTTTAAAAACCCTTACAAATATTTAATAGTACACGCCTCCTCTGTGGTATATTTACCATGTCGTGGAGGAGTGGCTTGCGTTCTTACATTACCTCGAGAGCTATGCTGCCGAAAGCGTTAGCAATGCCGGACAGGTCTAGGGCGATGATCCAGACGAAAAAAGTACCTTGGTCAAAAGAGTGACGATCATTCACTGTAAAAATACAACCGTCATGAAACGAGGACATGGGTTCCACTGGGGTAAAATTTTCTGGAGGTAACATAGTCCCCCATTCGGTTCTCCGGGCGGGGACTACTTCATGGCATCCATGCCGAAGACTCAAACGCAGAGACATGATCCTAGGAACATGGAATGTTAGAATATTATATAATAGGGAGGCATTAGATAGATTAATGCAGGAATTAAGTACTGTAAATCACCTTGGATATAATCGCTTTACATGGAGTTATGAAAGTAGATTATACAGGGATGATTGGAAAACATTAGCTAAGGATAGGGATGTATGGATAGCTTATGTTCGCCCGGCCACGAACCAACGGGTTCCAGAGAGCCAGTGAGTTAATTTGTATATGTGTGTTTATCCGTGCATGTTTAATTTTGTGTGTTTTTGTGTGTATTTCTTGTGTTTGTTTTTTGTGTGAGCGTGTTTGTATATGTTTCTTGTGCTTGTTTACGTGTTTTTTGTTTATTCTTTGTATGTTTTTGTGCATGCTATCGATAGCAAGATTTAATTATTTCGGAAACAAAAGCGGCATATAACATCAGTTACGGAAAGTAATGTCGAGTTCGTGGACCAGTATCGGACCATTAGAAGTGGAAGTTCACAGATGCGAAAATTTTAAAATCGCCCTGGCTACTGCAATGTTTCCATCTTTCACAACGAAACTCAGTAAAAGCTAATCAAGTAAGATCGTAAATGTACTAACTAAAAATCAGCTACATCTGATCATTACGAATGCGGTTTACAAGAAGACCTTAATTTAAAAATCGCTCTAGCAGCCACCTTGTTTGTTTTCTCGAAACGTAACTAGATACATACGATGTAGCTAATAAAATATATCTATATTCCATAAACCAGCAACATCGGATTATAAATTCGACTGGTAAGGAATTCGCTTATGTAACGCAGTTCCTCCTGATCGACAAACTCTTGTTGGAAACAGTGCTTAGTATTCATCGAGCTTTTAACAGGAAATAGTAACATTATTTATGAACGGGTTAATTTACGGAAACGAGTTTACTCGAACTTTCTTCTTTTTAATTCTAAATTTTGCACTACCGCTTTTGAAACAGTCTGTAAAGAAGAATCAGATTGCATTTTCTGTGAATTCAAGGAAATTGAGTTGAACTCTGTGTTGATTGCACGCATGCATATGATCTATCATGATATCTCGCGTGAAACGTTGTCTGGAAAAATGGTTCTTCAATAAGTTTATATCTACGCAAATTGTGTCATGGAAAATACGTTCTCGTTGTTGAAAAACTTGCTGCAATCGTTTGGTTCAACGTCTATTTTACATCTCTTTCAGTTCCCCAAATCCATTTAAAAGAAGGTATTTAATTTCCAAATACAACACATTTTTCTCATAATTTATCCATTGTTAATCAAGGTTACGTCTTCAGACTTCAGTAGAACACCCCCGCACTCAACAGGGAAAGGATAGTTTACTTTTCTTACTTTTATTATTATATTATTATTATTATTATTATTATTATTATTATTATTATTATTATTATTATTATTATTATTATTAGTAGTAGTAGTAGTAGTAGTAGTAGTAGTATTATTATCATCATTATCGCCATTATTATTATTATTAATGTTGTTGTTATTATCATTTTGAAGCGGAAGGCAACAGAAGAAAGGGGAGAAAGAAAGAACAGTACATTCAAGAAGTGAATAGGAGTATGGTGTCTAGAAGACTAAAAGATAATGATGCAGGGAATAGGGATTTATGGAGGAGTAACATTTACAATAGGTTGCAGGAAAATTACTGTATCGTAATAAAGAAGAAGAAAAGTTATTATTATTATTATTGTTATTATTATTGTTATTATTATTTCCACCTGGAAGAAGAAGGAATGCAAGACCGCGAAACTCTTGGATGCAAGAAATAAGAACTGTAATGAGAACAAAAAGACTTGAGAACATGGAGTGGATGGATAGAGACGAGTGGAGGAGGAAAATAAAACTATAGGCACTGAAAGATGCGTAAACATTGAAAATTTGTATATAAAATATAATAAATTATTATTATATTATATTATTATATATTATTATTATTAAATTATTATTATTATTATTATTATTATTATTATTATTTATTATTATTATTATTCCACCGCTGTGGCCTCGAAGTTGCGCGCTGCCTTGTCACGCAGCGGGCCCCGGTTCGATTCCTGGTCGGGACAGGCTCCGGAGTGAGGTATCTTCCTGAGCTTTTCCTCACCTGTAAGACAAATGTCAGGACGCTTATGGTCCAACGGTCCCCGAAAATCATCCGGCCATCATCATCATCATCATCCTTATCATTATCATCATCATCCTACATCGGTGTGGAAAGGAACGAGAAGCTACCACACCTATAATTTCCTAGTAAAGCTGCAAAGCATAGCATAAAAACGCTATGATTGCAGTGAAAGACCTGGATGGATGGATGGATTATTATTATTGATCGCTTCGTGGAGCAAGAGGTTAAAGATTCATCGTTTACCTTTTCTGGGTCACGAGTTCACGTCTTGACCATTATATGTTCGTTGGACGATTTGGAGCCAAAGCAGATTTTTTAAATTTTCTTCCATTTTCCCCTGTCAAATCCCTAATTGCACATCTAAATACTCATGGCATTCTTTTGTTTCAATTAATTTGCATCTGTAGTGATGCAAGAGGCCTCGCTAGCTGCCATCCTCATGTATCACAGATCTTCAATATATAATAGGGGCTTCAACTTATATCATCTCTCGACCTGGCATTACACGAATAGAGGGTTTACTTTATTATTTTCGTTATTATGATTATTATTTTATTATTATTATCATTATTATTATTATTATTATTATTATTATTATTATTATTATTATTATTATTATTATTATTATATATTATTATTAGTAGTAGTAGTAGTAGTGGTAGTAGTATTATCATCATCATCATTCATTGACATTAAGAACAGAATAAATAAATATAGAGCAAAAACAGCAATGTCCTATGGAACAGATATACAAACAGAAAAAATAAGTTACAAACATACAATTGAATAGAGATGTACTGTCACATATGGAGGCGATGCATAAAAATTCAACAAAAACTTAGAATAAAAAATATTTATGTCGATGGAAATGGATTTCTTGAGGAGAGTAGCTGAATGTTCATATTTGGAAAAAAATATGAAGTAAAGTCATACGAGAAAAATTGAATATTAAATATTCAATGGTAGATTATATAAGGTGTAAGCAATTAAATTGTGATGGGAATGTACGACGAATGCAAGAAGAAAGGTCAGCCGGAAAAAATATTGGAATGGTTTCCACCTGGAGGAAAATAGAAAGGAAGACATCGAAACTCATGGATGTAAGAAATACGAACTGGAACGAGAACAACCTACTGGACGCTTTACCTCTGTTTTTCTACAAGAAGTTTTCATGTTCTTACTTCATTCAAAATTCGTGCCACATACCCTGACCATCGCAATCTGCTAGGCAAAACTATCCTTATTACATGTAATAGCCCATAAAGGTAATTTAGATTACATTCCTCGAGGCAGAAGATCTGTGGGTCGACCTTTCGGAGATGGCGGGAGACCGTAACGGGCCACTGGGCCTAATACTTGAAAGGACGAAGATGGTGATCTGTAGTGTTACATTCATCTGTCTGTTCGTCTCTCCTTGGTCCAACAATTTTCCTAAGAAATTTATTCTCATATATTCGAAATTTTTTCTCCTCGCTTAAAGTAAAGCATCATCTTTAGCATTCGTATAACTGGAAGAATAACGATGTTATATATTTTTTAGATTAGCATTCATTAAAGGAGTTGGGATTACAAGAGTCCCTGTAAAGCATTATAACGAGAGACCGGATTATATGCAATATAACAAGCTCGAAATATGAATGCAAATATGCATGAAAAATGCTTAAAATAGGTATGAAAATGTCAATATATGCAATACCAAATAATAAAAAAATAATTATTACTTTATTAGACATTTTATTTTTTAAATTAACATATTAATTAGTATTTTTATTATCTATTTATTAATATTATCATTTATCATTCATACATGATAAATTAATGATAAATTATCACTCTGTATTAGGCAAAAGTATTTTTCATAAATTAAAATATTCTCCATTTTGCTGCTATTGTAAACAGAAACGATCGGGTACTATTCCAAATCGTCCGTAGCCGTGACGTAGTCGGTAGAGTCCTTACGTTCCACTCCGGCGACCCGGGTTCGGTTCCCGGCGGGTAGGGAATTTTAAATCTCCACCTTGGGTCTGGGTGTGTATCCTGTCTTGTGTTTGCATGTGTGAATGAAATAAAAAGGTTAACAAAGGTAAAACAAAAAGGGAGAACAGTATTAACGAAAGGAAAACGGGGGGAAAAAAAATCAAATATTCGGTAGTAAGGTTGTGTCTTCGATCGCTCAAAATATGTTTATAAACAGAAAAGGATCGTTCTACGTGAACTGTAGTAATTGGGCAGTATTTGAATTTGGGTGCTATTTTGACGCGTATTATTTCTGGCAAAAGTTCGCCCGTCGCATTTATAAAAATATTAATTAGACACAAAGGTTCAAAGCCTGGGTTTATCGTTCAATATGTTTTCAAACTTTTCTTTAAATTTGCTCGGTAATACTTCGGCAATAAGGAGTTCAGTTGACGGATTTTATCAATTAAGTGAATAGATTTAATGAACGCCAAACCTTGAGTTTCAAGCTTTTTTATAGTTGCGGGATATGGGAAAAATCAATGCTAATAGCAGCATTTTTTTTTTTAAATATTGGAATTGTTAAATGCTTCCTTCCACTGACGAACTGCCGAAGCCTCTGCACTATCGAACTCGTTTACTACACTTTTGATGGTTCGAAATGTTAATTGTAAAACAACACAGATGTTTACAATGTAAATATAGCGCAACATTATGTTTTTTCACTAATTTTCGGTTAAAATATGCAATAACAGCTGAAAAAGGTATAAATATGCATATACAATATGCAAATGCATATAATCTGGTCTCTAATTATAAGATGCGTTTTATTTATATATAATGCAAATTATTATTATCATTATCTTTACTAAATTTAAATATTTTAGATACTTCAGTGCTGAGATATATGAAACACAATCACTTACTTTAAAATAGGAGAGATCATTATGAGTACCAGATAATGAAGTCCATACGGTAGGAAAATGTTTAGACAAAAGAGAGACGAACAGCATGAATAAGGAAGAAACTTGATTACAGCGAGCACAATGATCTCTAATGGAAAACAAATATAATAATAACAGTTAAGTTTTGTAGACAGCGATAGACATAATAATATGATATGCATGATGAATGAAAGAGGGACAATGAAACTTTATATAGGAAACCAGAAGACAAGCAAAGGTAAGGTCGCAAATTAACATTAACTGTGGAGGTAAATTATACAGGCAATGATTGGAAAATATTAACTAAGGAAAGGGATGATAGCAGAGCTTGTTACCGTGACCATGGAATTCCGCGTTCCATATTTCAAGTCAGTGAGTTGGTAAGCTAGTTCAATACTGCATTAAAAAGAACGCGGATCTGAATTTTCGAATCTTTATTCTTTCATTGAATACAAGAAACGTTCCATCAAATAATAGTTAAATGATATTTAATGTGTGCATTGTTGAATGTTCGATCGTATTCCTATTTTTATGATTGGCGCATCTTAATAGACGAACCGACGCGGCGATGAAATCTGAATGCACAATGGGATTTTATGAAAATGTTAATAGAAGAATGAGATAGAAATTTGGTCGTAAATTTAAATCAAGATGCATATTGATTATGCCATTTACGTAGAAAACACTCCGCTCTCTGGGGCGTCCCGCCGTGATGTGGCGCCTCACTGCCGTATCTTTATTCCAATGTGCTTCTAGGGAAAAACACTCATATTTATTTATTTACTTATAGATATAATTTTATTTGATGTCGTAATTAAACAATTCAAATTATTAGTGACGTAATTCAAGTCTGGGCCAAAAATTCTAGAAAACCTCCTTCATAGGACTTTTATTTCAGATTTGAGGTAATTTTACTTGCCGTAAATCTACGATAAAAACTCATTTTCCAATAAAGTCGCACTTAAAATTGCTTCGTTCTGAAGTATCAATAATCTCTTCTATAGTAGTGTACTCTATAATCTCTGATACAGAGATGAGTATGGTAACCACTACATCACCGGGATCGGCTAACGGTTTGAATCAAATAATAAATTGCTATCAGCGTACAAAATTATTTAATTGTTATTATTATTATATTATTATTATTATTATTATTATTATTATTATTATTATTATTACTATTAATATTAAAATATATAATATATATATATATATATATATATATATATATATATATATAGTCCACCGCTGTTGTCTCGAGGTAGCGTGCTGCCTTGTCACGCAGCGGGCCCGGGTTCGATCCCCGGTCGGGGCAGTTTTTCTGGGTGAGGTTTTTATCGGGGTTTATCCTCACCTGTAAGACAAATGTTAGAAAAACTTTAAAGGCCCAAACGGTCCCCGAAATCATATGGCCATCATAATCATCATCATCCTTATTATCATCATCATCATCATCCTTCACCGGTGTGGAAAGCAACGGGAAGCTACCACACCTACACAATTCCCTAGTAAAGCTGCAAGCATAGCATGAAAATGCTATGATTGCAGTGAAGGACCTGCCTTCGGGCAGAATTACTATGGATGGATATATATATATATATATATATATATATATATATATATATATATATATTGTCCACCGCTGTAGTCTCGAGGTAGCGTGCTGCCTTGTCACGCAGCAGAGCCGGGTTTGATTCCCGGTCGGGACAGGCTCCTGGGTGAGGTTTTTTCGGGATTTTTCCTCACCTATAAGACAAATGTCAGGAAGCTTAGGGTCCAACGGTCCAGAAAATAATCCGGCCATCATCATCATCATCTTCTTCTTTATCATTATCATCATCCTTCATCGGTGTGGAAAGCAACGGGAAGCTACCACACCTATAATTCTCTAGTAAAGAAAGCTGCAAAGCATAACCTGAAAATGCTATGGCTGTAGTGAAAGACCTGCCCTCGGGCAGAATTACTTTGAACGGATATATACATATATATATCTATATATATAAATGAATGTATGTATATCTGTCATTTATAGACTTCTAAACCGTTTTTCCGATATTCGTCAAATTATATATATACAAGGTTTCAAATGCAACGAGTGTTTAGCCGTTATCATATTTTCCATGGCGCGATAGGCCTAGAAAACCCTCGGCCTACCATCCGGCTGCTGGCCTCCCATCCACATATGTTAATCACAGAGGTAGACGCGATCATTCAGCCATTGTAAGGGTGACATGTCAGCATGTCGTGTCCCCCAGCTGTTATAGCTGGTTTCCTCATGATGCTTGGCGAGCACGGTTCCCATACTGGTCGTTATAAAATGAGAAAATTCTTTCCGTATGGAGACTCGGACCAGCGCACGTCCCGTAGCTCTGCGCAAAAGACATCTTGCCTTAACCACTCGACTACGGCGCGGGACTTAGCCGTTATCTATTATGTTCTAAAATCACTAGTTGTAGGAATTAACCTGAAACGAAAATCTAAAAATCGCTCTGATCGCAATTTTCGATGTTTCACAACAAAACTCGAATATCTTATTAAAATAAACCAAGGTACCTGCTATCGAAAAGTCAACGAAATCCGACCGTTTGAAGTGGGTGTTTACTTGAAATCCGGAATTAACAAAAAATAATATACGACTGGACCGATTTTGATAAAATTTTGTGTGTGTTTGAGTGGGTCCTTGGATGGCTTATATTCACAATTGGATCCTCTAAAACCATTAGGTGTACGATTTCACCTGAAGTGAAAATTTAAAAATCGCTCCATCGATCACAATTTTCGATGTTTCGCGACGAAACTCAGTGTATCCTATTAAAATTTTACAGACTTAAATATTATTTCCACTCAAAGACTTCAACGTGTTCATAATTCTTGCGCACGTTTTATTTGTGGTATTCGCAAATTTGACCATGTTACACCGTCCCTGGAACAATTATCGTGGTCTCGTCTAAGAGATCGTAGAACTGTCCATTCCCTATCCCTTCTCTATAAAATACTTCACACATCATCGCCTAATTATTTATCACGCCGCTTCATCAGACTATCCGACACACATAATCTTGACACTCGATCCCATCAGCACATTGTCCTTTATATCCCGCCTCATCACACTGTATATTATTCATTATCTTTTACGGTGTCACTTACCAAAACATGGAATTCCCTTCCACCCTATGTCAGAGACTGTCAAACTATAACATCCTTCAAAAACAAACTAAAGAATTATTTAATAACAAACTGACTTATACACCTCACTGATAGTATTCTTTTAGCAATATTAATATATTTAATTATTTATGTAAATAATATTAAGAATAACAAATATTTTTATTTGTTTTGTTTTAAATATTGTATAATCGTAAAATTAGTTTTCTATATCTCATTATTTTCCTGTTTTTTATATACACTAGACAGGGACAATTTAATATGTCTTGCTTGTATACATTTTATTATTAGTTTTAGTCTTAATTTTAACTAATATTAACTGGTTGTATTATAGATCGTAATATGTATATTAGATATTATCTTTTGATCAAATTTTTACTTAGTGTTTAATATTAGAGTTAATTAAGATTGTTATATTCTTATGTAATATATGTTTGTCCTGGTGAGTGGAAGAGAAGGCCACATGGCCTTAACTCCACCAGGCTAAATAAATCTTAAATCTTAAATCTTAAAATAAACCGAGGTAGATATTTTCAAAAAGTGAGAAAAATCAGAGAATTAGAAGTGGATGTTTACTTGATATCTGAAATTAAAAACTGCCTAAACGACTGCACCGATTTTGATGACATCGTGTTTGTGTATTTGAGTGGGTCCCTGAATGGTTCAGATTCACAATTGGAGCAGGTAGGTGGCCTGCGATCTGGTAAAAGGATTTTTTATTTGAGGTGTGTAGTCATTTGGATTACCGACATTCCGCGCGACAGCAACGTGACATCATAATGCACGCTTCTTAAGCCACAATAGATGGCAGTGAGGAGTTTTCTTGCGAAATTATTAAATACTTGTAGTGAATTTTATTGTAAAAATGTAACTTATATTTTCATCGTCCGGCCATGACACGACAATTGAACGTTCTGGCAAGACGTGTGCCGGGTTCGCTAGTATTATATAATAATAACTATTAGTATAGCCTAGTTATTATTAGTATTGTAGAAATTATTTTATTGTTATTCGTTTTAGTGACTTTTTTGTTATTGTTATAATTGTTGATATTGGTAATGGCATATTATTATTATTATTATTATTAATATTATATTATTATATTGTTATTAATACTATTAATATATTATTATTGTCCACCGCTGTGGTCTCGAGGTAGCGTGCTGCCTTGTCACGCAGCGGGCCCGGGTTCGATCCCCGGTCGGGGCAGTTTTTCTGGGTGAGGTTTTTATCGCGGTTTTTCCTCACCTGTAAGACAAATGTCAGGAAAACTTTAAGGCCCAAACGGTCCCCGAAACCATATGGCCATCATCATCATCATCCTTCTCATTATCATCATCACCATCCTTCACCGGTGTGGAAAGCAACGAGAAGCTACCACACCTACAATTCCCTAGTAAAGCTGCAAGCATAGCATGAAAGTGCTATGATTACAGTGAAGGACCTGCCTTCGGGCAGAATTACTATGGATGGATGGATATTATTATTATTATTATTATATTGTAAATAATATAATTAATATATTATTATTATATTATTATTAATACTATTAATATATTATTATTATTATTATTATTATTATTATTAATAATATTATTAAAATTGTCTATCGCTATGGTCTATGATTTACTTGGCAGCTGACCCATGTTCGATCCGCAGTCGATACACGTTTCCTAGTTATTGTATTTTCTGGGTTGTCCTAGCCTGTATGATAAATATCAGAAAATGTTAAGACGAACCAAACCCCGATTACAATCTAGTCATCATTATCATCGTATCATATTCACCTAGTTTAGATTGACTAGCAGTGCTGTGCTTCTTTATGTTGTATCGGAAGTGGCTCCGGCATTGAGAGATATTTCGTCCTGAGATGTCAATAAACTTGTATGGCAAAAATCTTGCATTATATAAACCCTCTCCTGATAAAGACAGTAGGTGTCGCTGTTATGGCTCGGGTTGTGGGGCACGTAAAAAAACGTAAAAAAGAGGCTTTCAATTTAGGAAAATGCAGAATAATTATTGTTTTTAATACCATTATTATTATTATTATTATTATTATTATTATTATTTTACTATTATTATTATTACTATTATTATTTTACTATTATTATTATTATTTTACTATTATTATTATTGTTATTATTATTATTATTATTTATTAGTTATTTACTTGAATTTACCATCTAACATCTTCAACCAGTCGACGATAAAATTCGAGTAGCCTGCTACGGTATCCTAACACATTTCTTCAAACGCCAAGTCTCCGTTTTAGGTTATAAGTTTTTTTTTTTCCAAAAATGGTTCAACTTTAAGTTATGATAACAATTTTGTGTTTGTTTTACGATCTTTCCATATGTATTTTACTGTTCTCCTCATGAATTTCACCACTGCCGACTTGATGCGGAATTAATCTTATACTTTTTAGCCCATGTTTTATTTATTATTTTTATTATATTTTTATTTTATATCTTAATTTTTTATTATTGTCATTATTATTAATATTAATATTATTGTTGTTATTGCTATTACTATTATTATTATTATTATTATTATATTGTTCTTATTAATTTGCTCAACTTTAATTTTATTTGTGTACTTTTCATTTACTCTTTATGAAAGTTCATTAAAATGTCATTAAAATAACTTTTGAGTTGAGAAAACTGTTAAGACGTAAAATGTTGATCTCGATGTGTCGGAAACAGCTGACGTAACTGTTTGGAAGAAACACTCAGCAGGCACTTTTGTGTTAGTTGTAACTAAACAGTAGCCCTGACTTTTACTCAACGACGTTCATTAAATACAAATCCTAGCGAAGTATCTCTCTCTAGTGAACATTTGCTAATTTCCTGACTTTAATTCCCCCTCTAGAAAATCAAGTACAATACTTGACTCAACGATGTAAGAGTTATCGACATTACAATACTCAGGTACTGTCGATATGTCTACTCCGTATCCTAGTAGAAAATGGCATCATGCCTTGGCGTAGAGATGAACATGTTTGTTCGAGCCCATGATGGGGAAGATGAATTTTTATGGAATTTAGGCAGTATAGGACTGGTGCCCACCCAAAATCGTGATGGATTTTTTAACATACTCTCAATACTTGTACGTGAGGTCGTCTTCGCGTAGTTTTGGCGTAAATAAACAACAGAGATTGTAATACTACACAATGATATTATATAATGTGCAATGTCGTAGCGTAGATGATTTAGGGAATACGCTGCAAATCGTAAGGTAGAGGTCGGAGTCCAGTGGGGTCACGATTTTTAAACCGACGCAAACCTTCTGGTGGCACCATGACGCCGGGGTCGACTCAGCCTCTAACGAAAAGAGTACCAGATGCTTGTTCTGGGGGTAAAGGTAGCCTTCATTCAAGACGGGCAACCCGGCTGATATCAATTGCCGATTGTCTAGAAAAAGGAGAGCCTTAATCTCCTACTACCCCCAAGGGTCTCCTATGGCCTGATGTTGGATCACTTTACCTTTTAACATTATTAATTATATAAACTATGAGTAATATTTCTCTTACAAATTGCCGAAATAATTGATCTTGATTTTAAGTTCATGTAGCACACAATTGTTTTTCAGCCTTGAATGAGTTCACTTGCCACAGTTTTTCTTCCATCGCAGCTCAATGTACAGGTGTAAATTCAGAACTGACTCGCTTTCTGCCCTCGCCACATATTATATGGGGGCAGGGAGGGAAATTTCTGGGTCCTCGATGGAGACATTTTCAGCAAGGAAATTACTGACCATCGACATTTCATAACAATGAGGGCCGAGGTTCGGAGAAGCCTCTAGAACGGGGATTTCGACGCATCGATGATTTACACGGTTCTTTCGACTCACGAATCTATTTCTACCAATGAGAGACCACCATACTCGCCTCGACCGTGAAATTCAAACGTCATTACGATGTGTCACAATACAATATGTGTGGCTCCAGGTTGAGAAAACCGGCAATAACGCCTGAGGGACTCGACATATTAAACACATGTCATCTCTGTACTGATTGGATGATGATTCATCATCATCATCATCTCTGGCAGGACTGATACACAATGGTTAGTTCTTTATTCAAGTTTGGGGAAAATAATCGTATATAATCAATCTAGGATTTAAAGAGAGATCAGGGCTTGCTTGGTTTAGGTCAGGGGCAAGGAATTTTTTTTAAATTAGCGACGATCACGATATGCGAATATGTCCAATGTGCGGGAGCTTTGAAGGCGGGATACATATATTAGGAAAATGTAACGATTTTGAATACTGCAGGCGTCAGTTATTACCGGAAAGATTTTTAAATTCAAATCGTGAAAGATTGGCATGTTACGAGTTTTTGCTAGGCCCAGAAAATTGGATAAACTTGGGTAAATTTCTAGAAAAAACGCGGAATATAGGAACAACACTCCTTCATGAATAAATAGATAAATATCTTAAATTGCAATACCATTAATTCTTAATAATTATACATAACCAAGTTAACGTATAATGTACTCGTAATTGTATTGTTATCCAATTGTAATATTATTGTGTTTTCTTTTTTTGTTTTAAGTATATTATTACCAAACATTAACTTATTGTAACGGACTGTCAACAGCACGTACGGCTTACTGCTCGTACGACCCATATTTGTAAATAACATTGTATATATCTTACTTTTAGTCTAATAAAGTACTTACATATTTAGTTCTTTATTCAGACTGGGCTGGCAAACTGCCCTGATCACCACGTCCTGAATGTTCTATTTCGCTATCGCAGTATATTATGGATGAATGGAATGAAGTCTACTCTGCAGTGTTATATGAGGTATAAGTCGTCTTCCGTATCCAGCACACTAGGTTATTATCTCTCATGACCCAAACTGCAGTTTTGAGTCAGACTCGTAGACTGCGAGGAGGGACTACAACCCTCCAGTTAGCCTCTTCTACCCTTTTTATTGTTCAAGTTCAGGGTCACGAGCCAGAACCCTGGTGGGACCCCTTTAGATCCCCGCAATTGCATACTTTCAACACCTGTGGGCGTCAACGGAAACTATTTATCCTAACATGAGATGAGAACGAGGGCGATATGAAATGAATGAATGGGAAACTAAATTATATCAAGTGGAGGGAACAGAGACTGGAGAGTGTTGGTTCGATAAAATTCTGGAAACGAGAGAGCTTGAGAAAAATATAAAAAAATCCCGGTATGTTGCACCATCAATACCCCTTTGGAATTGTTAGGATTCGAACCTGGGATCCGCTCGTGCAATGTATATACAGCTAATACCCGGTGTGCGCTGCTACGCCTAAATGAATTAAAATTAATGCGATTTTATGTTTAGATGAATAAGTAAGAGGAAAAATAATTATTAATTCATTTTTTTAGATACCTCGTGCTGATTACCCGGCGTTGCCTGGAAATCTACTTATCCCGATCTTCTTGACATAAATGAGCTGCAATACGAAAATGAATGTGTTTTATGTTTAGTCAAATAAGTGCAAGGAAAAATTTATATTGTAATTATTTTTAGATACCCCGTGCTGTTTACCCGGCGTTGTCTGGGAATCTATTCATCGCGATGTTCTTGGCATAAATGAGCTGAAAGACAATAATTAATGCACTTCTTATGATTAGTTTAATAAGTAAAATGAAAAATAATTTTAAATGTATATCGTAATTATTTTAAGATTCCCCGTGCTGATTACCCGGCGTTGCCAGGAATCTACTTATTTCGATCTTCTTGGCATAAATGAGCTAAAAGACAAGCTTCGTTATTGTGGGTTATCCGTAAAAGAATACCTGCCATGGGCTGCTATGTTTGTACAGGAATCTACGTACTTGTCTCGATCTTCTTGGTATCAATGAAAGACAAAAATGGTTATTGTGAGTTATCCGTAAGAGATAAATATATGCTGTCGCGAACTTATTTGTGGAGTTTTTTGAGATATTCAATTCTGTGTATATTAATTCAGTGTATGTGTTATGGTTTAGGCAGCGTAAGTCATTTAACAGTACAAAGAGCTACTTTTTATCACGTTTTCCACTACAAAGGGCCTATGTTCACCCCGGGAATCTCGTGAACATTTTGCAAAAAGCCCCATCACAATCGGATCAACAGTATGGCCGTGCATAAAGTACGAACAAACAAACATTGATTTATATATATATATATATATATATATTAGATATATTACCTGGAGCAAAAAAAAAAAAAAAATTGGTACAGAATATGACTTTACAATCGAGCAACATACTACGTGGAGTAAGATACCACCTGTTCCTCTAGCTGATGTGAGAGAGTAAAATATAAAAGGTAAAGTTATCCCACTAGAGGCCTCAGGAGGCCCTTGGGGTGGTAGGATGTTATGGCTCCCAATTGTTCTAGAAAATCGACACTTGATATCAGCCGGATTGTCAGACCTGCCTGATGGCCGCCTTTACCCCTACAACAAGCGTCTGGTACTCATTTCCGTTAGAGGCTGAGTCGATCCAAGTGCCATAGCCTCGCCAGAAGGTTTGGGTCAATTTAAAAATCCTGACCTCACCGGGACTCTAATCCTTGACATTCCGACTTGTATGGTATAGCCTTAACCGCTATGCTACGGCGTGCCCCGGTGTGAGAGAGTAACATTCAAAAATAATGAAAACATACTTATATTATTGTCAAATCTGTAGGTTTTGGGATATTAAAGCTTATTGGTGACAGTCCCCATGTCATTTGTGCTTAACATTGACACATGTAAGCAAAAGGGGGTGAGAATATGTGAAATGTAATATCTAAAGTGATCGATAAAGTTATCGTATCCATAGTTTTTCAAGTCACTGAGCTGATTTGTGATGATATCGATGACATTTAACACAAGTGTGACCCCCCCCAGCACCCCCAGGGTTGTTAGAGGTTATCATGTAAAAATAAAATTAAAATTTCCGATATTAGAGTTGAGTCGATAGTTTTCGATGATGCTAAACTGATAGATTACACTCCTATTGACATTTATGACAATGGGATCGGGGATGAGAAGGGGTGAAAATGTTGTCCTAAATTACCAAGATAAGTGTTGAATCCAAATTTTTCAGAATCGCTAAATTGTCCTGATGATATTTAAACCCAGGATTAAGAGGGTAACATCTAAGGTAATTTATGCTAACTCATAGGCGCTATCTAACCCGTAGTCTCATAGCCGCGCGGATATAAGCTCTCCATACATCCCTTTCCTGAGATGTTTTCTAATCATCCTCTGTATAATCTACTTCCCTCAAATCATGGTTGATATTATTCTCATTTGACCTATCTACTGAGCGCTTTCGCTCTGGTTTTCGTACAAGTTGTTTCCATGTCCCTCTTTCATTCCACAGTCGTGCCACATGTCCCGCCCATCGAAATCTACGAGACTTAATTGTTCTTATTATGTCGTATATACTTCACTGTTGTGTATTCCTCTCCATTCGTCTATTCTCTGTTTAGTCCAAAAATTTCCTAAGAACGTAAACGTAGCGGGCCGATACTTAACTAAAAATTTAATAATGGTTAATTATGTATATTTTTTACCGCAACAACATAAAATGACAATGTTATATTCTCAATTACCTGTAATATTTTTTCATCCCTTAAAGTTAGAGTCCATATAGTGTAACTGGAAGAATAACAATTTTATATATTTTCAGTTGAATGTTTTTGAGAGAAGTTGGGACAAGAGTCTCTATAATGCATAATAGCGTGCATTCCAAGAATGGAGTCTGTGTTCGGAAATTATGAACAATGTATTATGTTTATTGTTTAATATTTCCTAATAATGTTGAATTTTAATTCTAGTCATTTTGAACAAGATATTACTATGTCTGTATTTTTAGGGACTATTGTAGCATTTACTCTTTATTTCTGGGGGAAATCACAGAAAAACTAGTTAGGAAACCTAAACTTGGAAACTCCAGATATAATGAGAACAGTTAAGTCTCGTGGACTGCGATGAGCACGAAATGTGGTACGAATGGATAATGAAAGACGTGCATGGAAGCTTATTTTAGAAAACCAGACGGAAAACGTCCAGTTGGTAGACCAAGAATGAGTTGGGAGAATAATATTAACTAAGATTTGAGGGAAGTAGATTATACAGTTGATGATTGGAAAACATTGACTCAGGATAGGGATGTATTGAGAGCTTATGTACGCGCGGCCATGAACCCACGGGTTCGATAGTGTCAGTGAGTTAATTAATCTCGCAAACTTCGCTAATTTTGGCACAGGCTATAACCTGGTGAACTACTTTATTAATTATAATACTATCGTGTACAACTGATATTCTGGGATTCATTCCATTAGAGAGGGCACTAGCAAGCAAATTCAACATTCAGGATGTGCCCCCCTTTCCAACATGAATTTTGCTTGACGTGTTTAGAGGCTTCAACCACGCAACTCTTGAATAATGTAGATTCTTCCTTCAGAAGTAAATACTCCAATTCCCTATATTTATGTCATAAATATAATCCTGCTAAAATCTATTTATAACTTCTGCAGTAACCAATTGTTTCTACATCATTACTGTTAATTCTCTTCACTTCATCGCCATTGCAATAATTGAACGCTATTATATTACTACTGAACTCGGTTGCAGATAGTGAGAACTGTTCGAGGTACGAGGGTCGTGTTCTTTTTTATTTTATTTTATTTATAAATGCTTTAACATCAAGGTCACAGCAGCTATAATTACATTATACGTGTAACCATTATCATAGAGTTCGTACTCTGTTGTAACATGTTTCTCAACAAGATGAATATGATACCGTTGATTATGATAGCCAGATGGCGTTCGGGGATAATTTGGACCTTAAAAAGTCCTGATATTTTTTCTTACAGAAGATGAAAGACTTCGAGGAAATTTCATCCAAAAAACTTGTTCCAATGGAGTGAGGGATCGAAACAGGTCCCCCTGCTGAGGAAACCGTGTTATTACCGTTAGTTAACAGCGGTATACTTTTTTTCGTACGAGTTCCACAGATTTTTGGAGGCAGAAAAACTAAGAGAACATGATTTTTGAAGAAAATTACAGCTCATTATTTTTGTTATTACTGTTCTATTATTATTATTATTATTATTATTATTATTATTATTACTATTATTATTATTATTATTATTATTAGTAGTAGTAGTAGTAGTAGTAGTAGTAATAGTAGTGGGGGCACGTCGTAGCGTAGTGGTTAAAGCACTGCGCTACAAGCCGGAAGGTCGAGGGTTCGAGTCCCGGTGGGGTCAGGATTTTTAAACTGACCCAAACCTTCTGGCGGCACTATGGCCCTGGGGTCGACTCAGCCTTTAACTGAAATGAGTACCAGACGCTTGTTCTGGGGTAAAGGCGGCCGTCACGCAGGGCTGACAACCCGGCTGACATAAAGTGCCGAATGTCAAGAAAAAGTGGGAGCCTTAACCTCCTACTACCCCAAGGGCCTCCTGAGGCCTGTAGTGTGATCACTTTACCTTTACCTTTAGTAGTAGTAGTAATAGCTAGTGGTAATAGTAGTATTTTTATTATTGTTATTACCGTTGTTTCACTATTATCGCGATATGTGTTGTATTATAATCACAAATAAAATAGAAAAACAGGCATTTACAAAAACAAAGGTATCTATAAACTAAAATGCAACCGCTGTAAGAATTTTTACGGCAGAACAACAAGAAATTTAAATATACGATATAACGAATATCTTAAGGACCTCAGATTTATTGAAGGTATATCTAGTTTTGCAAAACATGTCATAGAAAGAGGTCACCAATTTCATACCATTGACAACATATTATCCATCATCCATAGAGAAAACAACAAACTGAATATCTACATTCTCCAAGAGATCGAGATATTAAAAGAAACCAGAAACACTCACCTGTTTAATGAGAACTCACCCGGTGACGTCAACCCGCTGTACAAGGTTCTTACGAACAGCTAGTACCGATTTACAAGGTGCATATGGAGCATATGCTCCGAAATTACTCCATATCCTACATCCAAATTTGAGGAAGACTGACACCTCAGGTATTCAATTTTATATTGCAAATTTTACAAAGTAAACTCAACGGTGTTTCGTCATGAATTTTAAAAGTATAGAATCAGTTTATGGTAACATCAACGATAGAGAACCACATTGGAAACCACATAGATTACTAGTACATTAAAAAAAAAAGTCGGTTGATCAGTTTTTAATTTGATTTTATCAATTGCAACTTTCTGGAAGTTTAGAATCCGTATGTATATATTATTGGATTCAAATAGTGGGGAAAATCCTTATAAGACTAAGTAACGAAATCTTATGGAAGGATTTAATGATCACGGAGATTGGAATGACGAGTGCAAAAGATAATCGATATTTCATTTAAATTATGTTAAAATATGTGAAACACGAAGTCAATAAATTCCTTATAATATTGTAAACCGCATCGGAAAATAGAATGCCCTGGTTATTTTTTTAAGTAGATTCCCCCTACATTCTGGGAGTCAGTATCAGCCTGTACCTAATTCTGCGACAGCGACCAGTTAAAGGGATAAATATTGGTTCAGAATATAATTCATGTCATCACTATGATGATTTTATTTACGTCTTTGATAGGGAGAGACATTACTCCTTGAACTTTATTTTGCCATCCGTATCTTCTTTCAAGCAACCACACCTACAATTCCCTAGTAAAGCTCCGAGCATAGCATGAAGATGCTATGATTGCAGTGAAGGAATTGCCTTCGGGAAGAATTACTATGGATGGATCTTCTTTGGGACCATGTACATTTGTGTTTATAAAATCGTGTTGTTTACCCTTTAATTATGTGCGATATCCTATCGCTGACAAACTTAACTTCTTTAATATCTGAGAGGACCCTCTGTCGGACTAAAAAATCCGTTCCGATTTCAGGTCTCGTAGCACCCCCACAGTACATATAATGAAAATCTTTCTGATTCCTGATTACTATCTCCTGACCATCTAATTTGCTGTGAAAGACTATAACCAAAGGTTATTTATATAATTACCGTGTTAATATTTCTAGTGCCCTACTATTATATAACGTCCTAACATTCCTTGCTTCTAGGAACATGTCCCTGTGTTTGAGTCTTTGCCATGAATTCCCAGAAGAAATCCCCGCCCCGAGTTCCGAATGGAGTACTATATATCTTCGGGATATTTTACCTCAGTGGAATCCATGTACGCATTTCTTGACGGTTATATTTTCATAGTGAAATATCGCCACTCTTTCGATTAAAGTACTTTTTTTCTTCTAGTTTATCGTCTTCGACCTGTCGCGTAGAGATAATGCTTTCGGCAGCTATGCTACTGCCAGAATAGCTCTTGGGTCATTTAAGCCCGGAAGCCACTCCATCACGATATTGTAAAGGTACCGTGGAGAGATTATTATTTACTTACTCACTGGCACTATCGAACCCGTAGGTTCATGGCCGCACGGACATAAGCTCTCCATACATCCCTATCCTGAGCTAATGCTTTCCAATCATTCCCTGTATAATCTACTTCCCTCAAATCATAGTTAATGTTATTCTCCCACCACATTCTTGGTCTACCAACTGGGCGTTTTCCCTCTGGCTTTCCTACAAGAAGCTTCCATGCAAGTCCCCCATTCCCCATACGTGCAACATGTCCTGCCCATCGCAGTCTACGAGACTTAACTGTTCTTATTATATCTGGCTTCCTATAAAGATCATGTAGTTCATTGTTATGTAGTCTTCTCCATTCACCTCTCTGTTCATCTCTCTTTGGTCCAAAAATTTTCCTAAGTACTTTATTCTCAAATACTTATAATCTTCTTTCCTCTCTTAAAGTAAGAGTCCATGTTTCGCACCCATATAATATAACTTTTAGAATAATAGTTTCATATATTTTCAGTTTAACATTTTATTGTATTATATTGTATTGTTTGTAATGTATTGTATTGTATTGTTTGTATTTTATTGCATCGTATTAAATTCTATTGAAATATATAGTATATATTGCAATATTGTATTGCATTATATGCATATTCTTATTATTATATTTTATATTGTATGTTGCATCATGGAGTGTTAATGCTTATATTATATCATCAGCAGCAGCATCAAGGAATAGATCTTAATGTCTGTTCCGTTCTCATGTTAAAATTGGTCTGTCCATCTTTTATTGGGTCTTCCTACATTTCTTGGCCCTAGTGGTTTGAAATGAAGAATTTGTTTCGGAATTCTATTGTTATCCATTATATTGATGTGTCCACCGCTGTGGTCTCGAGGTAGCGTGCTGCCTTGTCACGCAGCGGGCCCGGGTTCGATCCCCGGTCGGGGCAGTTTTTCTGGGTGAAGTTTTTATCGGGGTTTTTCCTCACCTGTAAGACAAATGTCAGGAAAACTTTAAGGCCCAAACGGTCCCCGAAATCATATGGCCATCATCCTGATCATTATCATCCTTACCATTATCATTATCATCATCATCCTTCACCGGTGTGGAAAGCAACGGGAAGCTACCACACCTACACAATTCCCTAGTAAAGCTGCAAGCATAGCATGGAAATGCTATGATTGCAGTTAAGGACCTGCCTTCGGGCAGAATTACTATGGATGGATATTGATGTGGTCCATCCATTCATCTCTGTATTGTGCAATTTTATCTAATAGTTTGGCCAAAGCATTCAATGTTGATGATGTAGTGCCTTAAGATGATAATAATGATGAATTTGAATATATTTTGTTCTCTTCGTATATATTCATTTGGTTTTTGAACTATTATTTTATAGCCATCCACACTCCTCAGATACCTCCTGAAGTTTTATATTCTTCGTTTCTGGTTTTTTTTTTCTCTAGACCCAGTTTTCCGATCCATATAACAGTCTTGGAATGCCATTGTTTCATAACATTTTAAAAGTGTCTCCTTTCTAGTTACTTTGAGAGTTGGTTTTATAGTGCTACACATGTAATTAAATTAATTAATTATTTTGCAAAGCCTTCACTTTATCTACATGACACACTGTATCCCAGATAAATAAATTTGCTCACCTGTTATATTGTTTTATTTTCAAATTGACTTTTGTTCTTAGTAGATATCTTAAAGTTGTATGTTTTACATATTTTACTTAATTTGTAAATATATGTTATATATGTCCACTGCTGTAGTCTCGAGGTAGCCGTGCTGTTCTGTCACGCAACGGGCCCGGTAGGGACAGGCTCCAAGGTTGAGGTACGAGTGCTAAAACATTTGGTGTCGCGGGGACTTATTGGTAGAGGGTTTTGAGATGTTTAATTTTGTGTACATTAAGTGTGTTGTATTTGTTATGGTTTAGGAAGCGGAAGCCAATTAAGCCGCCCAATGCGGGCGGTACTTTTTCAAGTGTTTCCCACTGCAAAGGGGATATTAAGACTAGGATATGAGTATTACAAACTCTCGTATCGCCTATGGTCATCCCAGGAATATCCTGAACATTTTGCAAAAAGCCCCATAAAAATGGAATCAACAGTATGGACGCGGCATAAAGTAAGAAAGACAACAACAAACAAAAAAACGAACAAACAACACAAACCACATCCATTTTGATATATTCGATGTAAAATAGCGTTGCATGGCGTTGTTCAAACCGAATATTGATGAGAGTAAATGTGTATAATTGTTCATCAGAGGTTTTGTCCTTTTCCATATTGTTGAAGTATTTTTGTTTTTTTACTCGGTGGTGTTGCAAAAGTATGTCCTTCACAATTTAATTTACCGATGAATGTGTGAGTGCTATGGGATACCAGGGGATGGAACGTAAGGAAGAGGTTAGTTATTACGTTATTGTCCTCTTGTCCTGGAGCACTGTAACATTGTACGCACCCAGATGTCTCTTGTAATCAAAAACTTCCATTTCCAAACTGTCTCCCGGCACAGAGAAGGATGGGGGTCTCTTTGTACCGCGTTGCGCATACCCATGCGTCAAATCAAAAGGATATCCTGGTAACTAAGAAGGAATGAATACTGCGAGAATTTCCAACATACTTTAAAGTAATTCCGCATTCTACGTCCGTTGATTCAAGGCGGGAAAAATCATTCATGTGAAAATAACGTAAGGGTACTTTTATTACAAAAAATTAAATCCTGTTAAATTCCTGAAATATTCAATTGACTACGATGTCATCGAATTGTGATATATAAAATATTATTTTAATGTTAAAAGGAATTGATGATTCTTAAGGAGAGAAGATTGTGAAGAGGGGTAATTGTAGCTCGTAATAATAATAATAATAATAATAATAATAATAATAATAATAATAATAATAATGATAATGATAATGATAATCATCATCATCATCCGGTATCATGGCAGCTGCCGCCGTCTTCCGGAAACCAAACGCCATTCCTCTCTATCCACCCATTGATCTTCCTCCATTCCTCTGATATTCATAGCTGGTTGTACCCCTTCTATCCAAGTTTTCTTCGGTCTTCCTCTCTTCCTCCTTTCCATTGGGATCCATTCCATAACAATTTTTGGCAATCTTTGCTCTGGCATTCGTTTGACATGACCATACCACTGCAATCATTTCTTTTCTATGATTCTGTGATAATGATAATAATAATAATAATAATAATAATGATAATGATAATAATAATAATAATGATAATGATAATGATAATGATAATGATAATAATATTAATAATGATAATAATAATAATAATGATAATAATAATAATAATAATAAGATAATGATAATAATAATAATAATAATGATAATGATAATAATAATAACAACAATAATAATAATAATAATAATAATAATAATAATAAATACAGTGGCAGCTCCTACATAAACTGGCTGGTGTTTGACTATACTACTAATGACATTTAAATATTTTGTAGACTCATATTTCAGTAAAGTAATAATAGTAATCCATCCATAGTAATTCTGCCCGAACGCAGGTCTTTTACTGCAATCATAGAATTTTGATGTTGTGCTTGCAGCTTTACTAGGGAATTATAGGTGTGGTAGCTTCCCGTTGTTTTCCACACCAGTGGATGATGATGATAATGATAAGGATGATTATGGCCATATGATTTCGGGGACCGTTTGGGCCTTAGAGTTTTCCGGACATTTGTCTAACAGGTGAGGCAAAACCCCGATAAAAACCTCACTCAGAAAAACTGAACCCGTCGGGGGATCGAACACGGGCCCGCTGCGTGATAAGGCAGCAAGTTACCTCGAGACCACGTATTAATAATAATAATAATAATAATAATAATAATAATAATAATAATAATAATAACGAGGGAAATTTTGAGGAAGTGGCTGAATTCAAATACCTAGGAACAATAATCACAAACAGGAATGACATGAACAAGGAAATTAAACATAGGCTCAATTCTGGAAATGCGTGCTATTATGCATTACAGAGACTTTTGACTTCCCAACTGCTTTCAAAAAACGATAAACTAAAAATATATAAAACTATTATTCAACCAGTTATATTATATGGATGCGAAACATGGACTCTTACTTTAAGGGAGGAAATGAAGTTACGAGTTTTTGAGAATAAAGTTCTTAGGAAAAATTTTGAACCAAAGAGAGATGAACAGACAAGTGAATGGAGAAGACTGTATAACAGTGAATTACATGGTCTTTGTACGAAGCCAGATATAATCAGAACAGTTTAGTCTCGTAGACTGCAATGGGCAGGACATGTGGCACGAATGGAGAATGAAAAATGTGTATGGAAGCTACTTGTAGGAAAATCAGAGGGAAAAACCGAGTTGGTAGACCAAGAATGAGGTGGGAGAATAACATTAACTATGATTTGAGGAAAGTAGATTATACAGGCGATGATTGGAAAACATTGGCTCAGGATAGGGATGTATGGAGAGCTTATGTCCGCGTGGCCGTGAACCTGCGGGTTCGATAGTGCAAGTTAATTAGTTAGTTATAATAATAATAATAATAATAATAATACTAATGGAGGAAAAACGCCCAGTTGGTAGACCAAGAATGAGTGGGAGAATAATATTGATCATGATTTGATAGAAGTAGATAATACAGGGCATGATTGGAAAATATTAGCTGAGGATAGGTGTATATGGAGAGCTTATGTCTGCGCGGCCGTGAACCAACGGGTTAGATAATGCCAGTGAATTAGTTAGTTAATGATATTTTGGATTACTCACTGCTAGATTCCCGGGACTTCTCATTCTTGAGCTCTTGTCACCGGTAAACGAGACTCGTGGCCGCACTTCCTTTCAGCTGCTCTCGTTTAGAAAGCAAGCGGAAGTAATACAGAGTTTGACCACCTTCAGTAGGAGGGATTCAAATACGATATAGCTTGAATCCATTTTTAAAACTATAGTTATTTATATGATGTGTATCAAGAGGACTTCAACGAAAAGGATTGTCTAAATTTTAATTATTTGAGATTTAATTAAGTGTATTTCAGCGGAGAAACAAAATTTTGATAAGTGTAGGGAAAATTAAATTGGAAATATCTCTGTAGAATAACTAGCAAATAAAAATAGCTACAATAGATAAGAGCAAGGGTAAAAAATATGCTGAACATAAATTATGCTGTGTGATAACTATGGATCAGCAGTCACTGAAAACATGTACTTTTATTAAAGTATCTATTATTTATTATAGAAAACTGCTGGAAGAATGATTCTGATGGAGATCAGGAAGCTTCTGAATTTGCAACATGTGTTCTAGAATACATATTAGACCCAAAGCTTCCAGTCAAACTGTACACGATGGCTGTGTTTATCGGAACAATTGTGTGACGTAAAGTGTGTTTCTTCATTTTTAAAACAAACAAGAAGCCATTACGCAGCAAATATATCGAGTAAAGGGACACGGTCAAATTGAGTGTGACAGTATATATAACTACATCGAAACTAAAGGGTTGTGGTATTTATCTCCCAAGTCATTTTGTAAAATTCACCAAATAAATAAGAAAAAGTAAATTTTCTTACGAAACCATTATTTATCATAAGTAATGCTAGGAGTAGCTTCCAAATTATCGATACATTAAGAGTCGCGAAGTGACAAGTGAATTAATCTAGACGATTTGTAAGTCAAGAGTGGCATTTTGTTAGGACTATTTAACGAATAAAGTTAAGCTGTTTGCTCAAAAGTTATTATTTAAATTTAGTTACCGGTATTTTAAAATATTTATATATTTAATAGAGACACCGATGTTTGAAAACAAATAAAAACGTGAGGTCATGTGTATTCACTGCAACGTGATCATATTATTTATTGGCAAATAGGATCGCAATATTGTGGGAATACAATTAGTGGACAAATAATGAAACACATCAAACTGTTTATTATAATCAACATTATAGGTAATTGTATTGACTTAGGCTTTCACGACCGGAGTTGTTATGATGATCTTGAAGGAGATTTCCGGGCTGTACTCAAGACAAGACCTGAGGATGCCTGACGCAGTCTCTGGCGAAACGTCATGGAACTTCAAAAGCCTCGAGACCATGGCCTTACAGCCCGGAAATCTTCTTCAAGATCATTATAGGTTATTGATTTATTTTTCTAGTAGACAATTCAGTACATTAAAGGAATCTGATCATTATTTGCTTTATTCAATGCATTTGTTGGAGAAAAAGAATGCTCTGACCTATTCAGAGTATTAAAAAGGAGCAGCTTTATTTATCACACAAGCAGGAGCTGATAAAAAGAAATCGATTAAGTGCGAGGTGAAACATGACTGTCATTGGTTTTAGAACAAAATTCATTGAAACGTGTTTGGCCATTGACTACAATTTGGGGCATAAGTTAGTCTTTTAAAATCTTCAAGTACTACATCTCAAAACAAAATTAATATTATGTCTCAAGTACTGGAAGAAATGGCGTTGATATCACTGTGAATGATATAAGAGCATTTAAGTGGTGTGAAAAAAATCAGTATATACTGTAATTGCCATTAAAATTATGTATTTTTAAAAGACCTTTCATTTCATCACCTACTACGTCCTCTCACTTAAGTACAGAAAGATTCTCATCTTGTGAACCACCATGATGCTTCAGTTCCCATACAAAGAAAAGGGATTTAAAGGAACTCAAATCTGACATTATTTCCAGAGACTCTTACTCTTTTTATGACCATCTGCCACATTGTAAATGCTGCTTTAGATATACTAGGTTATTCCGTTTTTATCAAAATGTAATTCTCCGTCTATTGATTAATATATATAATTATATCACTTAAATATTGTATTTTATTAAGTTATGGTAATTTTTCCATAGTAATATCAAATTTGATAATACAGTTATACTGTGTTTCACCTAATTTGAAAATTTGAAATTAATTTTTTTAATATGTATTGATCTGATATTAAAATAAATTTTAGAACTTCAAAAAACTGTGTGATACAACTGACATTATTTCAATTAATAAGACACTTATCAGTACCTAATTCATGTTATATTAACACGTGTGTTAAAAAACTTGAAATATATCATAATCCTTTATACTTTTTAAACGCTTTATATTAGCTTGACCTGTATCTATCTATGTAACGGAAAGTTTCAACACGATTTTCACTCACTTAAAAACATTGGATCGACTTGAAACTTTGTATACTTGTAAAGGACCAATGACAATACAATCATTTCATAATTGTATTCTAAGATCATGGCCAGGATCACCAGCACATCAAAAAAATAAAACCGGTATAATAGGTTGCGGACGTATCGACTTTTTAGTCCGTCGTTGTGGTAGTTCAGTTGGTAGAATGGTGGAATGTAGTGATATATAATTTCAGTAATCCATAGGTCGCTTGTTCAAATTCGGCCCGGAGGATTTTTTAGAAGAATATTACTTTTAGCTCATACTACAATAGTATCGAATTAAAAGATATTTAAATTTTTAGAAATCCAAACTAAAAAATAAAAAATAAATAATAGTTTAAAAAACTAAAAAACATGCTTTTTTAGAAAACCGATCTAAAAAAATGAAAAATGGTTTTAACTTCCAACTCGCTTGGGATAAAATTAAAGTGGTCAACAAAAAAACCATCTCCAACACATTTAGAATAAAAACTAGAGTTATCTACAAAAAAAATTGCCATCAAAAGCGTGTGGTGTTCTATATCAATTAATAAATTTGATAATAAACAGATATTGGTAAAAGTAAAGTCTCTAAGAAGAAAACCTAAAAACCATAAAAAGCACCTCACGCTTTTGATGGTAAAAGTATTTTTTTTGTAGATAACTCTAGTTTTATTCTAGATGTATTGGAGGTGATTTGTTTTCTTGACCACTTTAATTTAATCCCAAGCGAGTTGGAAATTAAAATTATTTTTCATTTTTTAGTTCGTGTTGTTTTAGTATTTTTAAACTATTATTTATTTGAAATAATATACAGAGGAGTAAAATTTTGATAACTTTTACAGTACTTTATCTTTCAATGGTTCTAATATAAATCATAAATAAATGTAAAACAGTGTTTTGTCTCTTCTGAAAATTAAAAAAATATATACGTGATATTAGATCTAGGCCGTCCCTATGCTCTTAATTAACACCAAAACATTAATGTCAGATGGGCGTTATCTTTATTAGAATCAGATATATTATTTTTCATTAAGTGCTATTTTTAACTTTTATTGGCAACATTCTTCCTTTAACTTACTTTTTTTTAAAGAAACTGCTCAAATTTAGAATTTAGTTTAATAGTATAAGAAGTAAGATTTTGGAATTTAAAGACATATACTTTCTCTCTACACTAAATGTATGGAATAAATAAATATTCGTTTATTTTTATGATATTAAGCCGGGTAACAGATGCCTTAGTACATCCGTTTAAGAGTGTGAACGCTCTTATTAGCAAGTGAACCATTGAACATTTTTATAATTCTCTAGAATTTTAATGGACATTAAAAAAATTATATTAAAAGCATGATATTTTATAGAATTTTTATTTCCCCCTTTTTAAATAATGATATTAATATTAGATAGATAGGTCATCGGTTGATTAATGTCTTTGACATTGTGCCATTCCCAACAGCCAATTTTGTCGGTCCATCCAATCTCCTGATTGTAGATGTTTCTCCTTCATGTATAAACATATTCCCTGACTCCAGGAGGTTTTAGGTCTTCCTCTGCCTCGTCTTCCATCAGGTTTCCATTCCAAAACACATTTTGGTAGGCGATCCTCTTCCATTCGTTGGACATGTCCGTACCATCTTAATTCCTGAGTTTTAATATAATCTAAAATATTGTCTTCAATCTTCATTTTCTCCCTTATAACTGAGTTCCTAATTTTTTCTCTCCTTGAAATTCTTGCTGCTTTTCGTATAAAATGCATTTCCGTTGCCAAAAGATACTTATTTGTTTTTTCTGTTAATGGCCAAAGTTCTGCTCCATAAGTAATGATGCTTTTAACAATTGCATGGTATTAATTTTATTTTTATTACCTACATTTTTATCACACAATATTCCATTGAGGCAATAATATTTTATATTATTTTAAAATAATAATAATAATAACAGCAACAACAATACTGTAATAATAAACTAAAATCCGTCTAAAAATGTAAACACATCTTCCAGTGCCCAATGTTGTTTGTCTTAATTATTGAATTAAAATGTTTTCTCCGGTCATCTCTAATACTAATTAGTTGGAGAATTAAGTAGTAGTAACCAATACATAATTGATATTTATATAAAACTTTCCTCATTAGAGGTTTGCCTCAAGGATAAAGTGATACAATTAATTTTCGAAATTGATGAAATACATTTTGTAAATACATTAAAGATTTTTCAAGTTATTGAAGTATACATACTATAAAGGAGATAATTTGTATAGATGGTTTCTTAAAATTGAAATTGATCCTCTAATGGCAGCGATGGCAATTTTAGAAAGATACACTCTGTCCAAATCTGGGAAATTCAAAAATTTAGCTAAGAATCCTGGTACAGTACCTCTTGCCCCGATCATCAATCCTGTGACAGTTGTAATTTGTATTTATCTTAATTTATCTTTGTAATAGTCTATTGTTGGCTCATATATGGCTTTCTTTTCAGAGTCAACTTCCTCAGGTTAGGTAATATGAGTCTCAAAACGGATTGTAGGATCTAATATCATACCAATTTTAGAAGATGGTCTAAATGCAATAATATCTATTCGTCTATTACTTCCATTAGTGGCTACACCATGAACTTCCTCATAAACTGCGTATCCATAATCTCGCAAGGCTTCTGCCACCATGTTTCGAATAGTGTGGTGCCGAATGTTTCTCAGTAATAATGATAATAATTATAACAATAATGATAATAATTATAATAATAATGATAATGGTAGTAATAATAGTAAATATAGCTAATAAGAAAAAGTTTTATTCTGACTTGTATATTTAAGGCTATAACGCGTTACCTTTTACTCACCAAGTAAAACTAGTTAATACTGTACAAAGAAATGAGTTTACAGGCCTGTACTGTATTTATCCACCGATCTAATACTAAATACTAACACGAAAATACACTTGAAAATGAATACTTACAACATTTTCAATGAATAATATCGTAGTTATAAGTGGAACCATAAATTATTTGTAATTAAAAAACTCATGATGTTCACGTAAAATGTATCAGTAATGTAGAAGTTATACAAATGTTTTCAAGTTGTGTTTCAAGGGACTAATTAATCGGCACCTCCAGATTTTAACTATAATAAATTCCAATAGCGTGAAAGAGAAAGAAAAAAGAATAAGATGATCTATCATATACCCTGACGTCTCTCTTCCGGATCGCTCCTTTGATGCAAGTTTCGACCGAAATAATTCTTCTGATTTTTAAATTCCTGGAATAGATTTCCTTCAGAAAGGAAGTTAAGATTTATCAATCCCACACAAAGTGGTGCATGAGTAAGTGATGTAGGATGTGATAAATATAATTTTTATAAATATATTAGGAAAATGTAACGATATGTAGAATATTGGAGGCGTCAGTTATTACCGGAGAGATTTATAAATTCAAATTGTGAAAGATTGACATGCTACGAGTTAATGGTAAATCCAGAAAATTGCATAAACGTGGGTAAATTGCTGGACAAAACGCGGAAATAAAGAACAACACTCATTCATGAATAAATACATGTTATCAAATTGCAATAATTCTTAATTAATTCTACTTAACTTAATTAATGTATAATGTTATTGTATTATTATGTAATTGTAATATTATTGTTTACTTTAAGTTTTTCTTTATATTATTACAAAATATTACTTTATTGTAACGGACTGTCAACAGCACGTACGGCTTACTGCCCGTGCGACCCATATTTGTAAATAACCATTGTATATATTTTACTTTTATAAAGTCCTATTAATACTACTTTTTATAAAAATATATTAGGTCTAGGATTTCTCTATTTAATATAGCGTTCAATCTATTGCAGTAACAAACATAGTCACAACAAGCCAAAAATAGGCCTATATATATATATATATATATATATATATATATATATATATATATATATATATTATCCACTCCATAGTGTTCTGCTCGAGGGCAGGTCTTTCACTGCAATCATAGCATTTTCATGCTATGCTTTACAGCTTTACTAGGGAATTATAGCTGTGGTAGCTTCCCGTTTCTATCCACACCGGTGAAGGATGTTGATGATAATGATAAGGGTGATAATGATGGACGGATGATTTTCGGGGACCGTTGGGCCCTAAGCTTCCAGACATTTGTCTTACAGGTGAGGAAAAACCCTGAAAAAACCTCACCCAGGAGCCTGTCCCGAACGGGAATCGAACACGAGCCCGCTACGTGACAAGGCAGCACGCTACCTCTAGACCACAGCGGTGGACACACACACACACACCCACACATATATATATACACTACTCATAAAATTAGAGGAACACATGTTTAAACCGAAACTCGAGAATGAATATTGAAATAATTTAATGTTTGAACTTTTGTAATTAGAAATTGAAGATTTATGTAAAATTAGAATAGACATTCAAACTATATTTTCTTGTACAATATTAGCAATACGAACAAGTTACTATTTATAACAGAAAACAAAGTGGAAATTTGAGATTTACAATTTTTGGAATCAATGTTTCCATGGTTATTTCAACACCCAGTACTTACTGTGTCCTCCGAGAGCCTGAATGACCGCATTACACCTCGGCCCACTATATATATATATATATATATATATATATATATATGTTATAATTAAATCTTTAACATTGAGCAATGCAAGCTTAATATGGTATGATAAGAAAAATAAATGCCTGGACGGGATTCGAACCCGGATCTCTGAGATCCGGGTTCGAATCCCGTCCAGGCATTTATTTTTCTTATCATACCATATATATATATATATATATATATATATATAATATATATAATCGGTAAGAAAAAATAAGAGAGTTAATCAGCAAGTAGAATTTATGGTCCGATTTTCGTGGTTTACAAAGTACATCCTCATTTTGTTAATTAAATTGTATGTATTAGATTACGTTGCGAGAAAATAAACATGACTGCCGATAGTGTCTTTTACATTATGACTTTCAGTTAACCCCCAGTCCTGATGTTCGGATTCCGCTCATTTTTTAAAAATACTTTCCTGTTTTATATCATTAGCATATACCGTCCTTCGCTTTAAACAAAATCGAAAATCTAAAATTTCGGCCACTAATAAAAGTTATTCTTGAACTTCTAATAGTCCAATATTTCTGGTTAACGAACTCGACCTTACATTTGTATATGTCGAGTTTGGTTCCCAAATATATAGCCTTAATAGGTATAAATATTCACTAAATAAAACTATCAAATTTTTATTTAATAAATATATATTGTGGATTTTCATCAAATAAACACCAAATCAATTGATATATATATAGTGTTCTGCCCAAGATCAGGTATTTCACCGCAAACTCAGCATTCTCCACTCTTTTCTTAACTCAGCGTCTTTGTATCCGCATACAAACCATTTATTTCAATATTGTCTATAATCTGATGTCTTTTTCTGCCACAAACCTTTCTGTTGACCATTCTTTCTAGGACATCCGTCAGCAGGCAGTTTCTTCTTAGCCACTAGCCAATCCAATTTCTTTTTCTCTTCTTATGATTCCAAGGGTTATTCTTTCTTCACCCAGACACACACACACACACACACACACATATAGGGGGCATATACATATATATATATATATGTATATGCCCCCTATATGTGTGTGTGTGTATATATATATATATATATATATATGTATATATAATTTTTTTGCAAATATGGAATGCACGGGCAACAAACCGTACGTTCTGTTGACAGTCCCTATCAATAAATAGATGCCTATTAATAAGATAAAAGAAACACAACTAAAAAAATAGGAAACACAATAGATGACAATAAAATTAAATTATAGGCCTACATGAATAAAGTTACGTACAGTTATTAAGTAATAATGATATGTTTACATAATTGTTTTTTCACGAATGAGTGTTTTTCTTACTTTCCGCGTCTTGTCCAGAGATATATCAACGTTTATCCAATTTTCTGGGCTTACCAATAACTCACAGCATGCCAACATATCAAGATTTTTTAATTTAGAAATCTTTCTGGCAACAACTGAAGCCTCCAATATTCGAAATCGTTACATTTTCCTAATATATATAACTCACCGGCACTATCGATCCCATACATTCATGATCGAGCGGATATAAGCTCACCATACATACCTGTCATGAGTTAATATTTTCCAATCATCCCCTGTATAATCTACTTCCTTCAAATCATGGTTAATGCTATTCTCCCATCTCATTCTTGGTCTAACAACTGGGTGTTTTCTTTCTGGTTTTCCTGCAAGAAGCTTCCAAGCACCGCTTTCATTTCCCATTCGTGAGATATATATATATATATATATATATATATATATATATATATATATATATATGTGTGTGTGTGTGTGTGTGTGTGTGTGTGTGTGGTGTTTGCGTGTGTTCATTCGTGTGTGTTTGTGCGATGGTCATTTTACTTCCTTCCGTATTAGCTACAATAATACAAATCGTAGTTTTTTTTATTTTGTGTAATGACTTGTTAGTCTACGAAAGAGTCAGAATGAAGTAAAAGAGAGAGAATATTATATTTGTATTCTTATCACGCAATAACTGAGAAATAACGGACTTGTTAACACAACTGTCTTGATAAAAGAGCCAATTTAGTTAAATGCACACTACCGCACGCAAACAAATGGCAGTGTCTCGCATAACAGGAGGAAAAGCAAGCAGATAAATTAGTTAGTGGATTAGCAAACACGGGGGTGTGAAAATAGATATTCCTTTCCCAAGAAAAGAAAAAAAACTCTTTTATTCTTTTTCAAAGCTGAGAAAATGTGAAAATACCACGTAAGAGGTAACTTGCTCGCCAACGTCTGTATTTTTCGTACTCATATGAATAACGCAAATTGAAAATTGTCATAAACCACGAATACTCTAATGTTTTCATTTAAAATTTGATTATTAGCATACTGCAGTCAATGATTCTCTGGCCTTGACATTTTTACGACAGTGTTGCCGATTTGGATATTCAGTGGGATTGGCCGCTTTATGTAGGCCTATGCGGTTAGCAGACATACAGCTGACGAACATATCAGCAATTTCAAACCTTACTAGCGCGCTATAGCTGCGTCAAGAGCAGTGATTGGTTGTGGCAGACACGTACTTCAACTACAACCATTTCCTTATTGGCAGTAGAGGGCGAATTCTCCCTTTACTCCTCGTATAACCTAATCTTCAGAGCCGGAGATATGGCGGCTAGGGTATAGATTACTCTATTTCATTCCATTAACTCAGTTTAAGTTCTTATCTTACAGGTACTTTTTACATGCACACGCCTCCCGGGCGATACACTGACACGACCTGTCTGGACAGGGATTTTAAACTATGGATCAGAGAGTTACTTTTTTGACCACACAAGGACATGGAGGGCCTCCTAGAATGAGTGGTCATCTCAATGTCAGGGTCTTCTCGAGACAGCACAACATTAAGACAAAACAAACCATTCATACACACATATTCATACTAAACATGGCAAATATAATAATAATGATGGCTGCAATGGCCAAGTTATGTTCGGGGACCGTTGGGGACTTAAAGTTTCTGAGCATTTGTGCTTTTAGGTCATAGTGATCCCAAAGATTTGTTGTGAAATTTTATGTGGCGAGAGATGTCAACATTTAAAACATTTTTTTTTTTTTTTTTTCAAATACGGAAATATTCTGATCTCTAATTTGTAAAACACAATTGATTCTATTTCAATTTTGCGAGATCAAATACCCAACTATTACTGCAATTAGTTATACAATTCTCAAGATTACTTCCCGTTATACGTCCACCGCTGTGGTCTCGAGGTAGCGTGCTGCCATGTCAAGCAGCGGGCCCGGGTTCGATCCCCGCTCGGGACAAATTTCCTGGGTGAGGTTGTTTTTCGGGTTTTTTTCCTCACCTGCAAGACAAATGTCAGGATACTTTAAGGCCCAAACAGTCCCCGAACATCATCTGGCCATCATTATTATCAATATCATATTCACCTCATTAGATTAAGTTTAGGTTTAAGGCCTCTCCTGGCGCATCATTACCCATCGTGATCACCCATCATATCATTGGGGCAGCGTAACCCCGCCTTCCAAGCACCCCAACCGCAGAAGTGGGTTACAATACGCCAATGCCAGGAGAGAATGCCTGAAATGTCGAATGAAAAACAGGTGGCATTGAACAGAAAAAAAAAACTTCCCGTTATATAAGCTAGACATATTAATCATATTTTACACAAAAAAAATAATATTGTCTAAAGCCATTCCTATTTTTTTTTTTCGTAGCCCAGGAACTTTGCAAGCTTCATAAATTTGTTAGCAAGCCTAATTAATGGATCATTTTTGCTGTTTTTTAATTAAATCATGTGCACACAGTTTCCCTACAAGAAAACAAAGATAACAGCCGCTCTAGCGGTCGCAATGTTCGATTTTTCGTAACGAAGTTCTTGGCCTGTTGAATCACCAGTTTCGTTCTCTGTATCAAGCTTAACTTTTGTCACTATCAGTATCCGTATGATCATGAATCACTTTCTTATTTTTCTCCTTTCGTAGGTTTTCTTTCATTTTTGCTTTAAGTTTCATTCTTACGCTGTTTCGTAAGTACTTTCCATTTCCGTTCTTTTAGTCTTCTGTGAGATTCATTTTGTATTGTAACAAGCTAATACCCGGCGTGCGCTGCTACGCCTAAATATATGAAAATTAATGTGCTTTTAAGTTTAGTTGAATAAGTCAAAGAAAATTAATTATAAATTAATATTTTTTAGACATCCCGTGTTGATTACCCGGCGTTGCCCGGAAGTCTACTTATCCCGATCTTCTTGACGTAAATTAGCTGAAATACGAAAATTAATGTGTTTTATGTTTAGTTAAGTAAGTTAGAGGAAACATTTATATCGTAATTATTTTTAGATACCCCGTACTGATTACTCGGCGTTGTCCGGGAATCTACTCATCACGATCTTGGTGGCATAAATGAGCTGAAAGACTAAAATTAATGTACTTCGTATGATTAGTTGAATAAATCAAATGAAAAATAATTATAAATGTATATCGTAATTATTTTAAGACTCCTCGTGCTGATTACCCGGTGTTGCCCTTGAATCTACTTAACTCGATCTTCTTGGTATAAATGAGCTAAAAGACAAAATTCGCTATTGTGAGTTACTCGTAAAAAAAACCGCCATGTGCTGCTATGCTCGCACAGGAATCTACGTACTTGTCTCGATCTTCTTAGCATCCATGAAAGACAAAAATAGTTATTGTGAGTTATCCGTAAGAGATAAACATATGCTGTCGCGGACTTTTTTTGTAGAGCTTTTTGAGATATTCAATTCTGTGTACATTAATTTTGTGTATTTGGTATGGTTTAGGCAGCGTAAGCCATTTAAACGTCCATAGAGCTACTTTTTTCACGTTTTCCACTACAAAGGGCGATTTCTAAGGGTGTAGGAGTTCAGTATGACTACTCTCTTATAGCCTATGTTCATCCCGGGAATCTCGTGAACGTTTTTTAAAAAAGCCTCATCACAATCGAATCAACGGTATGGCCGCGCATAAAGTACGAACACCGAAACAAATAAACAAACCAACAAACAAACAAACAAACATTAATTTTTATGTATATTAGATTTGAAGTTATAATTGTCACCACAGTAGCTCCCTCTGTTGTATCATAGCTCTTTTTACTCGTATAGGGCTTAAGTCGGATAGTTAAATGTTCGGTATATGCCATTGAAATAAAAGGAGAAAATTATTCTCAAAATCTCAGTGAAATCTTACCAATCCTTCTATAGGCCTGAGTGGAGGTTTAGCAGAAAGCCGAAATTTAATAATTGCTGTATCGGCTGCTATACTTGTTTTCTCAAAACGAAACAGGATACATACGATTTAATTAACAAACGGAAGATAAACCATCAAAAATAAGCTATCAAAGTCGGACCATAAATATTACACACTTAGGAATTCACTTGTTTATCCAGTTTCTACTCGATGGCCTCCTTTATTATCTCGAGTTCAAATTTGTTATCAAAATGATAAAAGCAGGTTCATTTACCATAAACAATAAACTACGTACGTTCAAGATAGTTTGCGTTACGTATTTCTATAAGTGAAGTCATTCCTGGTGCACTATTGGTTACCATTTTCTCCTCTGGTTCCAAACGTGGGTTCAAACCAGGCATTGGTTGTTGTATTTTCAGTACGTAAAAATATTCCCTTGGAGAGGCAATAAAGTAATGGGTCCCCTACCGGGACTTTACAATATATAAAACACACTCAAGCCTGAAACAAGAGGCTTTCGGTCCTATCACGCCTAGAGTTGAATTGCGGCACTAATGACTTAAGCTATAAAAAGCGTTATAAAATTCTTTACTAATATTGGTTAACTTGTAGAAAATAACGACATTTATGGACTTTCGTTGTAAATTCAATGTCAACTCGAGAATGTCCTATGGAGTGGTAAAAAAACTGCTATATCGTAATAATTAGGGAGCGGACTTTTATGTTCTAAAAGTTAATAGTGATAAAATTAATGTAATAAGCTCTTTATATCCAATCAACTGATTTATTTAATAATATAACTTATGAAAACGTTTCTTAATATTTTTTTTTGTTTGGAATCTAGCATTATTACATTTATATAACACATTTTACTTTTAAATTAAAAAGAAATAGTATTCTATTTACATTGTTTCTTTTTTAATTTAAAAGTAAGACGTAAAATATAAATGCAATATTGCTAGATCTCACACAAAAATTATTGAGAAACGGTTTTGTAAGTTATATTATAAAAAAATCAGTTGATTGGATATAAAGACTTATTAAATTAATTTTATCGCAATGCTATGTTGGAATCTTAACTTTTAGAACATAAAAATCCGCTCCCTGGCCTAATATTTAACCTTCTATGTGCAACAATACCAACTATTGCTTGACAGAAATAAAATGCAGTCGTATTTCTCATGCGCTAAAATTCAAAGACGCAATGCTCAACTTCCAGTCAAGTTTGGCTGGGATCCCCCATGATCACGTGATTAACTTGCAACTCTAAGAGGCGTTCAATTACATCAGCATTGTTGTTATGCATTGCTTTAGTTTGGGATACGTGTTAATTTTTTGTATTTCCAAGCTGTAGTAAATCTACCCAACCGCCCCTAATAAAGAAATCATTAAACAAAGGCGACATGCCGTCAAACCCTCATTAGTGCCAGTCACTGAAAGAATTTGTAAGGGTGTCAGAGTTTCTATTTTAAGTATATTTATTCAGTTTTGTGTTAGTATTTGTTTTTATGAGCACATACGTATGTTGATTCGCTGATACAGGCAAACCTACAGAATAAAAAAAAGTTTTATTTTGATTACAGATTTGTTATTCACACTTCTTTAGTATTAGAATAAAAATAAATAAATAGATAGTACTGCAATAATAATGCATCCAAAATTGTATCTAAATTATAAATAATAAATGTATTAATGTTTCTCTAGTATCTGATAAAATTTAAAAAAATAACACTGCAATAATAATAATAATAATAATAATAATAATAATAATAATAATAATAATAATAATAATAATAATAATAATAATACTATAATAATAACAATAATAATAATAATATTAATAATAATAATAATAATAATAATAATAATAATAATAATATATAGAAAATTTGAATTAAATCAATACATTCAAAAGCAACTTGGGCACAGGTAAAGACTGCAAATCCTGTCAACAATTTCTAACTTTCTTAGGAGAGTGTGAGTTGGGTTTAGCTACGGGAAAGATAGCAGTTAGAAAATAGTATTTTAATACTTGTCTCGAAATAATACGCAATTTCGGAAAAAATGCACTTAAACTAGCGTGAAATATTTTCAAAGTCCTATAGAACAACAGTGCGCATGCGCCAGAGTTTATAGAGCCAGCGATAACCCACAATCGAACCACTTATCGATTATCATCCTTGATTACTATCCGTCGCTATGAAATTTAAATTACCAATATTTGCAATAAATCCCCAAATCTATGTTTAAAACATATATTAATAACATTAAAATTATATTAAAAATGGATGTACACTTACTTATCACTCCCTAACGCTGATCTAACCAGCGATAACCCAGAACAGCGATAGAAAAATCATAGACTAAGTAATATACTATGTGGAGAAAATAGCAATTAGCATTACAATATTGTCTAACAGTGTCATAATATTGTGATTTGCATATTTAAATAAATACTTCAAAATTGTCTAATAACGTTATAAAAATTGTTTGAAAAAGTTTAAAATATTAAATAATGTTAATAAACACAGAAGAAGAGCTATAGTTTACATCAATATAACTAAAAAATCAAGCGGTAGTAGAAGTGCAGTTGAGCCAGCAACTTCTTTTTTTAATGATATCAACACCAGTTCAAGCGATACCGATAGTGACGGAGATTTGTGGAAAATATAGAAAGAGTAGAACACTGGTCTAGCAAGTTAGAGATACACAGTAAAGATAGGAATGTATTATCACAACATTTTGATCGCTACCAAGCTATAGATAACTTGTAGATATGATTGGGCCTAGGATAAAACAAAATTATAGCCTATCGAGTGTAGGGAGGTAAAGCAAACTGCTATATCGCACATATCTAAGTGCGTATGAGCAGTGCTCCTTTCACATTGGGCAGTTTTGGACGCACGGCAAAAAATATCGTACATCCACATTCTTTTTAGTGAAATGAAGAAGAGCGTGGGACTTTCCTCATTACTCAATCACAGATAGTGGCTCGTGGCGGAAGTTAGTGACTCGCGTCCACGTCTGAATCTTGAGTTAAGCATCTCGATTACTCCATGTGGGGTTCGTGGTGTACGAATAGTAAACAGGACACTTTTTCTTGGAGTTATTCCCGTTTTTCCCTGCCAAAATCTTTATCTCACGACGTCTTCATAATAATGTGGTAGTAGGACTTTATTAGGCAAAAAGTAAGATATTTACAATATTATTTGCAAATATGGGTCGCACGGGCAGTAAGCCGTACGTGCTGTTGACAGTCCGTTACAATAAAGTAATAATTGGTAATAGTATAAAGAAAAAGAAAAAAAATAACATTACAGTTACATAAAGAAAACAAAGTAATATTACAATTACATAATAATACAATAGCATTATACACTAATTAAGTTATGTATAATTATTAAGAATTAATGGTATTGCATTTTGATAACATATATTTATTCATGAATGAGTGTTGTTCTTATTTTCCGCGTTTTGTCCAGAAATTTACCCAAGTTTATCCAATTTTCTGGATTTACCAATAACTCGTAGCAATATTAATGTAAAACATTTCGATTCATTTCATTGCAGATTCCACTGTAATGGTGTGACAGACGTGGTTAGCCGGCATCCATGAATATTACAGGCTTTCAATAATAGAAATCTCATCTCATCCCTCGACCTGGTATTATAGTGATGTGAGTAGAGGGTTTTATTCAATATTAGAGCACAGAGTTTCCGTGCCATGTAGCAGGCTCCATAACCACTAGATTCAACGGCTGCCGTGCCGTGCCTTTCCGTTACATTGGCATAGTGGCTTACGTGACTAAATGCATGTTTCGCATTGTACGGTTTCTGGGAGAAGGTACCTTATAAATGGGCAAAATTTGAAATTTTGTTTTTTCGTTCATATTCATGCCTTGAAATGTGTTCTATATGAATATAAATTAGTTTTGCAGCGCAAACTTATTTAAAGGTCCTAAGTGTGAGTTTAAAGGACTGTGAGTATTATAAAACTTTGCATTGAATATCCCGCTATTTTTTTTTGCGAGCCTTATGTTCCTTTTCTCTGAAACTATTAATCCCAGAGAAATTAAATTTTCACAGGTTATTTGTTTTGTACTTAGGTATAATTTGGTATTTTGTCAACATTTTAACGTTATTATTAAGGGCACCAACAATTATTTTCCTTTTCAAAACGCACCAAAAAATTGAATTGTTTTTTAAAAAATCTTACCGTTTCATTTTTAATGTTGTGCTCTAGAAAAAATGTCATTTTATTGCCAAATAGTGTATGCATATGTGAGGAAAAAAAGTTCAACTGTTAACAGCTCTTCTGAAAAGGAACAATAAAATTAGAACATTTAACATAGCGGAGATACAAAGTACCTTCTCCCCTTCCAGACAATCGGCACTTGATATCAGCCGGGTTTTCAACCCTGTTGACGGCCGCATTTACCCCAGAACAAGCGTCTGGTACTCATTTCCGTTAGAAGCTGAATCTAATCCAGGGCCATAATGCCACCTAAAGTTTGGGGCCAGTTTTAAAATCCTAACACCCTAGGACTCGAACCCTCGACCTTCCAACTTGTAGTGTATTGTCTTAATCACTATGTTATGGCATGTCCCTTAGTGTATTATATTATTGGTAAGCTGTTTAGTGGATTCTATTTTTGTTCGATTTATTTGTGAAATGGCTGAAACTGATGGGGAAAGAGTTGTAAATTTAATTTTCATCATAATTCAGATCATCAATTAGCGCGTAAAATGATTTTTTCCCCTTTGTTTGTTATGATGCAACCAATGAAGACTAATTAGTTCTTGTCTCTTTCTTCGGCGATGATATAACAATGACGCAATAATTTATTTGGAATTCATTGCAACACTTTCATGATGATTGAGTTCAAGATATAAACATAGGTGACAAGACAAAGAGCCCTACCGTTCAATGTAAATGTAGCGTAAGATCCTTCAAATGTAGTTATATCAGAAGATATTCTCAACAAAGCAAAGTTATGTAATTGTATGTACATTCTGAACAGCATATCAGTTACGCAGAATTTAAGAATATCGATCTATTCTGTATAGCATTAAATTTATTTGGGACAGAATATCGGATATCCATAGATGATACATATTTCATATTTCGTGGAACAAATAAAATAAGGAGACTTGTATTTTTTTTCAGAGCTGTGAAAATAGTGCGAATCTCTCAATAAAGGAATATCTTTCTCACAAACTTCTTGTTTATTCCATATCAGTCGCATTATTTGTAAATATTTTTTTTATTTTTTTCATTTACAATTCACTTGTCAATAATTTATTTAAGGGACGGGAAATATAGGCCTATGACGTGTAGGAAAAAAAACGTATTTTGGGAAATGAAGATTAAAAAAATTCAGTAACTCAATTTTACCATATTTCAAGCTACGTATGCCTATGATAGGTTTAGAAAGTACCAACACAATTTTATACATCCAGATGATGGTGTAATTTCAGTTAAATTTATTTTCTATTTTATTTTCCCTTGTACGTATGTTAAAAGTCCACCGCTGAGGTCTCGAGGCAGCGTGCTGCCTTGTAACGCAGCGGTCCCGGTTCGATCCCCGGTCGGGGCAGTTTTTCTGGGTGAGGTTTTTATCCGGGTTTTTCCTCACCTGTAAGACAAATGTCAGGAAAACTTTAAGGCCCAAACGGTCCCCGAAATCATATGGCCATCATCATCATCCTTATCAATATCACCATCATCATTATCATCCTTCACCGGTGTGGAAAGCAACGGGTAGCTACCATACCTACAATTCCCTAGTAAAGCTGCAAGCATAGCAAGAAAATGCTATGATTGCAGTGAAGGACCTGCCTTCGGGCAGAATTACTATGGATGGATGTATATTAAAAAAATTAATATGTTCCAGAATTAATTTTATGTCTTCAAATGCTTCAAATGGACTCCTAAATTTACATTATATATTTTTTTCCCTCACCCTTTAACTAAAACTTCGTAATGTTTACGTTCTATACTGCATCTGAGCACGAACACATGCTCATTCCGACGTCAATACTGTGTACAAAAATTATTTGTCAATAAAATTTATTATTATTATTATTGTTATTATTATTATTATTATTATTATTTCTAAATACATTATGCACAGTGTAAACCTATTACTCACCACATTTCTAACTGTGTACAAAGAACATTTCTAGAACCTCACTACTATATAATGTCCAAACATTTCATGTTCCTAGGAATATGTCCCTATGTTTAAGCCTTTTCCATGAAATAGTCTCAGGACTGTGAAGTGGTCAAAGCCCGGATCTGAATGCGGGAAATATTTCACCTCCGGGAATGTTTACTTAAGTAGAAACTACGTCCATCCACCTCGTTGCCTCATATGCAGAGGGCTCAACAAAATTCCTGGGTGCGATTTTTTTGGGATTTTCCTAGCTTTTAAAACATGTCAGAATCTTTAAGACCCAAACGTTCCCCGAACGTCATCAGCCATAAGTCATCCATATCATAATCGCCATGTTTGGTATGAATATATAAGTGAATGTTTGTCTTGTCTTAAATGTTCGTGCTGTCTAGGAGGTGGATATTGCATTAACTTGGTTACTCATCCGGGGAGGCTTTCCTTGTTCTTGTGTGTTCAATGGTAAATGTGGCCTAGAGTTTGAAATCTTCATCCGACAGGTCATATCCCTGTATGGCACGGTTTGCTTGGGAAAGTTAAAGGGAGAGATTAAGCTAAGGTAGAAAGAGGGAGAACCCATGTCCGCGTTTCTTGTTCATGCAGGACACGTGGCACGATTAGGGAATGAAATATGTGAATGAAATGTACTGTGGGAAAGCCAGAGGGAAAAGGTATAATCTGAAAACCGTAAGTTAAAAATATCTGTTTCGACCGGCAGGATTATTCATCATCATCATCATCATCATCATCATCAGTCACGAATTAGATCTTCGTAGACCTGTTTCGGCCCATCTAGCAGTATTTTAAGAGTTCTTCCTGGTCGATGATGTCCTATGCTTATATTGCATCATCATTTTTGGGATTCTAGAATTATCCATTCTTTTTTCATGGTCTTACTTACTTACTTACTTACTGGCACTATCGAACCCGTAGGTTCATGGCCGCGCCACCTAACTTCCTGTAAAGCGACTATATCCAAGGGCGACTTATCTAATTCCCCCGTTAATATCTCTAGTGTCCCGCTATTGTATAAAATCCTAACTTTCCATGTTCCTAGGAACATGTCCCTGTGTTTGAGCCTTTGGCATGTGTTCCCTGAAGTAGTCCCCGCCCGGAGAACCGAATGAGGGACTATTTGACCTGCGGAAAATTTTACCTCAGTTGAACCCATGTCCGCATTTCTTTACGGTTTTATTTATACGGTGAAAGATCGTCACTCTTTCGATCGTGGTACTTTTTTCGTCTGGATTATGACCTTCGACCAGTCCGGCATGAGTAATCCTATCGGCAGCAATGCTACCCCCGGCATAGCTCTCGGTATCATATTTAAGCACGCAAGCCACTCCACCACGACAAGGTAAACATACCATGGAAGGTTTTTCATGGTCTAGCAAGTTTAATTTTTATCTGTTGAATTTTTGTTCTACTGATTCTACTTCTAATTGTTCTAAAATTTCTTCATTATTTTTTCGATCTAAAAGAGTGTATCCTCCAGTCCTTCTGAGAAGTTGCTTTGATTCTGCGCATGCCTCTTTTTCTTAAAGTCTAAACCTCTCGTCCGTATAAAAAGGAGGGTAGTGATAAAGTATTATATATTTTTATTCTTGTGGATATTTACTAATTTAGCTTTTAATTATAATAATAATAATAATAATAATAATTATATAATAATATAATAATAATAATAATAATAATAATAATGATAATAAAAGTAATAATAATAATAATAATAATAAAAGTAATAATAATAATATTAAAAGTAATAATAATAATAATAATAATAAAAGTAATAATAATAATAATAATAATAAAAGTAATAATAATAATAATACTAATACCAGTAAAACTAAATATATGGTCACACGTAGAAATACATTATATAATGGAAATGGACAGCTAATGACAAATGAGGGAAATTTTGAGGAATTGGCTGAATTCAAATACCTAGGAACAATAATCACAAATAGGAATGAGATGCACAAAGAAATTAAACATAGGCTCAATTCTGGAAATGCATTCTATTATGCATTGCGGAGACTTTTGATGTCCCAACTCCTTTCAAAAAACGTTAAGCTGAAAATATATAAAACTATTATTCTACCAGTTATATTATATGGGTGCGAAACATGGACTCTTACTTTAAGGGAGGAAAGGAGATTACGAGTATTTGAGAATAAAGTTCTTAGGAAAATTTTTGGACCAAAGAGAGATGAACAGACAGGTGAATGGAAAAGACTACATAACAATGAACTACATGGTCTTTATAGGAAGCCAGATATAATAAGAACAGTTAAGTCCCATAGACTGCGATGGGCAGGGCATGTTGCGCGTATGGGGAATGAAAGACGTGCATGGAAACTTCTTGTAGGAAGGCCAGAGGGAGGACGCCCAGTTGGTAGACCAAGAATGAGGTGGGAGAACAACATTAACTATGATTTGAGGGAAGTAGATTATACAGGGAATGATTGGAAAGCATTAGCTCAGGATAGGGATGTATGGAGAGCTTATGTCCGTGCGGCCATGAACCTACGGGTTCGATAGTGCCAGTGAGTAAGTAAGTAAGTAATACTAATACTAATAATAACAATTAATAATAATAATAAATTTATTATTATTATTATTATTATTATTATTATTATTATTATTATTATTACTATTATTCCTAAGGTTTGTGTAAATTTGGTGATTTTCTTGTTCACGTCTTTTTCATTTTGATGAGATATTTCACAAACCAAAGATTTGAAATTGTGTACTTGTTCTAAACATTAATCATTGTGAATATCTTATTTCTGATTGGCATGATTTTTTTCGCAACGTAACTGGATAAATATTATTTAATTAACAAAATAACCACACATTTCGTAAACCAAGAAAACCTGGTCATAAATCCGACTAGGTAAGCAATTCGCTCAGTCTGCGCTGGTTGATGTGCGACGGCTTTTTATTTAATTGTAAACAAATGTTGGTAGCACTCTAAAGACGGAGAGTTTATGAGCATGATCGCATCTATGAGGTTTTCTAGTTTAGCCAACAAATTAGCGCAATAAATCAGGAAGGGGATGTACGGATTGCATTTATATCGATCCTGCGGTAAGAGAAAACGGCTCTAAAATTCACTCACCAGGCAATGTGTATGCATAGCGTTTGGAATGATGAACAAGCTTCTATTTACAAATAATTACATTAATGAGGGACGTGCCCAAAGTCAAAGAGGTAGAAATGGATTAACTACCAGTTCTTCACATAAATATATCTACATGTTCTGGTTAGAATTTTCTTCCGGTCTCTCATTCTGGGTCGCCTAGACAAATTCACCGGTGAACTGTCTATACGCAGATTAAATGTTTTCAGAAAAAGAATATAGTCCGTCACACGGAACTAAGTAAATTAAGCGATTTTGACAGCAAGTAGAATTAATGGTCCGATTTTCCTCGTTTACGTAACATATCTTCATTTTGTTAATTAAATAATATGTATACAGGTCTATTTACCAATAGGAATGATTATACAAACAAATTAAACATAGACTTAATTATGGAAATGCGTGTTATTATGCATAGCAGTAATTCTTGTCCCAAATTGTCTAAAAAAAGTTAAACTAAAAATATATAAAACTGTTATTCTCCTAGTTACATTATATGGATGCGAAACATGGATACATACTTTAAGGGAGGAGAAAAGATTACGAGTATTTGAGAATGAAGTTATAGGAAAATTTTTGGACCAAAGAGAGATAAACAGACAGGCGAATGGGGAAGACTACATGATCTTTATAGGACATCAGATATAACAAGAACATTTAAGTCTCGTAGACTGCGATGGGCAGGACATGTGGCGCAAATGGGGAATGAAAGAGTTGAAAGGAAGCTTCTTGTCGGAAAACAAGAAGAAAAATATCCAGTTGGTAGACCAATAATGAGATCTGAGAATAACATTAACTATAATTTGAGGGAAGTAGATTATCAGGGATGATTAGAAAATATTAGATCAGGATAAGGATGTATGGAGAGCATATATCCGCGCGGCCATCAACCTACGGGTTCGATATAATCGGTGAGTTAGTTAGTGTACGATTTCAATGCGAGAAAACAAACATGGGGCAGCTAGAATGATTTACAAATTTCAACTTTCAGGTAATTTCAGATTTAGCTGTTATTCGGAGAACACATTTCACGTTTTTTTAATTGATATGTAGGCCTAGATAACTTCCTTGCCAAAAATCTAAAATTCTAAAATTGCAGACACTAGAGCGATTTTTAATTTTTATCTTCAGGCTATTCCTTACACCCAGTAGTTCGATTTTGATGATTTACGAACTCGACACTGACTGTATGAATGTAAGAATATATATTTATATTTTTTGTCGTCATTTTGACTAATAGGTAGGGTGGATGAAGATTTGTGAACATTATCAGAAATATTAATAAAATTCATTGTTAAAACCGTTGTGGTGGAGAATCATAAAATAAAATAAGTTAAAATATACCTTCTTAGGTAAAATCCGTCGTCCTCAACTTATAAAATATGTAATCTTTATGCCTGTAGGCCTTTCAGAACATCCGTTCCATCTTCAGCAGGTCACTCTTCGCTACAACATCCAGTATGATCGTTGATGCTGCTGGCCCTAATGTGGCTCTGTTGTGTCTATATATAAATATATATATATATATATATATATATATATATATATATATATATATATATAATATACATACAGGGTCTCCCATTCAAACCTCCCATATTTTAATTAATCATAACTAACAAAGTACGCGGAATTATCAAATGAGGCCAATATTAAACGAAACAGTAACTCAAAGAATTTTCATTGCTACACATTGCCACACACTAAGACGCTTCTATATTTACGCCATTAGTAGCACAACAATATCAAGTCTGTATTCGATTTCGTGTACGAGCACCTCTTGATTCTTTTTTAACGCTTCCAGTCGCCAGAAACTTCTCAACTCATCCTTAATGGTCTTCCTATTAGGTGCATTTCCTCCATATTCTCTCCGGTAATTTCTTTGCACTGTAATTATTGACTTCGTCTCTGCATACCAGAAAACAGTTTGTGCTCGTTACTGAGTCGCCATTTTGTTTTATGTCATTATTGTCCAACATGCGACAGATGAATTAATTGCAACAATAAAACCGAAAATTCGTTGAGTTTCTCTTTCTTTTAATACCAACTTCATTTCATAATTCCGCATACTGTGAGAGTTACGATTAATTCAATTGGGGGAGGTTTGAATGGGACACGGTGTATATTGTTCAACGACTTCCAAATGTTGTACATAGTCATACTAGACTTAATAAAATTCCATATTCCACACATGAACGCTGTTTTACACAATTACTTTAAATTGCTCTAGAAGGCAAACCAATAGCTTTGACATTATGGAATTATATATCCCACATCAAGATGCATAACATCTAGTATACATTTCGTTGTTTTTCATATGTGAAAATGGAGTTAGTCAGATTTATATAATGTGAATATTAAGGTTCAATTTTATTTTAATCATATACGTGTGTCCTTAAATCTTCTTAACATATGGAAAACAGTTATTTGGGTATGTCTTTAATAAGAAGCCTCTGAACAAAATTTGTTGCCCTTTGGTGCCTAGATTTGTAGTGCGACGTAATCGACTTGATTAGTTAAAAATCTTCGTTAAATAAGATAGGCCTACTACATACTTAAGTACCTACCAGACCATTGGGGTTTTTATATTGTTATACACGTGAAATGTAGTTAATTATGAAACCCTTTTTCTAGGGATATACTAAAATGGTCATAAAATTGTGCGATAAGAGTGTTTGTAGGAAAAGTATAATTATCATAAGTAATGCCACGAGTGATTTCCAAATTATCGATAAATTCACGACTCACGAAGTGAGGAGTGAATTTATCTAGAGAATTTGGAAATCAAGAGTGGCATTTGTTAGGACTATTTAATGAATAAAATTAAGCTGTTTACTCACAAATCATTATTTAACTATAGTTATTTTAAAATATTTATATATTTAATGTAAACGGCGATGTTTGAAAACAAATTAGAAACGATAGGTACGCTTCATATGCTTCTTTTGTTTATCACTGCAACCAGCTCATACTATTTATTGCCAAAGGAACGCAATATTGTAAGAATGCTCTCTAGTGGAGAAAAAATGAAACACATCAAACTGTATATTATTTCATTTCTGATGTCGTATGATGTAAATGTGACAATTATATTTTTCTGAATTGTTACCAGGGAAAAAATAAATTTAAGAAAGTGCAAACAGTGGTTTCTTTTTTTGGTGGTATAATCAATTGCTACAAATGTTTTTATATTAACTCCCGCATGCGGCATGTGTTGACATTCATGCACTATATATACAATCTGGTAGCCGTATTTCTCACAGGCTCAGTCACAGCAAAATAATGGTCAGATCTGTTCAGAATATTAAAAAGGAGGAGCTTTCTTTAATATGGTAATTATAACACTGATAAATATTTCGTGAAACACGACTCTGATTGGTTGTAAAACAGAAATCATTGAAACCTGATTGGTCATTGACTCCCATTTGGGGCATGAATTAAATAGTCAACTTAAATTATTTTTAAGAAAAAAATTAGGTGTTTTATAATGATCAAATTATAAACTTATTAAAAAAGGATTAATAGCAATTAAACATTGTCATTTTCTTGGCCGCTCCATGATGCAAAGCTTTGGGAACCAGGCCCCCTCCAACTTTTTGTCCCAAATTGCATCTCAGTCACTCCATTTCGTTTTCATGAAGGACAATCTGAAGCGGGCGAAGATTAAAACAGTGATATAGTGGGAGTTTCTTCCGTTTTTACCTGCCTAAAACTTCATTCCACTAGTTGTCCGTAAATATTTAATTCACTTCTTAAATTTCTTTTTCCCCTGTGGTAGTGCGACAGGGTTAGTCGTTGCGTCCATACATATAATAGACCTACAATAATAGGTATTTGTACTGTTTTTCCGTTTAGTTTTTACATTCTTTAAATTTCTTAACTTTCTTCCCTATTTCACGCAAGCATAGGACACACACACCCAGACAGAAGATTGAGATTCAAGATTCCCTATCCCACCAAGAATTGGTCACGGTTCGCCGGAATGCAAGGTATTGTATTCCACCGTCTACGGCACGGTGACGGAAGATTAAATTCAGATTAAAATAAAATTAACTATAATATTAATTAATATAAAATTAATTATAATATCTATAAACATTATGTAATTTTCCTGGCCGCTCCATGGCGATAGTGTTTAGACACGTCACCCTCCAACTTTATGTCCCAAATTGCATATCAGTGACTCCATTTCGATTTCATGGGGGCAATCTGAACCGTATGACGATTAAAATGCCTGGATTTTGTCGGAGCTTATTTCTATTTTCCCCTGCCTAAAGCTTCATTCCGTCAGTTCCCCGTACACATTTAATTCATTTATTTATGTTTCAGTAGCTAATACCCGGCGTGCGCTGCTACGCCTAAATAAATGAAAATTAATGTGCTTTTATATTTTGTTGAATAAGTAAAACGAAAAATAATTATAAATTCATATTTTTAGATACCCCGTGCTGTTTACTTGGCGTTGCCCAGGAATCTACTTATCCCGATCTTATTGACATAAATGAGCTGAAATAGGCCTACGAAAATTAATGTGTTTTATGTTTAGTTAAATAAGTGAAGGGAAACATTTATATCGTAATTATTTTTAGATACCCCGTGTTGTTTACCAGGCGTTGTCCGGGAATCAAATTCGTCCCGAAGTCATTGGCATAAGTAAGCTGAAAGACAAAAATTAATGTAATTCTTATGATTAGTTGAATAAGTAAAACGAAAAATAATTATATATATATATATATATATATATATATATATATATATATATAGTAATTATTTTAGGATTCCCCGTGCTGATTACCTGGTGTTGCCCGGAAATCTACTTATCTCGAACTTCTTGGCATAAATGAGCTAATAGACAAAATTCGTTATTGTGAGTTATCCGCAAAAATACCCCCCCATTTGTGCTGCTATGCTTGCACAGGAATCTACGTACTTGTCTCGGTCTTCTTGGCATCAATGAAAGACAAAAATGGTTATTGTGAGTTATCCGTAAGAGATAAACATATGCTGTCGGGGTCTTTTTTGTAGAGCTTTTTGAGATATTCAATTGTGTGTATATTAATGTTGTGTATTTGTTATGGTTTAGGCAGCCTAAGCCATTTAAACGTACAAAGAAATAATTTTTTTTCACGTTTTCCACTACAAAGGGCGATTTTTTAAGGGTGTAGGAGTTCAGTATGACAACTCTCTTATAGCCTATGTTCATCCCGGGAATTTCCTGAACATTTTGCAAGAAACCCCATCACAATCGGATTAACGGTGTAGCCGCGCATAAAGTACGAACAAACAAACAAACAAACAAACAAACAAACAAACAAACATTTTTATATACGGTATTAGATTATCCCTGTGGTGGTGCGGCAGCTATAGCGTAGTGGTTAAGGCAATACGCTATAAACCGGAAGGTCGAGGGTTCAAGTCCCGGTGAGGTCGGGATACTTTTAAACTGGCCCAAATTTTCTTGCGGCACTGTGGCCCTGGGGTCAATTCAGCCTCTAATGGAATTTAGCACCAGACGCTTGTTCCGGAGGTAAAGGGTACCCCAAGGGCCTCCTAAGGCGTATAATGGGCTCACTTTATCTTTATAAATTTTATACGAGAAATTAACTATTGGTTCGAGAGTACATTCGTGCATAATATTATATTTGTGTGATTATTAGAGTGGAGTATTCTGGGATATTTAGTACAGGTCCTCGCGTTAATTCCACGTGTAATCCGAATGGTTCTGACCCCAGTTTACTCAGGGTTCCTGCACACGACCAAGCAGTTTTCTCTTCCTCCATGATGTGTTAATCCTAGCGAAAATAAGTGAAAACTTCCAACTTTACAACTGAACCTTTTTTCCAGATATTTATTGACGTAAAGATTTTCCAATCTCTAATCCTCTTTTCTGAGTCGAGAGGCCGTTTTAGCACCGTCTTAGGGTAGTGGGAGTAACTTCATTTTAAACGCTCAATTTTAGTATGTCCTGAAATGTTATTTTAAAATAGTCCGACTTATACCAGTAAAACAATTTAAAGCCTTAGTGTACCGAGTAGATGTTGAGAAGCTTCATTGTCAGAAGATGATTAAAATGTGTAAACATTTTAACAATGAAAAATGCAAAGCCTACATTTTAGTTCATTACATAAAACTAAATATATGGTCACACGTAGAAATACATTATATAATGGAAATGGACAGCTAATGACAAATGAGGGAAATTTTGAGGAAGTGGCTGAATTCAAATACCTAGGAACAATAATCACAAATAGGAATGAGATGCACAAAGAAATTAAACATAGGCTAAATTCTGGAAAAGCATGCTATTATGCATTGCAGAGACTTTTGATGTCCCAACTCCTTTAAAATACGTTAAACTGAAAATATATAAAACTATTATTCTACCAGTTATATTTTATGGGTGCGAAACATGGACTCTTACTTTAAGGGAGGAAATGAGATTACGAGTTTTTGAGAATAAAGTTCTTACGAAAATTTTTGGACCAAAGAGAGATGAACAGACAGGTGAATGGAGAAGAGTACCTAACAATGAACTACATGGTCTTTATAGGAAGCCAGATATAATGAGAACAGTTAAGTCTCGTAGACTGCGATGGGCAGGACATGTTGCGCGTATGGGAAATGAAAGACGTGCATGAAGCTTCTTATAGGAAAGCCAGAGGGAAAACGCCCAGTTGGTAGACCAAGAATGAGGTGGGAGAACAACATTAACAATGATTTGAGGGAAGCAGATTATACAGGGAATGATTGGAAAGCATTAGCTCAGGATAGGGATGTATGGAGAGGTTATGTCCGCGCGGCCATGAACCTACGGGTTCGATAGTGCCAGTGAGTAAGTATATAAATGAGATATATTTCTCCAGACATTGTGATTATAAAAATAATGCTGAAGATTTACAGGAAGCTGTCATAGAGTGGGCAATAGAAATACAATATAGAGGAATATCTATTATCATTGATAGCAACTAAGCGATGAAAATAGGTGAAATAGACGAAAGTTGAAAAATTACCAAGAAAATAAAGTGGACCAAGTCACTAATGCAAGAATACGTAGACAGAGAAGTTAATATACAAGATAACAAGGTAAATAACGAATATTATCCGCTTAATTAGTGTTTTTTTAATAAGGAAATATCTGAGTAAACCAAAATACAATTTTATATAACTGTTTCGTACCTACCGTTATCTATGCTTCAGAAACTTGGACTAGTTAGAAAAATATGAAAGTAGATTGGCTGTTTCAGAGATAAAATATCTTCGTAAGATGAAGTTCAAAACCAGAATAGATAGAATACGAAATGGGATTGATGGTGGAATCGAAGTATAAAGAATTCTAAAGCAAGTTTTAAGATATTATGGACACGTTATAAGAATGAGTGAGGATAGATGTTTGAGGCTACACTCGAAAGTAAAGTGAATCATACGATGGAATGGATTCAGTACATTGCAGAGGTGGCAGAGATGAAGGGAACCATGCAGCTTGCGGGAAATAGGAATTAGCACAGAACATAGTAATTGGCAATCCCAACCCTGAGAATCATAAGGGATGGTTAACGAAGAGAAAGGTGTCTCTTCGATCGCTGCCCGAAACGTTGGCAGACTCTTTATCGAACCCATAGAGCTATCTAACCTTCATGCAATATAAAACATCAGTTAACGATTCGATATAATTATGGAACCGATATCACACGATCGAGAAATTGGGCGTAAATATTCCACCGATCTGGAGGTTCGTAAACAACACGAAATACTTTATCGACCGTAAGTGTTTCTATCTAGGCTATACACCCCTTATTTCCCCGTCAGGGGATTACAGTTGTCCGTTGTTCCTAGTTGGAGTGTTTTAACAAAACTAATTTAGTTAAGCTTATTTACCCATAGATGTCAGCGACTGATATAGAGTTGGCATATAGCCATGGTGGACGATTGAGGTATTACTTCGATGGATAACGGTCGATAAGTTTTGCAGAGAGGCTTCTTTATTCGGGCTTGCGGTTCTTTACTAACCTGAAATTCTTCCGTCTCGGGACCCACGGCTTATTGTCCCTCCCCGAGGACTTGTCCCTTGGATATTTACATCCTAAAAATCCATCAACCCTGCCCGGGTTTGATACCGCGTCCCTCGGAACTAAAGGCAAGGAACGTAACCACTAGCCCACCGTGGGCGACTAAGATTCTAGTTAAATACTCGTATGTGAAGTTTGCATATTTTTAGAGTACAGTCTTTCAAATTTAATACAGTGCGCCCAAATAGGAACGTCGGATTTAAGAACTTGAACGAATTATTTTTGTAATTTAATATTAAATTTATCATTTCTCACTCAATGACAAATTCAATTTGAAGAGAAAAATATATGCCTATATCGGGATTTGAACCAAATATGTCTGGTTCTGTACACCAGTGCTTTAACGATTTAAGCTCTTAGGCATCACGATTGAAACAGAGATTTTTCTCTTATACTAATACGATTTCCTTGCGCCATGTAGCAGTGAACTTTTGTTCCACTAACGCCATCTAGGGGTCTCTTAAATAAGATCACTTTAGAATGGAAATCAACACATTGTATTTCTAGCAAGTAAAGCTAATATTCGATATTTAATATTAAATTATCACTTCTCACTCAATGACAAAATAAATTTGAAGAGAAAATATTTGCCTAAATCGGGATTTGAACCCAATATCTCTGGTTCTGTACACCAGTGCTTTAATGATTTAAGCTATTAGACATTACGATTTAAACATAGAACAAGAGGTATTGGGTTCAAATCCCGATTTAGGTATATATTTTTCTCTTCAAATTTATTTTTGTAACACACTATTTTTGTACTAAGTTTAGACAATCAAAAGTAGTCCCATTGTTTAACTCGACAAAGTCATCTTTTGTATCGGAAAAATGCAAAACAACAGACTGCTCTGTATATTACATAAACTTTTATAGCGTCAATAAATGCGTGTTGGTATACACACGTTATTTTATGAAATGTCGCTAAAATGACGAGACATTTACATTATCATGAAACCCGGGACTACACAAAAATATATACTGTGTGTGTGTATATATATATATATATATATATATATATATATATATATATTTCATACGAGCTAATTACATACGTAGACGATTATCCAGCCAGTGTAGGGATGCCATATGGTCAGCATGTTGGGTCCCCCAGTCGTTATAACTGATCTCCTCAACCTGGAGATGATGGGTGGGCACCGGTCCCATACTGGCCTTAACCTCTCTGTGGCGACGCGGGACTACACAAAATATGTTTACATATATTTACATTTTTTGTGATATGTTATTTTTACAACTCATATTATTATTACACTTATTGACAATATATCGTTGTTATATTGTAGTTAGACCTGTACAGTAATACATTATCATAGAAGTAATATCTATGCACATGTCCTTGGGGCTTGTTCGTTTGGAGAATCGCTGAGAAACATTCGGCACCACACTAATCAAAATATGTTGGCAGAAGCCTTGCGAGATTATTGATACACAGTTTATGATTAAGTTCATGGTGTAGCCACTAATGGAAATAACAGACGAATAGATATTATTGCATTTAGACCATCTTCTAAAATTGGTACGATATTAGATCCCACAATCCGTTTTGAGACTCATAGTGGCCAACCTGAGGAAGTTGACTGTGAAAAGAAAGCCATATATGAGCCAACAATTGACTATTACAAAGATAAATACCAATGAGATAGTATAACTGTCACAGGATTGATGATCGGGGCAAGAGGTACTATACCAGGATTCTTAGCCAAATTTTGGAATTCCTTAGATTTGGACAGGGAGTATCTTTCTAAAATTTGCCATCCCTGCCATTAGAGGTTCAATTTCAATTTTAAAAAAACCATATTTACAAAATTTCTACTTTATAGTGTGTATACTTCAATTACAAATTGCAATGTATTTACAAAATATATTTTATCAATTAAAAAAATTGTATCACTTCGTCCTTGAGGCAAACCTCTAACGAGGGAAGTTATATATAATAAAAAAAACACATATATTATTGTGCGTTTGTAGTTTAACATTTTTTTAATACTAGTCACTCATTTTGTATAACCAGAGCAATGTATTTTGAATATTATAATGTACGGATAAACAGAGTTCAAATACTCGTGTAGCCAGTCACTGTTTAGTTAATCCAAGTCATATACAAGAATGAATACAGTCTAGCCATGGAAAATTACTTGCATTTTACTATAAACTTATTTCAGAATAAATGTAACATTTTAAAGGCATTTTATCTTCTACTTATGTCACAGCTGTATTGTTTATTTGTAGGCGTAGACGTGAAGGATCAGTGTTCGCTGTTCCCTACGCGTAGAGAAGAATACAACTGCGATTGTTGCCAACATTAATCTATGAATTTCTCACTATGTACTTCTGTTCACTAAGTAGTTTAAATATTAAGTTCATTGCTTCGGGTTATATCCATCCATACAATTGCTGTACGGCCCAAATTGGACACTGGATTCCCCAAATGTCTTTCTTCATTATTTTCTGTTCTTAGCAGCCATTTCCAATTCGTTACTCCCAGAAATATTGTCGACTTCTGTTTGAATGTTCCATCCACGGCTGTGGATGGAGTGTCCATAGAAGTTTGAGATTTTGCGGTGTTACGTTGTCAGCCCTACGACCAGAAGACCGATGAGTCCCATTTTCTGGAACCCCACCCTTGAGTTTTCTGACTTCGGAGGCCCTAACAGTAGCAACGCTAGTACGAGTCAGAGACATTATGGATTATAGAGGTTCTTGGCTAAAAACCAACTAGATACTTTTTCTGAATGTACTGGAATACATTCACTGTGCTTAGAAAGAGACCTACAACAATATTTGGGAAAATAATTATATATATATAATTCATACATATATATAAAGTCTAGGATTTAAAGACAGTTCAGGTTCCTTTGGTTTAGGTTGGGGGCATGAAAATTCTTAAAAATTACCGACGATCACAATATGCGATTATGTCCAATGTGCGGGAGCTTTGAAGACGAAATGCATATATTAGGAAAATATCTTCTTGTATCTTTTAAGCCCTTGTTTCCCTTAACAGAGATTTAGGCGCTCTCCCCCTACAGGGAAGAATTGAACAATACTAATTTAGTTACACTTGTTTTCGTATAGATGTAATTTGAGTGGTCCGTGGTCAGCGTTCCACCTCATACTGACATCTAGGAAACCAAGGTAGTACTAGGACGGGGAAATTCGGTAAATGTTGCTTAGAGGCCTCTCATTCAGCCTTAAGGATCTTTTACGAGCCTGAAAATATTCTGACTCGAGACCAACGGCTTAAAGTCCCTCTCGGAGAACTTGTTCCTTGGATTTTTCCATCCTAAAAAATCCATCGACCCCGGGCGGGTTTGAACCCGCGACCCTCGGGACCAGAAGCAAGAAGCATAACCACTAGTCACCCGCGGCCGATATATTAGGAAAATATAACGATTTGAAATATTGGAGGAGTCAGTTGTTGCCGGAAAGATTCCTAAAGATTGTATTATTATACATTATTTTCATTATTATTCAGTTTGAAAGTAATTAATTGCTTAGTATGTACTATTATTGTATTTTTTTTATTTAAATGTAACTTATGTTTGTCCTGGTGAGTGGAACAGAAGGCCACATGGCCTTAACTCAAGCAGAGTAAATAAATCTATTCTATTCCATTCTAAATTCAAATCGTGATAGATTGACATACTACGAGTTAATGGTAAACCCAGAAAATTGGATAAACGTGGGCAAACCTCTGGACAAGACGCGGAAATTAAGAAAAACACTCATTCGTTAAGAAATAAATATGTGAGTGAAATCACTGGCACTATCGAACCCGTAGGTTCATAGTCGCGCGGACATAAGCTCTCCATACATCCCTATCCTGAGCTAATGCTTTCCAATCATTCCCTGTATAATCTACTTCCCTCAAATCATAGTTAATGTTATTCTCCCACCTCATTCTTGGTCTACCAACTAGGCGTTTTCCCTCTGGCTTTCCTACAAACAGCTTCCATGCAAGTCTTTCATTCCTCATACGTGCAACATGTCCTGCCCATCGCAGTCTACGAGACTTAACTGTTCTTATTATATCTGGCTTCTGTATTTAGGTTAATTAATGTATAATGTAATTGTTCTTAGATGGTCTGAACAATTTTAACAATTCTAGCTTTCATGAAACCGGTACGTGCCAACAGGCTTAATCCCTGGTCGATGATGATGTAATTGTATTTATTAATTATTTTGTGTTTTTTCTCTATATTGAAAATTCTTGGTGTGTATTTCGACCAAAATCTTAGTTGGCAGGTTCATTTAAGAGAAACTTGCCAACAATTTTTTTTAGTCTTCCATTCCCTAAAACGTTAGAAAAATGTCCTTCCTTCATGATTGAAAAAATGTTTGTTTCAACTTTAAGTATGCCGTATTTCGATTATTGTGACTTACTCTTAACTGACATCAATATCACATCCGGGCAAATACTGCAAAGAGTTTATAATGCTTGTGCACGATATATATATATATATATATATATATATGCAACCTACGTAAATCAGACCACATATCTCCAGTATTTGAAATGTTGTCTTGGCTCCGATTGGAAGACAGGCGGAAGATACAGTGCCTCTGCTTCTTATACAACACTTTGTCCACCTCATCACCCCTTTATATTTCTACTAGCTTTCATTCGCTATCCTTCCACCATAACTTGAACTCACGATCGAGAGAAAATTTAACTCCAGCTGTTCCTCTACATCGAATATCTCACTATTCCTCATCCTTTCTTGTTTCAGCCACCCGACTCTGGAAATCCCTCCTCTCGTATATCAAGGACTGCCTTATTCAAAAACAGTTTAAAAAGAAACTCACTTCATATTTCCTTACACAATAAAATATATAACCGTGTTCCATGTATACTTGTAATATTTCTTTACATTTTAAACTTTCTTTACCAAGCCAATTTCTTAATCTAATTATAGGTCTTTTTTTATTATTTCTGTTTCTTCTTCTTCTTCTTCTTCTTCTTGTGCATCATGGAATTAGGACTTTTGACATGTTTTCACATCAAGTGGGATTTAATGAATCCTCCCATTTAGTAAATGGGCGTCCAACATATTATTATTATTATTATTATTATTATTATTATTATTATTATTATTATTATTATTATATCCATCCATAGTAATTCTGCCCAAAGGCAGGTCCTTCAGTGCAATCATAGCATTTTCATGCTATGCTTGCAGCTTTACTAGGGAATTGTAGGTGCGGTAGCTTCCCGTTGCTTTCCACACCGGTGAAGGATGATGATGGTGACGATAAGGATGATGATGATGGCCATATTATTTCGGGGACCGTTTGGGCCTTAATGTTTCCCTGACATTTGTCTTACAGATGAGGACAAACTCCGATAAAAACCTCACCCAGAAAAACTGTCCCGACCGGGGATCGAACCCGGGCCCGCTGCTTGACAAGGCAGCACGCTACTTCGAGACCACAGCGGAGGACTTATTATTATTATTATTATTATTATTATTATTATTATTATTATTATTATTATTATCATTGTTATTATTATCATTGTTATTATTATTACTTTTCTTTCTTTCCCTTGTCAATTTTATATTGTGTAGTTTATAATTATCTATTATTTATCATTTATCTTAATTCTTACTTTATGTATAATTCAAACCTGGTGAAATGGAAGAGATGGCACTAAGGTCTTAACTCCATCAGGTAAAATAAATAAAATAAATAGGTACTAATTTATTGATACGGACAATCAACAGCACAAAGGGCGTGTTGCTCATGCGATCCATATTTGTAAATAACATTGCATTATCTCACTTTTAGTCCAAATAAAATCCTACTACTATTACTACCACTACTACCACTACTATTATATTGTTTGCCACTTGGAACATAAGCAAATAACAAAATATTAAGAATTATACCATCAAAACAACAACTAATATCCATCCATCCATAGTAATTCTGCCCGAAGCCATGCTATGCTTGCAGCTTTACTAGGGAATTGTAGGTGTGGTAGCTTCCCGTTGCTTTCCACACCGGTGAAGGATGATGATGATGATGATGGCGGCCATATGATTTCGGGGACCGTTTGGGCCTTAAAGTTTTCCTGACATTTGTTTTAGAGATGAGGAAAAACCTTACCCAGAAATACTGCCCCGACCGGGGATCGGACCCGGGCCCGCTGCGTGACAAGGAATCACGCTACCTCGAGACCACAGCGGTGGACTACAGCTAGTATGGTGCACAATAATCATTCGGCGTTCTTCTTTTGAGAGAACCATTATAATCGGAGTTTACTGTACTCTAAACAAAAGTCCAAAATCCGATAAAATTCAAATGAGCACGTCGGATGAAAATGCCTGCTGGTGTTGATAAATGAGGGATCGGAATAAAAACATTGACGGAATCTGTTAAATAATACATTAGGTCTGTAAGTTGGGGGACTGGAGCGAGCAAAGTACACTACAGACATTAATCTCTGTGTATTACAAATTTATGACCTATATATAATGGAAAGTAATATTACATTTCCGGTGCGAGGCGGGTTATATTAGGGTACACTCATAACGGAGTTCCGGAAGTTTTCTCCTACTTCAAAAAGTTACATCAACTTAACATAGTTACTTAATCCCACATTAACTTTGTTTATTCCGTTATTTCACATTGCGTACAATTCTAGTTACAACCGTTAACAACATTTATTCGATTTAAACTTTTCTCCGTCCAAGGATTGTATCCTTATTTTCTTATTTTTTAAAAACATTCATATAAGTAGGCCTACCTGATATTTCAGTCGTCTTCAATTAAAAATGATTTCTGGTTTAAAAACTTCGCCAAATTGTTACGAAATGTCATGCCGAAGATGGAACATGTTCAGAAAGGCCTACACGGTTTTAACGAATTGATTAAGTTTTTTTTAAGCAGAACTATATTTTAATTTGACTAATATATCAGGTACTTATTTTTAAATAATTTTAAAAACGTTACTACATAACCAGAATTGTAATTTACAATGCATTTTAGAAGTATTCATTATTTCCCTTAGTTTTCATTTATTATTGTTTGATTTATTTTGTATCTTTCCACAAATAGGCCTACACACCAAGATATGTAAAAAAATACCTATAAGGTTAGAGGTTAAACTGAGATGAAGAAGAAGAAGAAGTTAAACTGAGATAAAGAAGAAAAATGGGAGGTTAGAACAGAAAGTTCTTCTACTCGTGTTTTACTCGTTATCATATTTAAAATATATCCATCCATAGTAACTTTCGCGACGGTAGGTCTTTCACTGCAATCATAGCATATTTTCATGCTATGCTTTGCAGCTTTACCAGAGAATGATAGGTGTGGTAGCTTCTCATTGCTTTCCACACCGGTGAAGGATGATTATGATGATGATGATGATAATGATAAGGATGGTGATGATGGCCGGATTATTTTCGGGGACCGTTGTGCCCTAAGCTTCCTGACATTTTTCTTACAGAAACCTCGGAAAAAAACCTCACCCAGGAGCCTGTCCTGACCGTGATTCGAACCCGGGCCCGCAACGTGAGATGACAGCACGCTACTTCGATACCACAGCGGTGAATTGAAATATGTATGTATTAATAACTATGAATTAACTAACAATATACACAATATCCTATAGAGAATATAATGATAGCATCCTCATTGATAAAATATACGTATTCACGAACCCCCTAGTGGAGGGTCCACATTAACCGAATTTCTTTGTTATGTTTAATTATTTTATACAGCCGCCATGTCACATAATATCAAACAAAACCCGTCAGCATATTAAAACGGCATCTGTGTAACATATTTAGGAGATTTCTCAAAATTTGATAATATTCAATAGCATAAATTAGGAGTTAATTCTTGACTTGAAAACTTTTAAAATGGTATTTTGATAAATATCACAAATAAACCTTTCTTCTCACAAAGAATAAAATAAACTGGTCTTGAACACGTCAAAGTTAATGAGGGGAAAAATTTAAAATATTTTGTGTTCGAGGGCAGCACCAATTAAGGAAGATATTAACAGGGCCCACTCAAACAGAAGGGTCCATATTACTTGAACGTCGTCTAATTTTTGTTCCTAGGTATTTGAATTCAGATAATTCTTCAAAATTTTGCTCATTTTTCATTATATGTACATTTCCATTTTATAATGTATTCCTGTGAATGACCATTATTTTTATTGATGTTTACTTCCAGTCCCAATTTCTTAGTATTACTTAATAGAGAGTGTATGTTGATCCTAAGTTCCTGTTCGCTATCGCTTATAATACTACATAATTAGTATAAACAAATATTTATAATACTATTAAGTTGAAAGCCTTCTTCATCCTCTGAGTATATGATAAAATGCTCCAGTACAACATTGAATAGTAAATGAGAAGGTGCATCTCGTTGCTTTAACCCAATGTGAATTTCAAAAGTATCCGAGAAATTTTACTTACTCTTTATGGCATTTAGACACACTGGAATAAGTCTAACTTTTTAGAAAATCCATACTCAAACAGGATACTATATACATTCTCCATCTTAATTGAATTCTATGCCTTTTTTAAGTCTACATATAGCTGATTCACAGCGCCATTATATCCCCATTATTTTTAACTGAATTTTTAGTAGTTAGTATTTTTTCTAATTTACTAGCTAATACCCGGCGTGCGCTGCTACTCCTAAATAAATGTTAGTGTGTTTTTACCACCAGCCGTGTGCTGTTATACTTGCCCGGGAATCTGCTTATCCTGATCTTCTCGTCATCAATGAAAGACAAAAATGGTTATTGTGAGTTATCCGTAGAAGGTAAACATATGCTGTCGCGGACCTTTTTGTAGAGTTTTTTGAGATGTTCAATTCTGTGTACATTAATTTGGTGTATTTGTTATGGGTTAGGCAGCGTATGCCATTTAAAATACGGATCTTTTTTTACGATCTCACAACAAAGGGTGATTTTTAGGGGTGAAGGGATTGAGTATTACAACTCTCTTATAGCGAATTTCATCCCCGGAAACTCCTGAACATTTTTGAAAAAGCCCCATCTCAATCGGATGAACGGTATGGCAGAGTACGCTTGCCCGGGGAATCTACTTATCCCGATCTTCTTGGCATCAAGGAAAGACAAAAATGTTTATTGTGAGTTTCCGTAAAAGATGCTGTCGCCGAGTTTTTGAGATATTCAATTCTGAGTACATTAATGTTGTGTATTTGTTATGGTTTAAGTAGCGTAAGACATTTAAGCATCAAAGTATGGACTTTATTTCACGTTTTTCACTACAAAATATGATTTTTAGGGATGAAGGGGTTAAACATCACAACTCTCTTAATCCCTGTGTTCATCCCGGGAATCTCCTGAACATTTTGCAGAAAACCCCATCAAAATCGGAGCAACGGTATGGCCGCGCATAGAATACGAACAAACCAACAAACATACATTGATTTTTATACTATATTAGATAAAGCAATTTTTTATCTTAATTGGAATTTAAAAAAATATATTTTTGTTCAGTACAATAATCGTATAACCAGAAAAAATTGCTAACATTCTCTCTCCCCCCTTTATCTCTCCCTCCCTCCTTCTTTGCCCCTTCTTAGCAACCGTTTTTAACTTTATTTACTTGCCCCATGAATTTAGTGTATTTAACGCCTCTATTATACCCTATGGGAATATTGTAATGTATTAATATTCCACAAATATAATTTTATATTCTAATTAGCATGTAAAAGCCTTGTGGTAAATATTTTATTAAAACTAACTTACTGGCTCTAATGATTCTGCAGTTCCATGACCTCGCAGATATAAGCTCTCTATACATCCCAATTATGATGTATTTTTTTCATTCATTCGCTGTATCATTTATCGCTATAAAATTATGGTAAATGTTGTTCTGATCTCATTTTTTGATTACGTACTTTTTGTTAGCTCTGTGGTTTCCCTACAAGAATTTTCCGTGTTCATCTTCATTCCAAAAGTTTTATGTGAAATTCTAATTGTTAATGTAATGCTATTTTATTTAAAATAATTATGCAACTATATGAATACAATTTTTCATCGTACTATCAGTACCCTCCAAAAAATTACTTATACAAGATTTCAAAATTATGCCCATGTGTAACATTTTGTATAGCATGCGTGAATAGGTGAACTTTATACTTCTCCTGTATAATATATATAGTATCCGACGGATGCTGTGGTTCTATATTTTAGTGTCTAAAACCCTTATGGTCGGAACATGTGACTGTAGTAAATGAGGTCCCAGGTTTGATTCCCACTCAGACAATATTTTTTCTTAAAGTGAAATTTCCTTGTGGTCGTCCATGGTCTGGAATTTAAATTAAGTTTGGTTAAAGGTATTTTACTGTAATATTATAAGTTACTAATTAATTAAACATGTACTTGTAATTATTACAGTTTTTGAAACAGTTATTTTTATTTTTAGGTGTATTATTAGTAGTTAATATTATTTTGAAAGTTTGTTACATTTTACAAATTAATTCCTTCGGAGTAACGTAACTCTTTCTACTAGGCTCCCCCAACCTCAGAAGGGATACGTATAATTCTGCCAACGTCAGGAGAGCATGCCATAAACGTCGTAGGATAACCTGGTGGCATTAGATAAAACTATAACAGTAACTAGATTATGTTTATTGGAAAACATGTAATTTGAATAATAAAGTCTTGAAATCTGGGATGAGCAGGGCAGGTGGCACGAATGGGGTATGGTGGATCACGGAAACTTGTAGAAAAACCAGAAATAGTATGTGAAGTCCACATATAATCTCCTAATGATATTGCACTAATTTTTCATCCTAAATGATTGACGAATAAGTAAGAATTTATAAAAAGAATGTTTGTAAATCATTATTTGAGGGTAGTTAAATATGCAGAATTTTTATCAGCGCGGCCATGATCCATGAGTTCGATAATACCAGAGAGTTAGGTAGTAAACGTAATAATTTGAGAACAGTGTCGTCTGAAGAACATCCATGTTATGACGTCACATGGTTGATGCGCATGTGTAATCAAGTTATCAGTCTCTCGCGCATCGTGGCGACAATATAAAGAACGACGTTTTCTTACGATTGTTATTTAGTGAATGTGTCTAAATTAAAATATGTTATAAAGATTTATATATGTAAATATTGTTTGTGAACATGTTTAATTTCTGTTAGTAGTAAAATACATACGCGATACGATTTGATTGCTGTGATATTTAATGCTGAACATGCTGGTGTCTCCTAGCACGAGGTAAGCTTCATTTTCCCACGGGAACATTTTCAAATGTATATCTCTCTTTCTGCCCGGTTTATCATTGTATGCGGACAGTTTAGGTTTAGTAGATTATTATAAAATTCTATGCCAGTAGTTCACCTACCTAAATTCAAATAAAAATAAATAAAAACGCAAAAACTTATTACTGCAATTTGTGAATAATTACCCGAGGAAAATATGGTATTGTTGATTTAAAATGCCTTAAAACTGAGTGAAAAGTGAGGCAATTTTAATGTGTTTTTGTTTTCTATCTTGCAGTTGGGATCATTTAACCCATTTTGCTTTAACTAAAGTCGTTATATTTACAATGGAAAACGTCCATTAGCCACTGTTCAAATATAATTACATCTTATCCCTATGCTGTGCCGGATTATCCAATAAACTATGAACTTATCATAAGTAATGCCACGAGTGATTTCCAAATTATCGATAAATTCACGACTCACGAATTGAGGAGTTAATTTATGTAGAGAATTTGGAAATCAAGAGTGGCATTTGTTAGGACTATTTAACGAATAAAATTAAGCTGTTTGCTCACAAATTATTATTTGAATATAGTTATTTTAAAATATTAATTTAATGTAAACGACGATATTTGAAAACAAATGAGAGGCGATGTTTGAAAGCAAATGAGAAACAATTGTTACGTTTGTTCATCACTGCAACCAGATCATATTATTTATTGTCAAAGGATCGCAATATTGTAAGAATGCGCCCTAGTGGAGAAATGTATAACCAACATTATAGGTGTTAATTAATTTTTGATGTCCTGTGGTGTAAATATGTAAATTATATTTTTCTGCAATGTTATTTCCTGGGAAATAATTCGTTTAAGAAAGTGCAGACGGCGGTTTCCATTTTATTTGTGGTATAATCAATTGCTGCAAATGTTTTTTATATTATCTCCCGCAAGCACCAACAGCTGACATTCGTGCACTATATATACAATTGGTACCGTATTTCTTGGAGAATCAGTCACTGCAAAATAATGCTATGACCTATTCAGAATGTTAAAAAGGAGGAGCTTTCTTTAATATGATAAACTTTTTTGATGAATTTGAGGTGAAACACGACTGTGATTGGTTGTAATTAAAAAATCATTGAAATGAGATTGGTCATTGAATCCCGTTTGGGGCATTAGTTAAATAGTCAGGTGTAAATTAACTTACTCATTTTCTCATCCAAATTTGTCAATTTCCTGACTAAATGAAATAAAAGGGTTTCTATGCCACCTACATAAATTCAAGTAAAAATATCGAATAAATATATACATTTTTTGTTGCAGTACGTGAATAATTAACAGAGAGAAATATATATGGCGATATCCCCCCCCAAAAAAAAACAAAAATAAATGTAAAATGTCTTAAATTGAAATGAGAAGTTGAGCTCAAAGTAACCTCAAATCACCATATTTACGATGTAAAATATGTATTAGTTACTGCTCAGAAAGTGTAGCTAACTTATTCTCAAAAGCTTGCTAACAAACAAGTGAACGATAAACTAGTCTTGTGTACCAACTCGCTCATTTTGGTACTCTTAAATTGCCCAAACTAACATCTCATTATTTTTCTTTGTTTTTTTTATATACATTAAGCAGGGAAAATTTAATATGTCTTGCTTGTATACATTTTGTTATTAGTTTTAGTCTTAATTTTAACTGACATTAACTGGTTGAATTGTAGATCGTAAGATAATAGATATCTTTTTGATCAAATGTTTATTTAGTATTTAATATTAGAGTTAATTGAGATTGTTATATTTTGATGTTAATATATGTTTCTCCTGGTGAGTGGAAGAGAAGGCCACATGGCCTTAACTCCACCAGGCTAAATAAATCTAATCTAACTTGCCCATTTCCTCACCCTATGTAGCCCACTTATATGTTAACAAACATGTTGGCAAATGGCTCTAGCGGGAACATGTGTTATCACCTTCGCCAATACGACTCTAAAATCACTAGTTTTTCGATCGAATAATTACTGGCGGCATAGTGACCTAGAACAGCCAGACTTAGTAAGAGTGAATAAATATATAAAAAACCGTAGTCTGATAGCAGAAATTAGTAATATGTTGGCTAACATGACGCAGTCATTCCCTTCTGTTGAAACATTCACAGGTGTACTCTAGGTATAGAATAGCCCAAACATGTATAAAACAGTGTTTCCTACAATTACACAAAATGCAGGCTGTTTCCTACAGAGAATTGCAAAGAAGGCTCTACCAAGCATTTAGCGTGGTCAGCAAGCATTCGTCACCGGAAAGGGAGTGACCGTTCGAAGAGACGCTAGACTACGTTGGCGGACTTGAGGGACCAATTTACCGTCGTTGAATACAGCATAAATGAGACTATATTTATAGTGCGTAAGACTGTTTAAAAATATGGCGAAGACTGGTTTAGAGTTAAACAAGAGAAACAGTTCCCCAACGGAATTCTTACTTAAGAAAATCTCAGTTATTTGCGCGAGAATTGAATTATCATCATCATAGTACATTCACGAATTTAGGCCATTTGTTGACCCTTTTTGACCTCACGATAAACACCATCCAGAAGTCATTTGAGTGGACGTCCTGGTCTTCTTCCTGCAGGTTGATATCTTAACATTTGTTAAGGTATCCTGTGATCTTTCATTCGATGAACATGTTGCATCCATCTTGACTCATCAGAAATTTTGTTTTCTAAAGGTTCTATGTGTAATTATTCTAAGATGTCTTCATTTTTTGTGATCCTGCAGTCCGACGAAGGTATTTCATTTCAGCATATCTAAGTCCCTGTATATCTTTCTGTTTCAACGTCCATGCTTCGCTGCCATACAAAAGAGTTGGAAGAGCCAGTGTTTTATACACTTTGAGTCTTGAATGTTCTTGGACTAACTGTGGCTTGAAGATAGAATTTATTAACCCTAAAATTCTTAAAAATTTAGATATTTTTGCATTTACATCCTTTTCTTCTTCATATCAGATATTGCATCCTAGATATGTAAAATTATTCACCTACTCCAAAATTTTATTGTCAAGTACAATTTTACTTCAGACAGGATCTACAACTTCAAATGCCATACTGTTTGTTCAATTAACTCCTAGGAAATCTATGCGGCGTCTATCTCATGAAGTTGAAATATCACAAAGATCCATGAACATAAAGTTTAAAATATATAAATTTCACCCATACAAAATTCAACGTATTCGTAGATTACAAAATGCTAAGTTTAATGCAAGACTTTTTCTGTTGAGTTTTAATGTTTATCATAATAATCGATATTTTTTGTCTCCTTTTCTTTTTACGCTGTTTTTCTTTTTTGTTTTACCCTAGTATTTAACCTTATTGTTTTACCTTTTTGTTAACTTTATTTCATTCTCACATGTAGACACAAGGACAGGACACACCCAGACCCAAGGTGGAGATTTAAAATCCCCTACCCGGGTCACCGGAATGGAAGGTAGGGACTCTACCGACTACGCCACGGCGACGGACACATGTTAAAGACTACAATTACACGAGAAATCCGCGGAAAATCACAAGCAATTCTCCAGTAAGTGTATCTGGAATTTATGAATCGATGTCAGAAATACGTAGATCAGGAGGTAAAATGTTATTAATACGCACCTTAAAAAGTGAATAAAATATATTGTATCTATTTAAGTTCACTTTTCTTTCTTTTTACACGCTTTATATTAGCTTGACCTGTATCTATGTAACTGAATATTTTAACGCGATTTTCACCCACTTAAAATCATTGGATCGGCTTGAAACTTTGCATACTTGTAAAAGACCCGTGACAATATAATAATTTCATATTTGGTTTCTAAAATCATGGCCAGAATCATCAGAAAATAAAAAGAAGTGTCTTTGTATCTATGTAACGGAATTTTTGAACACGATTTTCACCCACTTAGAAACATTGGATCGACTTGAAACTTTGTATACTTGTAAAGGACCCGTGACAATGCAATAATTTCATATTTGTTTTTAAAATCCTGGCCAGAATCGTCAGAAAATAAAACAAAAGTGTCTTTGTAACGGAATCTTAGAACACGATTTTCACCCACTTAGGAACATTGGATCGACTTGAAACTTTGTGTACTTGTAAAGGACCCGTGACAATACAATAATTTCATATTTTGTTTCTAGAATCCTGGCCAGAATCATCAGAAAATCAAAAAATGAAAACTGCTATAATAGGTTGCGGACTTTTCGACTTTTTAGTCAATCGTTGTAAGAGCTCAGTTGGTTGAGCGGTACACTCTAGTGGTATATAATTTGTGTAATCCATAGGTCGCTGGTTCAAATCCGGCTGGGAGGTTTCTTTTTTTAGAGGAGTATAACTTTCAGCTCATACTACATTAGAATCGAATTTAAAGATATTCACATTTTTATCTTATTCTGTAAAATATTAAAACTAAAAAACAACACGCTTTATTAGAAAACCGAACAAAAAAAAATGGAAAATAATTTTAATTTCGAACATGCTTGGGATAAATAATTTTACCATCAAAAGCGTGGGGTGCTTTTCATGATTTTTACATTTTCTTCTTAGAGACTTTACTTTTACCAATATCTGTTTATTATCAAATATATTAATTGATAAAGAGCACCCCACGCTTTTGATGGTAAAATTATTTATCCCAAGCGTGTTCGGAATTAAAATTATTTTTCACTTTTTTAGTTAGGTTTTCTAATAAAGCGTGTTGTTTTAGTTTTTTAAAACTATTATTTATTTTAACTTTAGTGAATTATTGTTTTCATATTTTGATTTACTTCCTTCCGGAAAATCCTTTAACGAATCTCGGCGAACGCCCACTCACATCCAGTCCGGTGAGGCATGCATGCCGAGTACGCTGATTGTTTGGTAACGGATTCTTCTTATCTCTCTATAGTGTCCCGTACTCGTTACTTATTTTCGTTCATGATCTAACTATGTTGGTTATATGTAAAGCCACCAGTGATTTCCAATTTATCTAGAGAATTTGGAAATCAAGAGTGGCATTTTTTAGGACTATTTAACGAATAAAATTAAGCTATTTACTCACAAATAATTATTACTTAATTTATAGTTATTTTGTAATACTTATGTATTTCATGTAAACGACGATATTTGAAAACAAACGAGAAATGTATGGTCATGTTTCATTTGTTCATCACTGCAACTTGTTCATATTATTTATTGCCAAATAAGATCGCAATATTGTAAAAATGCACCCTAGTGGATAAAAAATGAAACACATTAAATTATATATTATAACCAATATTGTAGGTTATTAATTATTTTTTTCGGAAACAACTCAGTAAAATCAGTATTCAAAAACACTATTATTGAACACACAATTATCAAATGTGTAGGTCGAAGGAATCTGTTCATTATTTGCTATATTCAACGTAGACTATTTGTTTAGGGAGCCAGTCGCTGCAAAATAATGCTCTGACCTGTTCTGAATATTCAAAATGAGCCTTCTTTATTTTGGTAATCAAAATTCGATAATTGTCGAGGTGAAACAGGACTGCCATTGGTTGTAAGGGAAAATTCAATGAAACGTGATTGTTCATTTACGCCTATTTGGGGGCATGAGTTAAATAGTCAAAGTAATGTGTGAAACATTTTTAAGATTTAATTCACTTATACCAAAAAATGTCGAGATATTTAGGTATTCTATTGCAGATCTCTTGATACCGTAGTTTATTAAAACTGGAAGAAATATTCTTAGAAAATATAATTAGCAGAATTTTGGGAAATAGTATGTTTATATGCATAACAATAACTGTGCGACCTAACAGTAGACTGAAACAGGAAAGCGTACGGAATTACGTCAGGATCATCGTATCTAAAGTTAAAATAGCCAACGTAACTATTATTTTCAGTGTTGAAACCTAACCAACGATACACCTGTGAATATACAAGGTTTTAGTATGTACCAGTTGTCTGAGTAACCAGACATTATCATGCATACAGAGCAATAGGCATCACTATCTTGCTATCTGTGTTGACATTGCCTCAGCCAATAAATTGTATTTTGTAAAGAACTAAATTCGTTTGTTCGTAACTTCACATTTAGGTATTATTTCCCCGCAGTGTCTTAATTTGCGAACTGAGGACTGTATTGTAATTGTGTAGAAAAGTATTGCTTTGAACTAGTTGATTTCAGTGAACGATTTCAATATAGCTAACTCGCTCAACGAATTTAAGTTTCACCTATTCTTTACATACAATGTTTAGTTTCGCTTCACATAACCAACTTCGGTATTTAATTTATAAATCTAACAAAAATGACTCGCATAAACCCTATATTTAACGTTACTTTTTGGTTCCCGAACTCAGAGGGAATCAAATAGTTTCTTCTTGTGCAATATAGATTTAGATTTATTTAGCCTGGTGGAGTTAAGGCCATGTGGCCTTCTCTTCCACTCACCAGGACAAACGTATATTACATCAGGATATATATAACAATCACAATTAACTCGAATATTAAATACTAAATAAAAATTTGATCAAAAAGATATCTATTATATTACGATCTATAATGCTACCAGTTAATGTTAGTTAAAATTAAGACTAAAAACTAATAATAACATGTATACAAGCAAGACATATTAAATTGTCCCTGTCTAATGTTTATAGAAAGCAAAGAAAAATAATGAGATATAGAAAACTAATTTTACGTTTGTACAATATTTAAAATAAAACAAAAGGAAATAGTTGTTAATCTTAATATTATTTTCATAAATAATTACATTTATTAATTGTTAAAAGAATACTATCAGTGAGGTATATAAGATAGTTTCTTATTAAATAATTCTTTAATTTGTTTTTGAAGGATGTTATAGTTTGACAGTCTCTGACAATTTATTACGTCACATGAATGTATATGCAGTTTGAAACTACAAATAGATACGCACATACGAGCCATAATCTTAGTTAAAGCAGATGCTCCATTGTCGACGTTGTTTATGTAATTTTAACACAAGTTATTCATAATTATTATGTCCCGAACTATATCTTTGGTAGCGTCCTGAAGTAAAATTCAGGGACACAGTTTGAACCCTGAAACTTCCAGGCTATACTAATCGATAACTTTCCTAATTTATATCGGAACGAAAATGCGCTGCCTACTTATTAGATAGGTTGAAATTCGTTCAGTTATTTTTTAGATTTATTTTTCTTGAAAAAAAAAATGATTTCTTAAGACTTGAAGATACATCATGCATTCTCTCTTATGCAAACATAAAAATGTAATTCAGCACAATTGTAATGATATAAAAAAATAATTACTGGCATAATAAAGTGATTTTATGTCAAAAAATTAAATCATAAATATACGTGTTTAGCAATGGAAATAAAATAAATAATTAGGGGAAAAAATAAATATCAGAATTTTCTATTTACAGATGAATGTCTGAGTCTAATCTGTTTCTCGAATGGTCATTATTTGTTTAACAACAATTACCTATCCGTTTATGCAAGTACTCTTAGAACAAATGAGCGGACTCTAACGCGCGATTCACACGAATAAATTAATTGCACAGTAGAGCTACAATACTTTCCCCTTCCTGCAATGAAGATCATTCTTTAATGCACAGCAAGCCAGCGAACGCTGAGCACAGTGCCTTATGGCTTACTTCATATGCAAGAGATCGCAGGTTCGATTCCCGATGACGTTAATTTTTGTAATTGTTACAATGCTTTTTATTTATTCTGTCTGTCCATTATTAAAGAAAAAATGAACTAACTATTTACAAGTATTGCTATGTATTATTATTATTTTCCATTATATATGACTATTATTAGGATGAACGTGACCTACAGGCCTATAAACGTAACAATTTAATTGAAGGGCGAAACATTTCCTTCACTAATACGTATTAAATAAATAAATAAATATATGAAGATATATTACATTTTATTACAAACATTTATAGCATTATTATTAAGACGTGGTACTGCATGCACAATTAAATTTATACATGTAGCTAAATAGTTTTATAGAGTTTACGAAGGCAGGAATATCACTTAAGATAATGTAAAGTGGACGTAGATTTCGTGTCAGGAATTAAATGTTATAGGGTGTATTTTGAGGAAATACAAATAAATAACAAAACAAAATGATTATGGAGGAATTTGAAGCCTAGCTATTATGCATATTTCATTATTCGTAATTGATTTAACGATTCACGCTGCTAGAACATCGGATACTACTCGTCCAAATCCTAGATGTCTTGATTAATTTCAAACTATACACGTGAGTTGAACTTTAGTTGAAATGTCACAATTTAAGTAATGTTGTGTACGTCGAACACTCGTAAATATCTAGAAACATGTCTCCTTCACTGCCCTTGAACTATTTAAGGCGATTATAACCAAATAGAGCATATTTACAACATTTAACAATGCGTTACCTCGTGTACCACAGCTTTAGTTCTTCGAGCATGCGCAGTGGGTCATAACAGGGACTGCGTATTGAAGCCGCTCATTCTTTTTTATTTTTTTTTATTTTTATTTTTTGCTAAGTGTACATCAATGCAAGAAAGGGGCAAGAAAGCTCCCATTGCGGAAGTCACTTAACCACGTTGGTTTAATTACTCATATATCCCTGTAGATGTCTGCGAGTGACAACTTATTAGGTTATCTTCTCAAAGAGACATCTTTAGGCAATTAAAGTATCAGGCCTGGGAAAATCGGATTAAATTTTGGTCAGTCTACTCCAGTTTTGAGGTTCATTCCCGGATTCGAAAATCTACAGAATCGGGACCCACGGCTTGAAGTCCCTCTCGCAGGACTTGTTCCTTGAATTTTTCCATCCTAAAAAATAATCAACATTGACCGGGCTTGAAACCGCGATCATCGGGTCCAGAGGCAAGTAACTTCCAGATCACAGTGATAACAAAAATTTGAATCCAACATTTTTAATTAAATATTTCCAATGTCTAGAAGTGTCGTTACATTCTGTATTTTCCGGAATTAATGGAAGGTAAAAGAAATTTTAATATATTCGACATATGACTGGAACTTAAGTTTTCCCTTTTTCACAAATAAAAATTAAAGCTACATATAATATAACGTGTCCATTCTCTTCCATGGAAACAAAGCAACATTCTCGCAGTTAGTACGTCCAGCTCTGGGGATTTTCATACAGTATTCTCAGACAGAATGCAAAGGAAACAATAAATAAATAAATAAATAAATAAATAAATAAATAAGTAAATAAATAAATAAATAAATAAATAAATAAATAAATAAATAAATAAATAAATAAATAAATAAATAAATAAAATAACCCATAAACATAAAAAAGAAATAGAACTTTCCTCTGCTGAATTATAAATCTCCCATGAGGTTTTAAGGGAAGTTATGTACGTAATCTGAAATGGAGGACGAAACCAGGCTGGTATTATTTTTCATATACAGAGTCAAACGTAAGTATTAAATTACTATATAGTTAAATTGTTGAAGTTTTATTTTTTTTTTACTTATAGAGACACTAAGGGTATTTATCTTCGGATCACATAAATACTTTCCAGAACACAGAAGGGGATGGAGGACATCTCTAGATGAATAATCTTCTTGATGTCATCTTCGAGGCAACACGAATACTTGAGATAGGCCGTAAAGTTCACTTATACGCGTATATTCATACTAACTAGAACCTAATTTCGTAAATGTTGGGGAAAATATTTCTTAAAGATTTGGAAAAATATTTCGATGTGGAAAAAGTTGAGTAATTGGAAATGTGGTATAAAAAGGCAAAATGGATTACATTGTTCAGATCCTATATGTGAAGTATTCCATGCATGAATATACACATAAGGTTGTGGCAGGAACGATGATAATGTCAAAATTTGTTCCATGAAACAAACAACGCACCTGGAAATTTTTTCTTTTGTAAATTGGATTCCAGATGACTGGAATATTTTTCCAACAACCTTCACATATGGCAGTAACTTAAATAAATCAGTGAAGTCAGAACAAAAATGAAAATGAAAGTAATTAACTTAAAAACGCAGATATATATAATAAATTAATAGAAAAATAAGGATGTGCTAAAAATGTAATAGTAAAACTAACGCTAAAAATTAAGAAAACACAAGGTAAAATGTAAAAGTAGAACACCAGAATGGAATTCACACCACTTTTTAAGGTGATATATATATATATATATATATATTATATATATATATATATATATATATATAAATAAGGGCGTAATTTAATACTATTCCCATATATACACATATACATACAATGTGCATTGATAACTAAGATGACAAACGGTGTTCGATTTCGTCCTGGTCATTATTTTATGTTATCTGAAAATTGTCTTACGTTGAGGAATTTAAGCAAAATTACTGGTTCATGAAGCTTGTTCCGACCGTGGATTGATTCCGGGATATCAGAATCCTAGGCAACAGTGCTCCATTAGACCACTTCTTTGGACACAATTTTACTTTATAATATAAAAATAACTATTTTATTTAATTTGGCTTGTTTAAATCACAACTAAAAGTTTTCTTGTAACATTTTAGTATGAAATCAAAAGGAATGCAATTTTACTACGTTTCCAAAGTTAATACTTTATCCACACATACCTATTTTGTGTTTTTGAAACTAAAAATGGCCTCCACTCCGGTCTCGGAGTAACACTGGAGCCTTGTCCGTAGCAGGCCTTGGTTCGCTATTAATTCGGGACAAGTTTCCTGGGTGATTAATTTTTTCAGATTTTTATAGCATTAAAACAAATGTCAGGAAGATTTAAAGTCCAAACGGTCCCCGAACAACATCTGACCATCATGATAATCTTATTCATATTCGCCATGTTTGATATTAATGATTGACAGAGTGGTGGCGATGACCAACATTGATCAGTGTGCCGCGTCTGGAACCATTTGAGTTTAATTGGCAGCCAAACTCCATAGTAGTTATGAGTAGGGCAAGGCAATTAATGATTTTGCATCTTTTTCTTATGACGGTTAAAACATTGCATGCATGTATGCAAATGTATGGCATTAAAAAACGGATTAAATTAAAGCAAATCGTTAGGGCATTTTTTTTCATTTTCTTAACTATCTCAGAAATAGGTCATTTTTTAATAATAATAATAATAATAATAATAATAATAATAATAATAATAATATAATAATACTTTATTTATTCTGGCAGCACAAATACAAATAAATATTTGACAAATATAGATAAACACTATACTAATTATAAACAGTTAAAGATACAATAATGTAGCAATGTAAATGTCATGTACAAACAACATTTTATAGGGTAATAAAAATAATGATACGATAATAATAATAATAATAATAATAATATAAATATGATACATTATACGAGAAACACCAATTAATATATATGTATATATATATATATATATTCCTTACACTGGATAATAATGAAGTCGAGTTTAGAGCAAATATAAATTTAGGTTTCTTTTAAAAGATGCCAATGTCCGGCAGACCCTTATTTCTTGTGGTAGGGAATTCCAGTTGCGAGAAGTGAAGATGGTATATGACATGGAGTGATGTGATGTCCTATGTTGCGGCATATTAAGCAAGAGACTATGTTGTGATCTTGTGTTTAAGTTGTGGTTTGAGGATAGATACTGAAAGCGGGATGATAAATAATTTGGAATCGAGGTATGTAGGATCTTAAATAGGAGAATTAGACAGTGCGATTTTCCTCTCTCTTTTAGATTTTTTGGCAATTTTTATGTCATTTTGAGCATTTTTTTACACTTTTCCGGAAGGCTGTGACATTATCTGTATTTGATTTAAGATTTTTATTATAATTCAGTATTTTTCCTTGTATATACAATTTCTTGGAGTTAAGTCGTTGTTTTGCTAACTAATACCCCTATTTTTCACGGTATGTGCATAATGAACTTGCTCACTTCTAGGAATTTTATTCAATTTCTTAGAGATTATGCTACCCTTATTCTGATTAACTGCAATTCAAAATTGATGTAAAAGTGCACTGTGTAATTGAAATGGATTTTTTTGTAATAAAAGGTATTTTTTATACTTTTCTTTTAATATTTTGATGTTAAGTTAAATTTTATATAATTCAGTAATCAAGTGAGTACTTAATCTAATAAATAGTATTTTTATTTGTAATTCTTAACTTCTTATTCGTCATTTTTTATTTTATTGGTCTTGTTTTGCATTTTTTAGGTCATAAATGCATTTTTAATTTTGCATTTTATACCAATTTATAGGTAATTAAATGCCTTGCCCTAGTTATCAGTATGGAGTTGATAGTAAAGGGTCTCGTCATAAATGTTGTGTTGTGTGGCATTTGGTCTTGAATTACGATCACACATTCAGGTAGTATTTGTTCCAAAGTTTAAAATCCCTCTCCCGACAGTTCGTGCCACTGTAACGGTGTGGTGTACTTACTTACTCATTGGCACTATCGAACCCGTAGATTCATGGCCGCGCGGACATAAGCACTCCAACATCTCTATCCTGAGCTAATGCTTTCCAATCATTCCCTGTATAATCTACTTGCCTCAAATCATAGTTAATGTTGTTCTCCCACCTCATTCTTGGTCTATCAACTGGGCGTTTTCCCTCAGGCTTTCCTATAAGAAGCTTCCATGCACGTCTTTCATTTCCCATACGTGCAACATGTCATGCCCATCGCAGTCTACGAGACTTAACTGTTTTCATTATATCTGGCTTCCTATAAAGACGATGTAGTTCGTTGTTATGTAGTCTTTCTTCTCCATTGGGTGTGGTGGCAAGTAAAGTTACCTATAAGATATAGATGTTAAACTATGATGGAGAATATTAAAATACTGAAATTACCTTCTTAAACGAAATTTACAAAATTTATTCCCGTTCAGTGTATCGGGTCTCCGGATATTTCCGTGGATCTTCGGAAGATTGTCAGAGCATTCAAATAATGTGAAAACGTGCCAATAATTTTAAATGTGATCAATAAAATGGATTTACATTAGTTAATTATAATGTTTATTAATCTCACAATTATTACATCTATATTTGTGTTCAGTCCACCGCTGTGGTCTCGAGGTAGCGTGCTGCCTTGTAACGCAGCGGGCCCGGGTTCGATCCCCGGTCGGGACAGTTTTTCTGGGTGAGGTTTTTATCGGGGTTTTTCCTCACCTGTAAGACAAATGTCAGGAAAACTTTAAGGCCCAAACGGTCCACGAAATCAAATGGTCATCGCAATCATCATCATTCATTTTCATCTTAGATTAAGCTTAGGATTAGGGGCTCTCCTGGCGCACCACTATCATCATCACTCATCATATCATCGGGGCAACGTAACCCCGCCTTCCAGGCGCCACAACCTCAGAAATGTGTTACAAGTACGCCATGTCAGGAGGCGATGTTCTTAGAGAAAGAGTAATGTGGGCTTTGAAAAGAAAAAAAGAAAAGAAATAAAATACACGATAAATCAACAGTTAACGTGTATTCTACATTTTGTTGATCCTGTATTTTATGTTTTGATATCGTGTTTTGTTAAAATATAAATTATAGGTTTTTTTACCTAGTAACTACGAACTAAAGCGTCACTGATTGTTATAATAGCAGATAAAATATTTATTATTATTATTATTATTATTATTATTATTATTATTATTATATTATTATTATTATTATTATTATTATACCTTCAAGAAGATTTATGCAGGTATCAGTATGATATCCTTAGAAACCAGAACAGCGCGGAACATTAAATTATTTAAATAACACATCACAAAGTTTTAATGAACAATAAAACTGTGCTGTGGAACACTCTGAACGTTATAAAGAACATTATTAACTTGAAAGCATGTGCGAGTAAAGAAGTAGTATGGCATCTTCGCCACTTGCAGAATATATAGTTACTGAATTTACGAGAAAAGTTGAGGAAAAAAATATGTAAATCAGATTTCCGTATACTACGTCGTATTGTTAAATTAAAACTACTGCATCTATAAAATTACCTTATTGCCACTTATATCCACCTTTCTGCTCATGCAGGGACTCTTTGAAAGAGCATCAATATATGTAGGTCATTCTATAATTTCCTCGCCATAATTTCTTCTGAAATTATTCCCCTTCGTTCAACATCTTCCTAACTTGTTCCTGGTCTCCTATATTGTGATGGAAAAGACATGTGCCAATAATTGGGTTAGAAAGAGGGATATTGTAACTTCTTGTAAGAAAACCAACAGGAAGTGCCCCAGTATGTATGCCAAGAATGACTTGGGAGAATAATATTAACCATGATTTAATGAGGTGAATTATACAGGGAATGATTGGATCGCAGCTGTCACAGAATGGCAAACATAGCTAAGTAAACATTTTAAATTAGGAACTACCATTGTAGACACAATCATGTTTGCAGACGATCAGGTCTATGTGCAGAATCAGAAAATCAATTTACAACTTTAGCATTACACACTACTGCTCAAGAAAACCATGGAGAAATATAATCTCAAGATTTCAACGAAGAAAACAAAAGCAATGGCCTTTCGGGGAAAATATGCAGTTCGATCTAAAAATAGTTTTAAACGATGAAATTATCGAACAAGTAGTGAGTTTCAAATATTATGATGTCACATATCTTACAATTGGAAAAAGGTATATATAAATTTCGAAGTATGTGTGGGACTATTAAAAGAACACTTACAAACAAAAACAACAAAAAATGTTAAAGTTTTATAAGGTAATGGCAGTTCCCATTGTCACATATGAATCAGAGAATTGGGTCATGAATAGACCAGACAGAAGATTACTAGAAACATCGGAGATGAGGGTCCTCAGATACGTTGCAGGATATACTCTAAGAAACCACATTCCTAGTGAAACAATTAGGCAAGAACTCAATTTTTTAAAATCTAAATGAAAAAAATACAAACCTATAAACAAAAATGGCATGAACATATTTTAAGAATGTATTCTTCTAGGCTAACAAATCAAGCATTTTTGTTTCAACCTCAAGGCTATAGAGACGTCCTAGAAGACGATGGGAAGATGAATTCTGAGAGCGGAACAGGCCGACGGCCTACCATTATGATGATGATGATGATGATGATGATTGGAAAACATTGGCTCGGGATCAGGATATATGTATAGCTAATGTCCGCACGCCCATCGCATCGATAGTACCAATGAGATAGTTTGTGAATATTGTTTTGCATTATTGAAGGGTAATATTGAGGCAAGCAATGGTATGTGTATCTTGAATGTGAAGCTTCTAATTAGTGTCGGGGAGTTCTAAATACTCAATTACACAATAAACTGCTGCAGCAACTAGAACTGCAGTGTAATTGCTTACTAACTGATTATTGTTCATATTGTAGAATGAGTAAGCATTCATTTTATGAAATTTAATGAAACATAATATTTTCTTTCCATCCCCCTTCCTTCCTAACATTATTTCTTTGTGTTCTATCTGTTACTTACTTAATTACTCACTGGCACTATCGAACCCGTAGGTTCATGGCCGCACGGACATAAGCTCTCCATGCATCCCTATCCTGAGCTAATGCTTTCCAATCATTCCCTGTATAATCTACTTCCCTCAAATCGTAGTTAATGTTATTCTCCCACCTCATTCTGGGCGTTTTCCTTCTGGCTTTCCTACAAGAAGCTTCCATGCATGTCTCTCATTCCCCATACGTGCAACATATCCTGCCCATCGCAGTCTACGAGACTTAACTGTTCTTATTATATCTGGCTTCCCATAAGTAACATGTAGTTCACTGTTATGTAGTCCTCTCCATTAACCTGTCTGTTCATCTATCTTTGGTCCAAAAATTTTCCTAAGTACTTTATTCTCAAATAGGCCTACTTGTAATCTCCTTTCCTCCCTTTAAGTAAGAGTCCATGTTTCACACCCATATAATATAACTGGTAGAATAATAGTTTTATATATTTTCAGTTTAACGTTTTTTGAAAGGAGTTGGGACATCAAGAGTCTCTGCAATGCATAATAGCACGCATTTCCAGAATTGAGCCTATGTTTAATTTTTTTGTGCATCTCATTCCTATTTGTGATTATTGTTCCTAGGTATTTGAATTCAGCCACTTCCTCAAAATTTCCCTCATTTTTCATTAGCTGTCCATTTCCATTATATAATGAATTTCTACGTGTGACCATACATTTAGTTTTATTGATATTTGCTTCCAGTCCTAATTTCTTAGTGTTACTCAATAGTGTGTGCGTGTTGTCCTTTAGTATCTCCTCGCTCTCGGCCAATAATACATCATCAGCATAAACTAACAGCTTATTAATACCATTGAGTTGTAAGCCTTCCTCATTCTCTAAACATTTAATGGCATGCTCTAGTACAAAATAAATAGTAGGGGAGATAGTGCATCTCCATGCTTCAACTCATTCTGTTCTTTTCTTTAATTTTTAGGTATATTTATGTGCCCCACGCCTCCCCAAAATTGACCTGCAAAAAAAAAAAAAAAGACACTATCAAATGCGTACTTTTTTCTTCACACAATGACTTGTATTGTCTTATCGGGTAAGTGGTGCGGTCAATGAACATTCAAGACGAGACGCATCATTCACTCCTACATTCGTTCCAAACAAGACAAATAGTATGATATGGCGAATGTCTTCTTCATCCATACAATTCTTACCTTTTCCTTATTCCGGTATGTAATTATTTTCCTATGTATTTGAATTCCTCCAATTCTTGAACATTCCTGTCACTTGTTAAGTGTTTATTCTCATTTGATAATATATTTTTACGTGTGATTATACATTTAGTTTTATTCGTATTTACATCCACCCTTGTTTCTCAGTGTTATCGAAAAATGTGTTGGTTCTTAGTATTTCCACACTATCGCCTGGCATAAGTCAACATGTGCTTAATACCATTGAGGTACATCCCCTTTATCGTCTAAAATGTTGATGTTTGCACTGGTGCAGAAGTGCGCAGAATGCTCGCGCGTGATCTTTACTGCATGCTTTACACTGTCACCCCCTGGCTGTTCAGATGATGGTGGACATATTCACTTCATTTTAATATTACCAAGTAAACATACAAGAATAAATTAATTACTTGTATTGACATAGAAATAGCTATAATGTGATATCCGTATTACAATCATATCCATTCCATTAACGCAGTTTAGCCTCTAGGCCTCATAGGTACTTTTATGTGCCACATGCCAACCGTGCCTTAGAGTGGCACGACCTGCCGAGAGAGAGATTTTCGTTATGGATCACACTCATACTTTCTTGACCACACAAGGACATAGAGAGCCATCACCAATGAGCGATCAGCTCAATGTCTGGGCCTCCACCAAGACAACACAACATTAAGACGAAACACACGATTCACACACATTAATACAAAACATGGCGAAAATCATAATGTTGATTATCATGGCCAGATGATGTTTGGGGAACGTTTGGGCCTTAACGTTTTGCCATTTGTGTTACAAGTGAGAAAAAACTCCGAAAAAGTAATCGCCCTGGAAACTTGTACCGAACGGGGATAGAACCCAAGGCCGCTGTGTTACGAGGCAGCGACGCTACAACGAGACCACAACGGTGGACTATTATATTCATGTAACAAAGCATATTAATCCATCTCGAAAGATATTGGTCATAATCTTCTCTTCTTTCTTGTAAGCCAATGTTTCCCTCAACATAGATTTAGGCGCTCTCCCCCTACAGGGAAGAATTTAAACCATATTAATTTAGTTACTTGTTTTCGTATAGATGTCATTTTGAGTGTTCCGCGGTCAGCGTTCCGCCTCACATTTGACATCTAGGGAAACAAGGTCGTACTAGAACGGAAAAATTCGGTAAATTTTGCTTAGAGGCCTTTTCATTCAGGCTTAAAGATTTTTTACGAGCCTGAAAATCCTCAGACTCCGGACCCACGGCTTACAGTTACTCCCGGAGGACTTGCTCCTTGGATTTTTTCATCCTAAAAAAATCCATCGATCCCGGCCGGGTTTGAACCCGTGACCCTCGGGACCAGAGGTAAGGAACATAACCACTAGTCCACCGCTAACAAAGTAATAATTCCTATAAATAAATAGTTTTATTTTTACTCTCTGTTTGCTTTTTATTCTCTGCGTTGAAATCACTTGTCGACATTTGACATTTCTTGAGTTTTACAATATCATAATTTTAGGGGGCTTTCACTGCAACAAACTTTAACGTAATTATTACTGTACCTTTCCATGATGAAGCTGGTCTTTAAATGCCTCCAGTTCATTAATTTTGTTTTAAGTCGAGACGGATCTACAAGATACATCATTTTATAATTGTATGCTATAATATTAATATAGTGACTAATACTTCAAGGGAATTTTGTCATGAATTTTATTATTGTTGACTCGGCGTACTCATCTTGATAAGCTACGCCACTAATTCTTTATTGTTTACGTTCAGCGCGTCGAAAACAACCATCTGCCTCTAGTCAAGGTAAGCCACTGAATGACGTGCACCCCGCGCTACAATTCTGCAAGCCTCCCCTAGTGTATAGCAAAATTTTATCATAAATAATGACACGAGTGATTTCCAAATTATCGATAAATTCACGACTCACGAAGTGAGGAGTGAATTTATCTAGAGAATTTGGAAATCAAGAGTGGCATTTGTTAGTACTATTTAGCGAATAAAATTAAGCTGTTTACTCACAAATCATTATTTAAATATAGTTACTTGAAAATATTTATATATTTAATGTAAACGGCTATGTTTGAAAACAAATGAGAAACGATCGGTACGCTTCATTTGCTTATTTTGTTCGTCACTGCAACCAGATCACATTATTTATTGCCAAAGGAACGTAATATTGTAAGAATGCACTCTAGTGGAGAAAACATGAAACATCAAACTGTATATTAATTAATTTCTGATGTCCTATGATCTGAATATGAGAATTATATTTTTCTGGAAAAAAATACATTTAAGAAAGTGCAAACAGTGTTTTTTTTTGGTGGTATATTCAATTGCTACAAATGTTTTTATATTAACTCCCGCATGCGGTATGTGTTGACATTCATGCACTATATACACAATCTGGTAGCCGTATTTCGTAGTAAGTCAGTCACTGCAAAATAATGCTATGACCTATTCAGAATGTTAAAAAGGAGGTGTTTTCTTTATTATGATAAACTTCAGTTAGTAAAGTCTAGGCGAAACACAACTGTGATTGGTTGTAAATCAAAAATCATTGTAACGTGATTGGTCATTGACTCCCATTTTGGGCATGAGTTAAATAGTCTTAAGAAACTAAGTATGTTAGAAATGGAGGGCTTACAATTCAGGGTTATATATAAAGATGTGAAGGAAGAATAATGCTGGAACTCAAAGAAGAGGAAAAGCAATTGGATTGGCACTGGCTAAGAGAAACTGCCTGCTGACGGATGCTTTCGAAGGAATGGTCAACGGAATCAAACTTAGAGGCAGAAAAAGACATCAGATGATAGACGATATTGAAATAAATTGTTTGTATGCAGATACAAAAAGGAAAGCTGAGTTAAGGAAAGAGTTGAGAATGCTGAATTTGCAATGAAAGACCTGCTCTTGGGCAGAACACTATCGTCATTTATAAGCGTAGCGGATTAAACACTAAAACAAGCGCTACAGGTTAGTTACTACGCGGAATGGTGAGAGAGATGGGGAGTAGTGTGTTGTCCTGCACAGTATCGTCTGATTACTATACAACTGTGTAATACGTTCATAGAGTAACATTCATTTCAGTTCTGATGCACGTATTATTGGTGAGCATTGTTTTGATTATGTTTGTTTTTCTATGACTGCTAATATCAATACTGCATAGTGTTTTAGTTACAATAAGTGTACAACTGTAATTGTATTATACAATTTTTGCAATGCTTAGCTGCATCTGATTTCGTCATAATGTTGTTTTCCTATTGCCCTCGTCCCTCATGCATGCAAGTGTTGTTTACATCGTTTTAATTGTCCGGTCGGTCTGTACTTGAAGGATTCGATGTAAGATCCGCTAGTCCTTCATATTTAAAAGTTACTAGCTAATACCCGGCGTGTGCTCCTACGTCTAAATAAATTAAAATAATGTGCTTTATTGTTTAGTTGAATAAGTAGAAGGAAAATAATTATAAATTTATATTTTTACATATCCCGCTGATTACCCGGCGTTGCCCGGGAATCTACTTATCCCGATCTTCTTGCCATAAATGAACACGAAAATTGTGTGTTTTATCTTTAGTTATATAATTAGAGTTAAATTTTATATCACGATTATTTTTAGATAGCCCGTGCTGTTTACCCGGCGTTGTCCGATAATCTACTCATCCCAATCTGCTTGGCATAAATGAGCTGAAAGACAAAAATTAATGTACTTTTTATGATTAGTACAATGAAAAATAATTACAAATGTATATCGTTATTATTCCAAGGTTCCTCGTCCTGATTACCCGGTGTTGCCCGGGAATCTCGATCTTTTTGGCATAAATGAGCTATAAGACAACATTCGTTATTGTGAGTTATCCGTAAAAGAATACCCGCTTCTATGCTTGCAGAGGAATCTACGTACTTGTCTCGATCTTCTTGGCATCGATTAAAGAGAAAAATGGTTAATGTGAGTTATCGGTAAGAGATAAACATATGCTGTCGCGGACTTGTTTATAGTGCTTTTTGACATATTCAATTCTGTGTACATTAATTTTGTGTATTTGTTATGGTTTAGGTAGTATAAGCCATTTATGCGTCCAAAGAGCTATTTTTTCACGTTTTCCACTACAAGGGGCGATTTTAAGGGTGTAGGAGTTGAGTATCACAACTCTCTTCTAGCCTATGTTCACTCCGGGAATCTCCTGACCATTTTGCAAAAAGCCCCATCACAATCGGGTCAACGGTATGGCCGCGCATAAAGTACGAACAAGCAAACATTCATTTTTATATACTCCGTATTAGATTTTTATCTAGAAGTATTGCGCATAAAGTACGAACAAACAAACAAACATTCATTTTTATATACTCCGTATTAGATTTTTATCTAGAAGTATTGCGCATAAAGTACGAACAAACAAACATTCATTTTTATATACTTTCGTATTAGATTTTTATCTAGAAGTATTGCACTTTTATGTACTTTTAAGCCCAACCCTATAGTTATGTGGTGAATAGAATCTAGGAGAGACAATGATGATAATAATATATATTTGCGAACGTTCTCTGGAAATCTAGGGAGAGACAATGATGATAATAATATATATTTGTGAACGTTCTCTGGAATTCAGGAAGTTTGTGTTTTGAGAGATGCATAGCATGCATTCCATCACTCCGAGCGCTGTGCTTTTAAATATGTCAACATCCCACTATACGTGATAATAATTTTGACTAAAAGTAACTATGTTGCTATAAAGTTATTTATTCCTATTTCTTTATTTCTGTCTGTTCATTCTTTCAGTTCATATTCGTTTTTTAAATGGAGTCTGTTTTGAAGAGATATAAAAAACACAGAATAAAAATACGTTCTATTTGGTGCAGAAAAAAATAAAAAAAACAGAAAACTACATATGTAAAGAACGATAATTGAAGCATTTTAACACATGGGTCAGAAACGTGGCAAATACCCACTAGAGAGGGTAAAAAAAAGATAATATTAAGTATAGAAATGGATATTTTGAGATGATCAGCTGGAACATCCCGAGTGGAAAAAAATAAGGAGATGAAATAAATTATGAGAATGCAGATTAACCAGATAGAGATATAATAGAAAAGACTACAATTGTTTGACCATATTAAGAGAATGGCAGAAGAAAGATTATCGAAATTATTTTGGCTTGGATACCATCAGAGAGAAGAAGAAAAAGGAACGACCTAGGAAGACTTGGAGGGAGTACAAGCAGCTATGAATACTCGAGGATTGGAACCGATGGACACAGAAAAATTGCGTTTGGTTTCCAGAAGGTGGCGACAGCTGATATATTTGATTGATTGATTGATTGATTGATTGATTGATGAAAAAGTCTCCGATTCCAGTTATCAGACATTATTTAAACCTTTATTAGTTAAGTGTACGTTTCGCTTTAAATTGTATGTATTTTTAGTAACTGAAATAATTTGTCCCGACTTAATTTATAAATAACTTTTGAAAAAATAGGATCTTATATGTACAGTTTTCTAAGGGGCTATTTAAGCTAGGGGTATGCAATTTTCGGGACCGTTTACTCACTGTCTAATTAAACTTCTTAGCAGGTAGAATAAAATTGTCCTTCTGAAACCACAACTTTATCATACTCGAAATATGAAACGCAGAAGAATAAACTGCTAGGGCAAATTTATATATATATATATACACTGGTTATTTGTAATTTAAATTCAACTTCCTTGTGTATTATATAAGATGTGAATAGTATGCATTAATATAAGTATGCTAGTACAAAATTTAAATTATTTATAAAATAAATTCAACTGATCAGTTTAAGTTAAGTAAAAATGCATAAGCACATTTAATGGTAAGTGTGCCCTTAATTACGAGAACAAAAACATTTTTAATAATGACATTTCCTTATAATAAGTTATATATTTTGACTACGAATTACTTTTTACCCTATCTCACAACTGATTCATCTCACTCGATCCTTACCTCTCTACCTTTATCTCTATTACTCTCTCTCTCTCTCTCTCTCTCTCTCTCTCTCTCTCTCTCTCTCTCACACACACACACACATACACACACATAAACACACATACACACACATACACACACATAAACACACATACACACACATAAACACACATACACACACATAAACACACATACACACATAAACACACATACACACACATAAACACACATACACACACACACACACACACATATATACATACATATACATACACATACAAACTCTTCATCCTATTGTGTATACACACTCTTTCTCGTATTGTGTAAACATGTTCGAGAAAGAATTTTTTTTTGGAAGTTCGCATTAATGAATGCAATATTAAATGTTACAAACATAGTAGGGAATTATAAAAAAATGCCAAAATATGAAATCAAAATAATAAACATATGAAAATATGAATTATGTGAAAAAATATGAAAAATATGAAAATTGTGTGCAAAAAATATAATGAAGCAACTATTTACTGAAAATATTAAATGTAGGCCCTAGTGTACATGCATATATAATATATTTATTGATTTTATATAATTTATAGGTGTACATATCAGTAGATAAATGAGATAAACACACCTTTGTGGCTCAAGAAGTTCACAGTATTTCGATTTTAACAGCTTTCCATGAAATATAGTACTGACAAAATTTAGACCAGGTACAGTTTGGTATGGTTGCTATTTACAATGCAAATAGAGATGATGAACTTCAATAAATTTATGTTACGCATTATATTATGACAAATTGTCATTTTTTTTCAATACAAAATTAGAAGCTTCTCTACATTTTTTGGTAATAGTCTAACATTTGTCATCTGAATTGTTTCGAGCGACGGAAAGAGTAGGCTCCACATCACATGATGTGATGAGAGCATACTCTTATCGTAATTTCTACATTTGGTATCATCATATCAATGGAAGTAAAGATAGTTTTATCTTCAAGAACCTTGCTAATTTCAAAAAGATTGAATTTTTATTGAAAAAAAGACCAGTATTTGAAATGTTGAAAGACATAAAGCATTGTAGAATATTCATTAACATATGCCATCTTATGAAAATTCTGCTTAAATATTGTGAAATATGGAGAAAAAAAATAGTCGCATTCGCCCATTCGATTCCACGTAGCATAAAATATTCTTTGTCACAATATTCTCTGACTAATAATTTAAAACAGAAAATTTCACAAAATTCCTCGCTCGAGTTACAGGTCGGAGTCTCTGTGTGTAAATTATGTTTGTGTGATCTTGGACTGCGGTTAGAGTTGTATTCACTCCTATGTTTTACATTTACCAAGGTGACGGTTGATATACTGAGTAAACCAGTGTGTATCCCGGATGCCTGTGGGCAGTGGTGATTAAGCTTACAAAATTAACCTCTCCGAAAATTAGCTGTAATTGGCGATATTAAAACGTAAGTTGATTCCAATACCTAACTGATTTCATGTTTCTGCACATTCATTTTTTTATCTGTCCATCTTGCTTTTGCTTAAAATGGAAATTCAATGTTAGTAAATGTTGTATAACTTCTCCAGATTAAGGCTCCAATATACAAGATTTATCGTTTAACCTAACTAAGTAACTTACACAAATGATTAACTTATTTTCAAAACCTGATATTTTTCATTTTACAAATTTTACAAGAGAGGCAGAAATCTATAATTTAGTTTTGTTCCGATATATTTCAATTACTTTTTAAATTACATTTTTTATGGTTTCTCTCCTTGTTTCATTCGATACTTCAAAAAAACATATGATTCAATTAAGAGGGAGAAGTTATATAGTATCCTGTTGGAGTTTGGAATTCCTAAAACGTTAGACTTATACGAATGTGTCTAAATGGCACAAAGAGTAGGGTGCGTGTAGGCAAACAGTTTTCGAACACTTTTGAAATCCAGAATGGGTTGAAGCAAGGAGATGCACTATCCTCTCTACTATTAACTTTGTACTAGAGCATGCCATTAAATCTTTAGAGAATGAGGACGGCTTACAACTCAATGGTATTAATAAGCAGTTAGTTTATGCTGATGATGTAGTGCTATTGGCCGATAGCGAGGAGATACTAAAGGACAAGACGCACACACTATTGAGCAACACTAAGGAATTAGGACTGGAGTAAATATCAATAAAACTAAATATATGGTCACACGTAGAAATACATTATATAATGAAAAAGGACAGCTAATGACAAATGAGGGAAATTTTGAGGTAGTGGCTGAATTCAAATACCTAGGAACAATAATCACAAATAGGAATGAGATGCACAAAGAAATTAAACATAGACTCGACTCAATTCTGGAAATGCGTGCTATTATGCAATGCAGAGACTCTTAATGTCCCAACTCCTTTCAAAGAACGTTAAACTGAAGATATATAAAACTATTTTCTACCAGTTATATTATATGGATGCGAAACATGGACTCTTACTTTAAGGGAGCAAAGGAGATTGCTAGTATTTGAGAATAAGTTAGTTAGGATAATTTTTGGACCAAGGAGAGATGAATAGACAGGTGAATGGAGAAGACTACATAACAATGAACTACATGGTCTTTATAGGAAGCCAGATATAATAAGAACAGTTAAGTCTCGTAGACTGCGATGGGCAGGACATATTGCACGTATGGGGAATGAAAGAATTGCATGGAAGCTTCTTGTAGGAAAGCCAGAGGGAAAACGCCCAGTTGGTAGACCAAGAATGAGGTGGGAGAATAACATTAACTATGATTTGAGGGAAGTAGATTATAAGGGAATGATTGGAAAGCATTAGCTCAGGATAGGGATGCATGGAGAGCTTATGTCAGCGCGGCCATGAACCTACGGGTTCGATAGTGCCAGTGAGTAAGTAAGTAAATATTTTCACAAGTTATTTTTTTTATTTGAAAAATCAAATAGAGCATTTTGGAAATAAGACACTTTGGCAACGAAATAAACTCATGTTCGGGAAATATTGAAAATTCAAATGTGTGATCTCCTTTAAAACATGAACAAATATATTAAAAATAATTGAAAATTATCACAATAAATTTAGTATATTACAAGAAGTGTTAATTTACAAATTCAGTGTATTTGTATCTCAGTTGCCTGCACAGTAATATGTTATATACATTAATTGTCCGAAAAAAGTCTCTAAATAATGGAAAAATCTTCATTGAACTCAGTCAAGTAGTTTTTGAGTCTATAAAGGACAGACTCACAGATGTTCATTTTTATACAGAGATAAAATTATTTTGATAGGTTTTTGGGGATAAAGAATTACGTACCATGATACGGAAAAATAATTACGTTTTAGGATATAGAAAAGTTTCTTAAGCAACTTTTTGAGAGCATGTTTAAGAAGAAATAGTTGATTTTGTCAATGAACTAAACACAATTAAATTGAGTATTTGACTTACTATAGAGTAACTTACACAGTACAAATCTAATTATCTAATAACTAATTTGCTGGCATTATCCAAACCGGAGATTCACGGCCACACGAAAATTAGCTCTTCATACATCCGTATCCTAAGCTGGTATTTTCCAATCATCCTCAGCATAATTCACCACCCCCACATCATGTTTAACGTTATTCTCCCACTTCGTTCTTAGTCTATCTGAGCGTTTTCGCTCTGTATTTTCTAAAAGAAGTTTCCACTCCACTTTTTCCATTCCCTCTACGAGCTCACATGAACTGTCTATTGCAGTACATGAGACTGAGCTGTCTTTTGATGTATGGTTTCCCATATAGATCATGTTGTTCACTGCTCTGTAAGCCTTCTCCATTCACCTATCTGACTTCTGTCTCTCTTTTGTCCAAATTTTTAAGTACGAAATTTTTCAAATATTCGTAATATTTTTCCTCAAATAAAGAAATAGATCATGTTTCACATCTGTATAATACAACTGGAAATATAACTGTTTTATATATTTTTTATTTTAATGTTCTTCTAGAGAAGTTGGAATGACAAAAGTTCTACAATTCATAATAGCGCAGAATTTTCTATTTTTAAAAACAGCAGTTCTTGGAAATACGATTCTGAAATGCGTAGAAAATCATTTTAGGAAGAAAAATAAATACCACATTTTTTAGTGTTCTTCAAGTTATCATTTCTAAAATTCTACACTAGTGTAATAAGAGTTACTTGTTAAATCTGAAATTCAATGTACATGTAATAATAATAACTATATTTACTTTTAACTGCATTTTCGTTCTGGAAAAGTAAACACTCTGCTCAATTTCGGCGTAATCCCTTGTAGAGGAATGAGATGATGCCTCGATTATTTAATGTCTGTGATATACAAGCATGCTCACTGACCAGATCCGTCGCGTCATCACAAGGGCTTTTGCATGAAATAGGCGAACTCGAGTCCCAGAGTTAGAGGGTGTATATTTAACCAGTTACTCCACAGAGCCGCCTTTCACGTTAGAATTAGATTTTAGTTTCACAGTTAATTACAGAGTATAACTGATTTTTTATAATTTTACTGGTTGCAATGTATTTATTATATCATTTCGAATTAGGTTTTTGTCATCCGCTGCATCTCGGATTAAGGTTGTACCTTTGACATAGCGTTATCGGATTCAATCACGATCCGGAATGAGTTTAGTGGGTGATTTTTTTCCCTCACCTGTAAGACAAATGTCGGGAAATTTTAAGGTATTGTTTATATGAATAGTTCATCACTCTTCCTTGTGTTATCTCGGAATTAGATCTTGCATTGAGCTTAATATTCGTCTAGAAGGCCCTCCATGTCCATATGTGGTCACAGAAGTACGTATGTGATTCACAGATTAAAATCCTATTTTGACAAGTCGTGCATCTAATAATGCCCGGGAAAAATAGAACATGTAAATGTACCAAAAAATAACAATATACATTATGGAGAAGAAAACAAAAGGATAAAAAATTGATACAATTTGTTTTATGTACAATTTTGTATGTAATTTGTTAGCCATTTGCTTTTTTATTTACAGATTGTGACCAATTGAAAGATTTCCAAGGAAGAGACTGTATAAGGTGAGTGAATATAGCCTACTTGTCTGTATAGTTATAATGTATATTTAACCCTCAAATGGATGCTGAGTCCGCATGAACCCCATATAAAGAAGGATGTGAAATGTGTGATTTTGTTTTAAGTAACAGTGATTTCGATTTGCTTACTTTTCAAAACTGCTTAGGTCTATTAACTATGAGATTCTTCGATGTGGCAAATGTGACTAATCTAACCCCATTGTCGTTACTATCTTCATGAAGAAATTATTTAAATAATTTAATTATTTGGAAACATATTTACTTACTAGCTGTAACCGGTCACGCGTTGCTGTGGCTGAGTCTGGTTAAATGGAAATATTGTTATTGGTTGCCGTAAAATGTTAGTATAGCGTGTATCGCTTTTACGTCCAACAGATGGCGCTGTTTTTTTTTTCTTTTTTCGAAAAAGCGTGTTTTCACCTGTCACAGGTATGACATCTATATAATAGGTATAGCCTACAGAAACACGCGGGAGTTTTTAATGTAATGTTGTGTCAAATTTTCAAAGCAATGTAATGAGAACGTTCGGAGATTAAGATTTTGAACAAACTAACATTTACATATAAATAGTACTTTGTTTATTAATTTTTTAAAATATAATTCTAGAAATATATAATTATGTTTACAGTATTGTAATAAAATTGTTATATAATTATGTTTTCGACAATAGACATTTAATTTTTTAGCACAGAAATATGATTTCTATACATTGTGTTCCGCAGGAATACTTATATAAAGAATAGTGTATTAAAATTATATATGGAGTATTGGATTAATTTACCATGTTTTACTGCTTGGCGTGAAAACATGTAATGATAATGAAAAACCCACAATGTGCAAACTAGTGGTGATTAATTATTCTAGTCCTAGTTTTGTTATTGAAACTGTCTTTTTTTGCAGTTTTGAGCATGATATTTCGTACAATGTTTGTTGCACAGTTATATGTTTTATATTGAGTTATTGATTTGTTTAATCAACAATTTTTATCGTTATTTTTATTTTTATTGTAATGTAGCAATCTTCGTTTAGTGATGAAACCCGTGCGTTGCGTATCGTGTTACGTATATTCTACTGTTTACGACGGATTAGGAATAAATATATACTTTCTTTAATATTGAGAACCTCTTCGACGACCGATACCTTGCGCACCCGGTACTAATTTCCTTGGAATTTGGTTTAAAGATATGCAACATATAAAAAACATTTTTTTCAGCTTATTATTATGTGCATGGAAATTATGTCACTAATTAAACAAGTCTTCCCGAAAATAATGGGACCCTGGTTAACGTTTTAGACATATTTCTTCATGAGTAATTTAAAATACCAAAAATGAAAATAAAAAATCCAACTTCTTAAAAGTATAGTCTTGGCAAGAGTTTCTCAAAAACTACTTATCCAATTGTTTTCAAAAATTTAGTATGTTATTGTCCATAGTTCATTGACAATAATAGTGTTTGCTTATGTTCAGATATGGAATGTGATTTATTTTAAAATAATCAAAATCCAATTTCTTTTTTGATAAAATTGTTTCATTTATTTTAAATTTCAAACACTCTCAATAGCACAAAAATAAATTTACCTTGTTATTATAGAGCTCTTCAAACTGCATATTCTCGCCATACATTATTCTCCTCTCATTCATAATTTCAGAGAAAAGTGTACCAAAATATGAAAAAATTATAAGTTACTGGAAAATGCAAAAAACAAAATATGTGCGCATTATCAAAACACAGAGACGCCATTTTTAAAAATAAATTTGAATTGTTTTAAATGTCCAAAATTGACAAAATAATATTATACATCGATAAAGTAGACCTTATTACATACTTTGAAGCAACAGAAAAAAATAGATTTTGTTTTGCCCAAATAAGTACTGGGTGCCCCCTTGATAAAATCCACTTTACAAAATATTATAATGGGATGGGATGTCCATTTAACATCACATTCATTGTGCGACATTATTGCGGTAAAGTATACTAAAGTTTCCCTACAGATCTATTGATTATCCTTTAAAACTTTTGTTTTCTGAATTTGAAGTGTTCAGTATTCTATCAGCATTGGACTCTCCTATACACATAAGTTAGATACTAGATCTCTTCAGCACATTGTATATACAATGTTATTTACAAATATCAGTCTCACAGGCAGTAAGCCGTACGTGCTCTTGACAGTTCGTTACAATAAGTTAATGTTTGGTAATAATAGAACTTAAAACAAAAAAGAAAACGCAATAATATTACAGTTAGATAACAATAAAATAACATTATACATTAATTTGGTTATGTAGAATTATTGAAAATGAATTATATTACACTATTTTAACATATTTATTTATTCATGAAATAGTGTTTTTTCATATTTTCTGCGTTTTGTCCAAAAATTACCCAAGTTTATCCAATTTTCTGGATTTACCATTAACTCGAAGCATGTCAATCTTTTACGATTTGAATTTAGAAAACTTTCTGGTAATAACTGACGCCTCTAGCATTCTAAATCGTTACATTTTCCTAATACGAGTACATGTATCTCGTCTTCATAGCTCCCGCACATTGGACATATTCGCATACAGTGATCATCGGTAATTTTTTTTAAATTTCCATGCCCTTAATCTGAACCAAGCAAGCCCTGATCTCTCTTTAAATCCTAGATTGAGTATATAAGACTCTTTTCCCCAAACTTGTTTTAGGCCTCTTTGTAAAGAACAGTGAGCATTTTCCATCACATTCGGCGAAAATATTTTATTTTTTTTTATATCTAAGCACCTCCTTCTTATTTTTCTGCACACATTCATGCGACTTTCAGTCCCTTTTTATCCATACCCAACCTATCCCAATCTTTTGGAGTTCTCTCCTGACCTCGTCTGCCCAGAATTTCACATTTACGTTCCTAATTAGTTGATAGTAACAAATTGCTCTGAGCATTGTTTGTTCACCTTGGATTAACCCCAACCTGTACTTAAATACACGAATTTTGCAGTTTATGTCGTCCTGAAATGACCCAAATTCATATAAAATTTCACAGTTAGAAATGGCCTTACTAATTTCTGTAATATATTTTAGAAAATTCGAATATACCTTATTCAGTATTTCCGTTCTTTAAAAAACCCAAATCTCGCTACCATAGTGCGATATAGGTCTCACCATCGCTCCATACATTTTTTCTAACGTACTAACTGGAATTTCAGGCACTCGACCCAGAATAGGGAGTACACTGTTAAATTGTCCCCTCTCTTTAAATAATGCCTTGTCAAATTGTTTATTCCACTTTCCGCTCATTTTCAACGTCGTACCAAGATATTCAAAATGTTTAAGGTTTTCAATTATTTGAACTCTATATTCCCATTCCTCTGCTTCACCATAAACCGTCCCATTTTGAAAGTATATTGTTTTTGTCTTACTAATATTTACAGTCAATTGAGCTTCACGTATATTTTGCGTTGGTGTTTTAAATATTGAATAACCGACAAATTAGTTCACTGAATTTAATTTTTTTAGTAATTTTATTTTCATGTACATCAGATAGGGACTGCGTACCGAACAGTTTATCTTGCTTGTGTATATATTATTATTAATCTTATTTTCATTTTTAATTATCATTAACATTATTATCGATCTTAATTTTGTAGACATTAGTTTATTGATCAAATTTTCATTTAAAATTTGAGTTAATTGTGATTGCTTTATTCTAATGTAACATATGATTGTCCTGGTGAGTGAAAAAGAAGGTCACGTCACCTTAACTCCATCAGGATAAATAAATTAACTATACAAAAAGTAAATAAATATCCAAGCAATATATTTCAGTGTGACACTGACTGGTTATATTTGTTACATAAGCATTATCTATCTAGTAATTCTGCCCGAGGGCAGGTCTTTCACTGCAATCATGGCATTTTCATACTGTGCTTTGCAGCTTTACTAGGGAATTATAGGTGTGGTAGCTTCCCATTGCTTTCCACACCGGTGAAGGTTGATTATGGTAATGATATGGATGGTGATGACGACCGCATGATTATCGGGGACCGTTGGACTCTAAGCTTCCTGGCATTTGTCTTACAGGTGAGGAAAAACCCCGAAAAAAGACCTCACCCAGGAGCGTGTCCCGTCCGGGAATCGAACCCGGGCCCACTGCGTGACAAGACAGCATGCTACCTCGAGACCACAGTGCTGGACTATAAACATCATAATGAATTTAATTGTACACTCATTAACAAAATAACAAAAGATCTGGTCTTATGCTTGCCGGAACCTTAATGTAGCAAAAAGTTCTAGTAATTTTGGTCTAATAACTTTCAATAGATTAATTCTTAAATTTCAAGTCATGCAATTTTACTGTTTATTTTTTTACAAATACACCATTAAAAGGATGTTATGAATTAACACCCATACATTTAATAGTATTGTTTTAGTATTTTAATACATATGTTTAGTGTATTTTCATTTTTACGCCTATAATGATGTTTATATTTGTTTTCTAAAATAATAACACACACACATGTAGGCCTACTGGTTTGTGGAATGTTCCCTGGACACGAGTGTTTACTTTTCCAGGGGAGAATAAGTAATACCCATATTGTCTTCTAATAATCTACAGTAAATAAATAAAAAACGAATAATTTCTTGTCGACTGTAGTGATTTTTATCATTAACTATCAAATGCCAACACGTAGTCACTGGTTACCGTGGTGCAATTCCTGGCCGTAATTTATTTTTCATAAGTAATGCCACGAGTGATTTCCAAATTATCGATAAATTCACGACTCACGAAGTGAGGAGTGAATTTATCTAGAGAATTTGGAAATCAAGAGTGGCATTTGTTAGGACTATTTAACGAATAAAATTAAGATGTTTACTCACAAATCATTATTTAACTATAGTTATTTTAAAATATTTATATATTTAATGTAAACGGCGATGTTTGAAAACAAATGAGAAACGATAGGTACGCTTCTACTGCTTCTTTTGTTTATCACTGCAACGAGATCATACTATTTATTGCCAAAGGAAGGCAATATTGTAAGGAGGAGCTTTCTTTAATATGGTAATTATAACACTGATAAATATTTAGTGAAACACGACTCTGATTGGTTGTAAAACAGAAATAATTGAAACGTGATTGGTCATTGACTCCCATTTGGGGCATGAGTTAAATAGTCAATTATAACACTGAGCAGCAAAAATTAAATTTCTTTTTTGTCTCAGAAAGAAAAATATGTGATTCTGATAGTATTTTTACTTCTGAATTCAAATATACCGGGTTTTCTCCATCATGCAAGGTTTCCAAGTGACAGGAATTTATAATTTCAAACACTTTAATATTTTCTACATTCGTTACTACGCAATATTCGAACATTCGGACTCGCCGAGTAAGTAAGAAATGACAATTTTCTACTATATTTCGTTTGTGGAGCATCCCTCTTGATGGTCCAAAAATAATCGGCCAGCATATTAGGATTCCATTTGTCTTGATATCTCTTTTCTATAGCTGGAACCATTTGAGGTAGCTCATTTGGTTTTATTTTACAATGGACAAATGGACCAAAAAAACGTTTGATAAAAAATTATTATTTGAATTCATTAATTGAAATTGAAATAAAAAACTGTGGGTGATGGAGAAATTCCGAATAATAATATTTGAAAACACGACAAAAAACTGCATTAAATACAACTATTGGTACTCATGAGACAAAAATCATGTTGACCGGTGTAATTAAATATAAATATTTTTCATAAGTAATGCCACGATTGATTTTCAAATTATCTAGAGGATTTAGAAATCAAGAGTGCAGTTTGTTAGGACCATTTAACGAATAAAATTAAGTTGTTTAATCACAAATCAGTATTTAAATTTAGTTACCGGCATTTTAAAATATTTATATATTTAATGTAAACGACGATATTTGAATACAAATCAGAAATGTGAATTTATGTATATTCACCGCCACTTGATCATATTATTTATTGCCAAATAGGATCGCAATATTATTAGAATGCACCCTAGTGGAGAAATAATGATACACATCAAACTGTATATTATAAATAACATTATAAGTTATCAATTTATTTTTTAGTAAACAACTCTGTAAATCGAGGAATATGTTCACTATTTGTTATATTTGATGTATTTGTTGAAGAAAAATAATGATCTGAGCTGTTAACAAAATTAAAATGGAGGAACTTTCTTTATCAGTAAAGGAGGAGCTGATAAAGAGAAATCGATAAAGAGCGTAGTGAAACACGACTGTCATTGGTTATAAAACAAAATTCATTGAAACGTGATTGGCTACTATTTGGGGCATGAGTTAAATAGTATACGTTTCTGCATGAGGGAGAAGAACCCCCATTCCAGACCTTGTGCTCAATTAAATAGTTCTGTGGCATAGTACTGAATCAAATCTGGGACCCTTAGGATGATAAACATGTGAACGTTTATAGCATATACTTGGTTTTTCAATGTATTAATTTTATAATTGTTTGAAAAGCATATAATATTTAATGTAGATAATTTCGCAAGTTGCTAAAATTCTTACAAAAATTCTGTATTTTAACTGAACATGTTAGCATCGACATGATGCAAAGTGTCTCAGAATTTTGTTGAACTAAATAACAAATTGCTAGTATCGTTTATGTCGACATAGTGGACATATAATGTAGTTGTGGTTGGCAATATAACTCTTTCTCTAAACGTATACGATTCATTCTGTGGAAGTAATATTGCTTTCATGTACGTAATAGACGAGTATAAAACCATTATTTCTACCTTGTAGCAACAATATTAGAAATACATTTTTATAGCGATATGTTATTTTCTTGTATGTTAATTAAATGTTTTGACATTTCTGTAGTAAGAAAAATGGAAACTGAAGTTCGCCACTTCAGCGCTTGTGTTGTGGCAAATTTATGAATTTGTTTTACCGTCTGCTTTCCGAGATGTACCCCAATCTAAATCACTGACTGCAAGGAAATGCAGTTATAAAAAACATGTTTTGTATAGATGAAAAATATATTTACGAGACTGCAGGCCTGCTGTATATGCTCCAAAAATATTCATAAGTAATGCAAAGAGTGATTTTCAAATTATTCACCACTCACGAAGTGAGGAATGAATTTATCTAGAGAATTTGGAAATCAAGAGTGGCATTTGTTAAGACTATTTTACGAAAAAATTAAGCTGTTTACTCATAAATCAATATTTAAATATAGTTATTTAAAAATATTTATATATTTAATGTAAACGGCGATATTTGAAAACAAATGAGAAACGTTTGTTATGCTTCATTTATTCATCACTGCAACCAAATCATATTATTTATTGCCAAAGGATCGCAATATTGTAAGAATGCACCCTAGTGGAGAAAAATGACACATATCAAACTGTTAATAACCAACATTATAGGTTATTAATTAATTTCTGATGTCCTATGATGTAAATTATATTTTTATGGAACGCAAATTCCTGGGAACTAATACGTTTAAGAAAGTGCAAACAGTGCTTCATTCTTATTGTGGTATAATCAATTAATACGAATGTTTTTCTATATATCCTGCAAGCAGTAACTGTCTACATTAGTGCACTATATAAACAATCTGGTAGCCGTATTTCTTACGGAGTCAGTCACTGAAAAATAATGCTCTGACCTGTTCAGAAAATCGAAAAGAAAGAGCTTTCTTTAATATGATAAACTTAAGTGGTGAATATCGGGTGAAGCACGACTGTGATTGGTTGTAAAACAAGATACATTGAAACGTGATTGGTCATTGACTCCCATTTGGGGCATGAGTTAAATAGTCAACATAAACATCTATGCACCTATAATAATCAGATTTGTGTAAATTTCGAAAGAATTGCCATGGTCAACTTGTGTTGTTATATTGCAATTTATTATATTCATTCACCTCTCAGGACAATTCCTACTGTGTTAATTTTATGACCGTCATTTCAGAACATAACCAAAGTCCCATAAATGTTAACGTATTTCTATAAAATGTTGTGTATCACTTTATTGGGAGGTCATTTATTTAATATGTCTCACCTTTTAGACTAATGGTTACCATGCTTTCCAGTAATTCCGAGGTTCAGAGGTTCAAACCCGGGCGGTATCGAAGGATCTCCAAAAGCATATAAATCCTTACTATGTCTTTCTTCGGATGACAAGAAAAGCCGCGTGTCCCGTGTTGTAGATTTACAGAACGTAAAGTAATTTCAACTCTGAAATAAGCGACCTCTGTGCAAGATCATTCGGCTGTTTCACGTCAAAATTGTAATTGAGTTGTTAAATAAAAGACTGGCGTTTAACATTTATAACTAGTTTAAAATATGTCTTTGATCTTGAGGCTTGAAGGTCCCCGACGTTTCGCCAGAGACTGCGTCCGGCATCTCAAGACAACCCTTGAGGATGCCGGACGCACTCTCTGGCGAAACGTCGAGGAACTTCAAGCTTCAAGACCACGGCCTACAGCCCGGAAATCTTCAAGATCATCACAATTAACTCCTGCCGTGAAAGTCTAAGTCAATACAAATTGTTGGATATTTGAAACTGAAGCGATTGAGTTAAGAGTCAGCGCTTGATTAAAAAAATATTGATTTACAGAAGGCGTTCTGATAAAAGGTTCTAATATATAGCCTATATAGCAGAGTTAATATTCGACAAAACAAGAAAAATAATTTCTATGGCCATGGTTCCTAAACTTAATATCTATTGTCCTATTTTGTAAGAGCGCTCTTACCTTCTACAGAGCACTTTGGCAAGAAACGAGTGATTAAACAGTGTAACTAATTAACTAACTCACTGACACTATCGAACCCGAAGGTCCATGGCCGCGCGAACATAAGCTCTCCATACATCCCTATCCTGAGCTAATGTTTTCCAATCATCCCGTTATAATCTACTTCCCTCAAATCATAGATAAAGTTATTCTCCCACCTCATTCTCGGTCTACCAACTGGGCGTTTTCCATCTGGTTTCCCTACAAGAAGCTTCCATGTAAGTCTTTCATTCCTCATTCGTGCCACATGTTATGCCCATCACAGTCTACGACATTTAACTGTTCTCATTATATCTGGCTTCCTATAAAGACCATGTAATTCACTGTTATTCCGTTTTCTCCATTCACCTGTCTGTTCGTCTCTGTTTGGTCCAAAATTTTTTTCTAAGAACTTTATTCTCAAATACTTGTAATCTCCTTTCCCCCCTTAACGTGAGAGTACATGTTTCGCATCCATATAATATAACTGGTAGAATAATAGTTTTATATATTTTCAGTCGTTGTGGTCTCGAGGTAGTGTGCTGCCTTGTCACGCAGCGGGCCCGGGTTCGATCCCCGGTCGGGACAGTTTTTCTGGGCGAGGTATTTATCTGGGTTTTTCCTCACCTGTAAGACAAATGTCAGGAAAACTTTAAGGCCCAAACGGTCCCCGAAATCATATGGCCATCGCAATCATCATCATTCATATTCATCTTAGGTTAAGTTTAGGATTAGGGACTCTCCTGTCGCACTACTATCATCATCACCCGTCACCATCGGGGAAACGTAACCCCGCCTTCCAGGCGCCCCAACTTCAGAAGTGGGTTACAAGTACGCCATGCCAGGAGAGAACACCAGGAATGGCGAAAGACAACCTGGGGCATTTACAAAAAAAAATATTTTTTTTCAGTTTAACGTTTTTTGAAAGGAGTTGGGAAGTCTAAAGTCCCTGTAATGCATAATAGCACGCATTTCCAGAATTGAGCCTATGTAAACAGTGTAACTAGACTTTTGTAACAAGTGCGAAGCTTTCACGAGCGATAGGTAGTCTGTTACTACTAATTGGTTACGATTACCAGCATCGTCCAAAGTGCCGCATCTGGAACGAGTTGAGACTCCTTGACAGCCAAATTCCATAGTGTTTATTAGTTTGGATTTTAACCACTTATTCCAAGCGTGTTTAGCGGTGTTGGTGTTCAGCTGAAAGACTATATAGTTTGGGATGAAATGAGGTGTTTCCTCTCTAGAGTAGGGTATCATAGACCACGCGGTCGGACAAGCAGAGAGTTCGAAAGCCGGTGGCGTGGAATAAGACACACTACTTCAGCTGTAGCCCCAGCACTCTTATCATGTAAATGGTCCATCATTGTAGGAGTCCGGGGAATATGTTTCAGTAGACAATACGTCTCTGTAGCTACAGGTAGTCATTCATTGCAAGAGACAAACTACAATTTTTGGCAACGTCCTTGGGTATGTTAATTATTATGGTGTCTCAACCAATCAGTGCTGCAATATCAATTGACACTGGAAAGATGTTTTCAAAGTTAACTCTGATTTCCTTGTTCTTTTAAAATTTTAAACAGCAAGTTTTGTCATACGATCTGGAAGACTATAGAATGTGTTCACGTACATCATCTCATAATTGTTTTAAAATTTAACAACAATTACATTCACTTAAATGTACTTTCGTTTTTATTCCTCGCACAATAGTTATGAAGAGATATGCAGCATGCATATTTGTGTAATTTATTTTTTACCTGAAGTAAACTACTGAAAACATACATTAATGCTGTAATAGAAGTTCCTAATTTTTATAACAGTTTTTTAGAACTGAGTTCTGAAACTAATTCCACTAAATATTCTAGTAATTATTTTCTGCAGAATATAAAAATTGAATTACACTTGCCCCCACTACAGAATTCTATAGCTCAAATGACTGTAAACATGACTCTATTAAATTGTTAATAAGGATTTTATATTGGTCGGGGAGAGCAGCTACGCTACAGCGAGACCACAGCGGTGGACCCAATGTAAACTGAAATATTCAAAACAGAACGATTTCCGATAGAAATTTTTTAACACACATTTAAAAACTTAATATAGTTTACATTCCGTTTGTTTATTTTCAGTAATTATCAATTAACTGGAAACATATTTACGTTTTATGTGTTTATCCGCACTCATTCGTTGAAACCTTCCATATCCTTGTGTGGTCAAAAAAGTGTGTGTGTGATCCATAGTTTAAAATTCCTGTCCCGATAGGTCGTGTCACTCTACTATGCGTGTGGTATGGGACTCACAAAGATATAAGTTAAACAGGGAATTAAAAAGAAATAATAATAATAATAATAATAATAATAATAATAATAATAATAATAATAATAATAATAATAATAATCATCATCTTTCTTCTTCCTTCCTTCCTTCCAAGTATTAGGCCAAAGCCTGTTACGATCCTATAGAAAATTTTCCCTCCAGCGTTTCATAGGACGGCCCAGTGATCTTCGTCCTCCTGGTATATAATTATAAACAGCTTTGGGGATCCGATTTGAACTCATTCTTTCTAAAAGGTGTTTCCAATTTAGTTGGTACTGTTTAATATATTCCAAAATTGGCTTAGTCTTCAAGTATTTTAATGTATCGGTGTTCATTTTCCGATCCCATCTGGTGTAACCCGCTGTTCTGCGCATGAATCTCTTTTCACAAGCCGTTATTCTGCTTTCATGTTGGCTTTTTAGTGTCCATGCTTCACTACCATAGGTCAACACTGGTCTAGCCAAAGTGTTATATAAACGTAATCTGGTGTTTCTTTGTACAAGGGTTGGTTTCATAATTTGATAATAAATCGCAAAATTTATTATAACTAGTCATTTTTCAGGGATATCCTTTTCATCCCCTGAGAGAGAGAGAGATAATATCCAAGGTATTTAAATTGATTATATCTCTCTTTGAGGTTTTTATCGGGTTTTTTCCTCACCTGTAAGACAAACGTCAGAAAAAACTTTAAGGCCCAAACGGTCCCCGAAATCATATGGCCATCATCATCATCCTTATTATCATCATCATCCTTCATCGGTGTGGAAAGCAACGGGAAGCTACCACACCTACAATTCCCTAGTAAAGCTGCAACCATAGCATGAAAATGCTATGATTGCAGTGAAGGATCTGCCTTCGGGCATAATTACTATGGATGGATGGATATCTCTCTAAAATTTTATTCTGGAGACAGATTTTACTTTGTATGGGGTTCTTCCCATGAAATGCCATAATTTTAGTTTTGTTAACTGATATTTCCATTTTGAATTTGCATCTATTTTTTTGTACATTATAAATTGATCGTTGCAAATCATTTTCGGAAAGTGCCAGAAGAGCTAAATCGTCTGCAAAAAGAATCGAGTTTCAGGTTCCTATTGATGGGTATATATCCTCGTTGTGGTTTCCTCCATAATAATAATAATAATAATAATAATAATAATAATAATAATAATAATAATAATAATAATAGTAATAAATATCCTCAACTGGTGTCCAACTCAGGGTCGGGTGAAGGAATGAGATGAAGTCCCCTTTAAAGAGGTTTGTGAATGACAAGGATGCCGGCCGACCACGCCTGACGCACCATCACGGGCAGATGAATGAAATGAAACGAAATGGATGAGATGAGTATGGAGAAATGGTGGAATGAAATTGTGGCATGGGAAAACGGGAGAAAACCCCGAGAAAAACCTGACCAAGCTCTGTTTCATCTACCTCGAAACCCACATGGTGTGACCGAGATTCTATCTTGGGACCCCAGCGGTGAGAGGCAAGCGTTTAACTACTTGCGCCAAGGAGCCGCCAATAATAATAATGATAATAATGATAATTATAATATTATTACTAGTATTATTATTAATTTATTGATTTATATACAGATTTTCAATATTTGCAACTAAAGTTTTATATTCCTTCTCCACTCGTCCTTACCCATCCACTCCATGTCCTTACCCATCCACTCCATGTCCTCAAGTCCTCTTACTGTCATTCCGTTTCTTATTTCTTGTATCCACGAGTTTCGAAGTTTTCATTTCTTTCTTCTTCCAAGTGTATAACATTCCAATGTTTTTTTTCTGGGTAATTTTTCTTCTTGTATTCGTCGTACATGCCCATACCAATGTAATTTCTTATATCTTATATGATCTACTATTGAATAATTATTAAGTAAATTTATTCATCGCAGTAGTCTCGGAGTAATGTCGTTGCCTCGTACGCAAAAGGACATAGATTTGATCCCCGGTCGGGACACGTTTCCTGTGTGAGTTTTCTCTGGATTTTTCCTCACCGGTAACATAAATGTCAGGACACTTTAAGGCCCAAATGATCCCATAACATCATGTGGCCATCATCATCAATATCATATTAGCCTTGTTTAGTATAAATGTATTAGTGAATGTGTCTTGTCTTAAATGTTCGTATTGTCTCGGAGGTAACCCTTGGATTACGCTAATAAATTATCCGTGAACGCTCTCCATGCCCCTGTGTGGTCAAAATGTGTGAAATACAGAGTTACAGATTCTCTCCCTGCAAGTTATGCCCTTCTAATGTCCGGATGGCGTGGATCACGTAAAGGTATCTACAAAAGATAAGATTAAGGAAAGGTAACGATAGACATCATTATTGTGTGTTTTCGGACCTGGGTTCTTAAATGAAAATTGTATGTAATTGATTTTTCTGTTAGCCTTAGAAGTTTGTAACAGAATGAATCACTCTGCAAATATAAATAATAAAGCTTTCAGTTGTTTCGCTACTCAAGCTTCGACTAGAAGCCAGTAAATATTTGCAAGATAATGTATTTCTCATTTACCGGCTATGCGAAGCAATGCACATTTGACCTTATTCGTCATGATCGATTTTATCTCCGATCCCATCAACAAGGTAATTATTATTTTATGGGGTGGTGCGGAGACCAACAACCCGGAGATACTCATATCATCGCCACCGCCAACATCTCATTCTCGTAAACAAGATGATGATGATAATTACAAACTAAACACTGAAGTTCTCTAGAATTTTAATAGTTTAAATTCTCGTTTTGTGGTCTATATAACTCTATCGAAGTAAACCATTCGTATTAAAGGGATAACAACTGTGAATAGAGAAAAAAGTAACTCGTTATACAAAAAGCATATCTGAATCAAATTACTTGACAAAATAATAATTTGTTGTGTCGATTAAGGGTTTCATCATCATCATCCATGCAAGTATTAGGTCAACTTTTATAAGATTCATGATGTGTTCCGTTGAGGTTTATTCAAAATTAATATAAAATTATAGAATATTCACCTGAAAGGTCCGTCTCCTCAACTTAATTATCATTTAACTGTAGCGCTTTCGGGACTTGTCCCATCATCGGCAGGATTCAAAACTGGGAAAAACACCAGTTTTGAATCCTGCCGATGATGGGACAAGTCCCGAAAGCGCTACAGTTAAATGATAATTAAGTTGAGGAGACGGACCTTTCAGGTGAATATTCTATAATTTTATATTAATAAGTATTAGGTCATGTGACCTGTTACGGTCTCAAAGAAGATTTTTCCATCCAGCATTTTTTTTTTTGGACGCCCCAGTGATATTTTACCTTGAGGATAGTAATGAAACATAGCTTTTGGAAATCTGTGAGATAGCATTAGTTGAAAATGGGCTTTCCAGTTGTTCACATAGTTTTGTATATGATGTAGAATGGGTACTACACCAACTCTTCCATAATTTCCTTTTTTTTTAATATGTATATGGTCCGACTTTGTATAGCCTGCTATACGGCACATAAATCGCATCTCATTTGCTGTTATTCGGCTATCATTTCTTCTTCTTATTGTTCGTGCTTCACTACCATACCTTAATACTGGTCTTGCAATAACCTTATAAAGTCACAATCTTGCGTTCTTTTGTACTAAATACGGTTTCATAACACTAATTATCCCCGTTGTTTTTGTGAAATTTGTGATTTTCTTTGCTACATCAGCTTCATCTTGAAGTGTTAAATTATAACGCAAATAATTAAATTCTTTTACTAGTTCTAAAATTTGCTCATTCAAAACAATTTTGCTAGGTATAGGGTATTTCCCGCAAAAGGCATCACTGTAGTTTTCTTTATACATATTGATTTCCATATTGTACTTTTTTGCAATTATATTAAAATTGTGTATAGAATAATACTTCACATTTATATGTAGCTTAAAGAAATTTATTACAAATTATCAGTAAACTCTTAATCGTAATTTTGTCTCGCAATTAATCTTCTTTCAGTGTTTATCTCAGTCACAATTATTTCACAATCACTGATGAATTCGTTCACTACAATTTCTCGTACACTTAACTTTTTGACATTCAACACAAGACTGATCTCCTGCCTTCGCCTCAAGTATATAGGCTAGGCAGGGAGGCTTCTGGCCACCGATATTTCCCGAAAAGAAAGGGAGATGTTGGTGGAGACGTCTAGAATGAGGGCCTAGACATTTCGATGTTTAAACGGGTCTTTGACTCGAGATTGGTGACTCGCAAATCTATTCTGACCAATGCGAGACCGCATAATTTAAACGTAGCTATACGACGCGTAACATTATTTTTAGATTTCGTAAAGGGTTGAGTCTGAATTAATGTTTAAATAATTCCTGAAAAATCATCTTATTGATCACTTTTTCTGGAACTATTTCTGGTAGGAATATAACACTTTTAGAATTCTTTACGCACTAAGAGAAAGAATTATAATTATCTTCGACTCGTGTTGAACGGTAGTGACGACCATTTTACTTTCACTGGTTTATCCTCCTGCATCACTAGGTTTCACATATAGTCCGTCGCCGTGGCGTAGTCGATAGAGTCCCTACCTTCCACTCCGGCGACTCGGGTTCAATTCCTGGCGGGGTAGGGGATTTTAAATCTCCACCTTGGGTCTGGGTGTGTGTGTCCTGTCCTTGTGTCTATGTGAGAATTAAAGAAAGTTAATATAATAATAATAATAATAATAATAATACTTTATTTATTCTGGCAGAGTTAAGGCCATAAGGCCCTCTCTTCCACTCAACCAGTACAAATACAAATAAATATTCGACAAATATAGATATACACTATACTAATTATAAACACTTAAAGATACAATAAATGTAACAATGTAAATGGCATGTACAAACAACATTTTATAGGGTAATAACAATAATGATACGATAATAATAATAATAATAATAATAATAATAATAATAATAATAATAATAATAATAATAATAATAATAATAATAATATAAATATAAATATGATACATTATACGGGAAACACCAATCAATATATATATCTTACACTGGATAATAATGAAGTCGAGTTTAGAGCAAATATAAATTTAATATACAGATAAAACAAACAAAGAAAAATGTAAAATAATAAGGAAAACCCCTATAAACAAAAAATATATGATACCATTGGAGTTTATTTTTATTTTTCGCTTCGAATAACTCCAACTCACTGTGATCGGTGGAATCATATTCAATAGTTTCTCATCTGCATGCTCATATTTTTCATTTCATACTGCGGTCTTTAGATGGCGGCATCAATTATAGGGCAAGGCTAGGTTAATACCAATGGTATCATATAATTATGATACTTGAAGTAAACTAAAATATAGAGTTCTGTCCTATGACACGTCACTGCAGTGTAAGCGTTTTCATGCTATGCCTGCAGTTTACTAGGTGTGGTAGCTTCCCGTTGCTTTCCACACCGGCGGATGATAATGGCCAGATGATTTTCGGGGACCGTTTGGGCTTGAAAGCTTCCTGACATTTGTCTTACAGGTGAGGAAATACCCCGAAAAAAAACCTCACCCAGTAAGTTTGTCACGCCCGGGAATCGAACCCGGGCCCGCTGCGTGACAAGGCAGCACGCTACATGGAGACCACAGCGGTGGAAACTTGAAGTAAAACTTCCTTAAGTGCCCACCCTATAAAATCATTTTTTTTCTAAAAAATTGTTATTTTAACCACTATTAACCAATTAAATGTGAAAATAAAATTATAAATAACAAAGTCTCAATTCAAGACCTCCATAAAAGCCTCCACCCAAATTTTCCCTCAAAAAATTATTTTGCTCTTTAGAAACCTATTTGGCACAGAAATTGGTATACATCTTGTTTAGCTTTTTATCGGGACGTAGGAGGCAATTTTGGGAAGTATAACCAGCACGGATTTGTCCACGTGGCCCCGCAATTTTGAATTGGTGTGTTGAGACATTATTTGGAATTTTGAACAATGGCTTGATTATAATTTTTATTTTTTTCATACTGATGTAGGATTATAATTTAGTTGTCTTAGGTAGAAACCCCGAAAAAACCTCAACCAAAAGCCTGTCCCGACTGGGAATCGAACCCGGGCCCGCTACGTGATAAGGCAGCACGCTACCTCGAGACCAGCGGTGGGCAGCCCTATATTATATATATATATATATATATATATATTTTATCCATCCATCCATAGTAAGTCTGCCCGAGGGCAGGTCTCTCACTGCAATCATAGCATTTTTGCTATGCTTTGAAGCTTTACTAGGGAATTATAGGTGTGGTAGCTTCCCGTTGCTTTCCACACCGGAGGAGGATGATGATGGTGGCCGAATGATTTTAGGGACAGTTGGGCCCTAATCGTCCTCACATTTGTCTTACACGTGAGAAAAAAACCCGAAAAAAATTCACCCAGGAGCCTGTCCCGACCGGGAATCGAACCCGGGCCCTCAAATTTCAGTAAACAACGGCAATTCAGAATATTTTGTAAAATGTATCTGCGGAAAAATATAGTAAATATTTGTTTGTTCCCCGTAAGAGCCTTGAGCGACATGTGATGCGAGTGTCTGCCGTCACAGTGAGTCACATGGTCGTAACTTGGAGTGTAAACGAGACTCCTTCACAACGAGAGGCCAACTGCATTACGTAACACCATTACCGCTTAAGAAGGTAGTTTCTGAACTCGACACCGATAAATATGTCTGGTAATAAATAAAGTGTTTTGCAGTGACATGTAGTCACAGTAAAACATACTCGTACTTCAAGAATAATCTTCGAAATGTCTGTTTATTTACGTGAGAAAATGCATGTCCTGTAGTCTTACGCTGTATATACTCATATTTCATTGTTATACCGTTTTCAACAGCTAAACTTCAACTAGTGATAATGAATAAAAGTACATACGGAAAACTATAAAAAATGTACTCTTACGATTTAACAGTTAATTAAACAATATACGAAACCTCGGAATAAGATGTTAATTATATAATTTTTACCTGGTAAGTCAGTCGTCCTCAACTAAATTATTAAACTTCAAGTTATTCTAATATGGAGGCCTTTCGAAACAATATTTCATCTTCGGCGTTTTAACTGGAACTGATGGAGTTACATAGGTTGTATAACGGGTTTATATCTCCGTTATACAACCTATATAACAACATCAGTTCCAGTTAAAACGCAGAAGATGAATCATTGTTTCGAAAAGCCTCCATATTAGAATAACTTGAAGAAGTTTAATAAGTTTGTTATAGACGACTGGCTTACCAGGTAAAAATTATATACTTAATATCTTATTACATAACCTCAACGGTGCCTTAATATGAATTTCAAAAGTTTTGAAACCTCGGAAGTTGAGGATTTTTTTTTTCATTTTATGTCTCAAGACGTGGACCAACGTAATATATTTAAATTGGGTCATTCTAGACAAGAAAATTTTGGATTTTACTTGCCCTTTTTGCTCTTTTTTCAACTTTTTTTGGCTTATTAGTCCTTTTTTAGACTTTTTTAGGTCTTAACGTATTTTTTTGCTAGTTTACCTGCTTTTGTCTACGTTTATAACAGTTATATAATTCAAGAATCCGCAGAGACTAATCTCAATTCCAACTTCTTTTAAACACTATCTAAATTTATTTTCCAAATTTTTTTCACATTGCAAACACTTTCGTTCCCCGAGAAACTATTGAACTCGTTATTTCTGACCAGCCTACTGATCGCCTGATTTCCATTGCGGGTTCGCTGAATTCATTCTAGGTGATACAAATTGTTAATTCTAAATTCTCCAGGAACTTTCTCTTTAATGAACACAGAATTACGTTTTCAAACTATGTTGAAATAAAACAAATTATGTATGAAATAAGAAATCATTTTTAGTCATCAATTTTTTTCGCAATGTTTGTTACATTTAACTAGAATTTTACACTTTTTAAGCATTTTTATTATGTTAATTAAAAATGCAATTGTAAATAAAATTAATACTTAATTTGAATTGCTTTTTATGTTCATTTCCCACTTTTTACGTCTTTTTAGGATATCTTTGTGTTTTTAAGGGTCTTTTATAGGCATTTTATAAGTCCTCGACTTTGGAGCCCTAGGCCTTTTATTTCTCGACAATAGGGCAGTAGTTAAATAGTGCTCTTTCTTTAAATAGAGATTAAATAATAATAAAATGCATATCAAATTGCGATGAGGTGAATAGCCATGAGATAAAAAATTAAAATATGTACCTTTTTGGCAGGTACCGTCGTCCTCAACTCTGTTAAACAAAACTGTACGCAATACGTTTTAATTAAAAAATAAATTCCGTAATCTACAAAAATCGGACCATAAATTCGACTTAGGCTACAGATGAATTCTGTTGGTTTAAGCAGTTCCTGTGCGATGGATTTTTATTACATTTATTATTATTATTATTATTATTATTATTGTTCATGTCCACCGCTGTGGTCTCGAGGTAGCGTGCTGCCTTGTCACGCAGCGGGCCCGGGTTCGATCCCCGATCGGGGCAGTTTTTCTGGGTGAGGTTTTTATCGGGGTTTTTCCTCACCTGTAAGACAAATGTCAGGAAGACTTTAAGGCCCAAACGGTCCCCGAAATCATATGGCCATCATCATCATCCTTATCATTATCATCATCATCGTCATCATCCTTCACGGGTGTGGAAAGCAACGAGAAGCTACCACACCTACAATTCCCTAGTAAAGCTGCAAGCATAGCATGAAAATGCTATGATTGCAGTGAAGGACCTGCCATCGGGCGGAATTACTATGGATGGATTATTATTCATAATAATAATAATAATAATAATTATTATAATAATTATAATAATTATAATTATAATAATAATAATAATAATAATAATTATTATAATAATAATAATAATAATTATTATTATTATTATTATTATTATGTTTTCGTTAGTGTTCATAGTTATTTTGATATTTTTAACTCAATCAGTGTGCTATGATATTATTATTATTACTGCTGCTGCTGCTGTTTTTATTATTTTGTTATGTTTTCGTAATTTTCGAAATTTTTTATTACTATCTCTAACATTACCTTAATCCATTCTATTGGTTACGTTTTATATTATGATTAATATTATCAGTATTAATATTGTTATCGTTATTGTATTGTTATTTGTTGTCGTCATCGTAATATTATTATTATTATTATTATTATTATTACTATTATTATTATTACTATTATTATTATTACTATTATTATTATTACTATTATTATTATTACTATTATTATTATTACTATTATTATTATTACTATTATTATTATTACTATTATTATTATTACTATTATTATTATTACTATTATTATTATTACTATTATTATTATTACTATTATTATATATTACTATTATTTTATTATTACTATTATTATTATTACTATTATTATTATTACTATTATTATTATTATTATTACTATTATTATTAAGCGAATGGAGAACGAAAGGTTACCAAAAAATAATGGAATGGACACCATCAGGAACGAGAAGGAAAGTACGACCAAATCTCACGTTGATCCAAGGCATTAGAGAAACTTTGATGGGCTGGGAAATAGAGGAAGAACTGTGTTTTAATAGAGACGATTGGAAGAAAATTATAAAACGAAATTAAAGACAAATCGTTGGTGCCGGAAAAATATGTCAACATTCTTAAAACCGGAAATTTATATATATAATTTTTATTATTATTATTATTGTTATTAATATTGTTATTATTGTTGTTATTATTGTTATTAGTGTTATTATTATTGTTATTATTATTGTTATTATTGTTATTATTATTGTTATTATTGTTATTATTATTGTTATTATTGTTATTATTATTATTATTATTATTGTTATATTTTTAGATTATGCGTTAAAATGTTTAATTTATTTGTTCGGGAAGTATTCTGTCTGAATAAAAGTTATTACAGAACTAAATCCCTTGAGTTGCAGTACTCAGTTTTCGTTTAAATGGTTTTATGTGTAATCCCTATTTGGATACTGATTCGTGGAACGCTGAAATTCCTTAGCTTTCTCAGAATTTCCAACAGATTCGATACAGATATGATGTCTGTATCGGGTACTTCGTGACCAGACACATTCATCGGCAATCAATGTATGAATTTGCATTAATTAACCTAGATTATTCGTTCAATGAGCCAATTCTCTCTACAATTAACTTTGTGGATATGCAATGAGAAGAATAATAATTGACCTGCGGTTCTAATTTCTTCAACCGACGTGTTTTGTAGCTGTTTTGTAATGGTAATCCAGACTGGATATTAATTTCATTATCGATGATTTTCAGCCTAGTTTATGATACATTTCAGAACACTGGATGCATCTCAAATAGGACTGACTCCTTATATAGAAGTTACAGCCAAGAATTTCAGTTATAGCTGATCAGTAACTGGAATTAGCAGCAGAGTGGCTATTCGATCCACATCCTGTTGCAATTTGTTATAGCCTACCGTTGTATGAAAAAAAAAAATGTATTAAAAAATAAATATTGTACACAGAATTGACACCCTATGAGCAAGTGCTCGTGCTCGGGTGCAGTTCAATCACAGAAATAATTCGTATAGAATATATACATAGCAAAGTTTTAGTTAAAAGAAGAGGGAAAACGAAATACATAAATTTAGTAGCCAATTTCAAGACATAAGATAAATTGATATTAGAACAAACCAACACATTCAACTATCTCGGATACCAAGTTACATACGAAGAAGAAAAAGATTTTAGTAAAAAAATTATAAAATTTAACAGAGTAAGAGGAATTGTAAATAATATTTTCAAGCCAAACACAGTATAGCAACACACACGAACTAGAATTTATAAAACACTGGCCAGACCCATATTATGTTACGGCAGTTAGGCCTGGACAATTCACAGTGTAGATGAACAAAGACTAACTGCGGCAGAAATGAAAGTAATGAGACGTCCTGCAGGCTACTCAAGAACAGACCATGAATGGAATTCTGAGATTCTCAAAGAATTATACACATAATCAGTCAGGGAATATGTACAAAAGTACAGAAACAATTAGAAATCTCACGTACGAAGAATGAGCAGAACAAGAATACCACGTCAGATCTTAAATTACCAGCCACCAGGCAAGAGATCTTTGGGCAGACCCTTCAAACGCTGGATTGAGACCGTAACGGACCACTAGGTCTATCACATGAAAGGAACAAGAAGAAGAAGAAGATAAATTGTAGCACGTAAACAATTAAAAAATAATACTTACTCACTGGCACTATCGAACCCATAGGTTCATGGCCGCACGGACATAAGCTCTCCATACATCCCTACCCTGAGCTAATGCTTTCCAATCATTCCCTGTATAATCTACTACCCTCAAATCATAGTTAATGATATTCTCCCACCTCATTCTTGGTCTACCAACTGGGCGTTTTCCCTCTGGCTTTCCTACAAGAAGCTTCCATGCAAGTCTTTCATTTCGCATACGTGCAACATGTCCTGCCCAACGCAGTCTACGAGACTTAACTGTTCTTATTATATCTGGCTTCCTATAAAGACAATGTAGTTCATTGTTATGTAGTCTTCTCCATTCACCTGTCTGTTCATCTCTCTTTGGTCCCAAAATTTTCTTAAGTACTTTATTCTCAAATATTTGTAATCTCCTTTCCTCTCTTAAAGTAAGAGTCCATGTTTCGCACCCATATAATATAACTGGTAGAATAATAGTTTTATATATTTTAAGTTTAACGTTTTTTTGAAAGGAGTTGGGACATCAAGAATCTCTGCAAAGCATAATAGCATGCATTTCCAGAATTGAGCCTATGTTTAATTTCTTTGTGCATCTCATTCCTATTTGTGATCATTGTTCCTAGGTATTTGAATTCAGCCACTTCCTCAAAATTTCCCTCATTTGTCATTAGCTGTCCATTTCCATTATATAATGAATTTCTACTTGTGACCATATATTTAGTTTCATTGATATTTACTTCCAGTCCTAATTTCTTAGTATTACTTAATAGTGTGTGCGTGTTGTCCTTTAGTATCTCCTCGCTATCGGCCAATAATACTACATCACCAGCATAAACTAACAGCTTATTAATACCATTCAGTTGTAAGCCTTCCTCATTCTCTAAAGATTTAATGGCATGCTCTAGTACAAAATTAAATAGTAGAGGAGATAGTGCATCTCCTTGCTTCAACCCATTCTGGATTTCAAAAGTGTCCGAAAACTGTTTGCCAATACGCACCCTACTCTTTGTGCCATTGAGACCCATTCGTATAAGTCTAACTAACTTTTTAGGAATTCCGAACTCCAGCAGAATACTGTATAACTTCTCCCTCTTAATTGAATCATATGCTTTTTGAAGTCTACATATAGGTAATGTACAGTACCATTACATTCCCATTTATTTTCTAAAATCTGTCTTAAGCTAAAAATCTGATCTGTTGTAGACCTGTTTCTTCTAAATCCACATTGATGGTCTCCTACAATGTCATCAGTATAAGGAGTAAGTCTGCTTACTAATATATTTGTTAGAATTTGTACGAAGTTGAAAGTAATGAGATGCCCCTGTATTTGTTGCAATTAGTTTTATCTCCCTTCTTATAAATTGGTATGATAATTGACTCCTTCCATTCATCTGGAAGAGCTTCTTTTTCCCAAATCATACTAAGCAACACCAGCGTATCTTGTCCATCAATTTTTCTCCCCCTGATTTTATCAGCTCTGCTGGGATCTCATCTGAACCTGATGCTTTATACATCTTCAATTTTTCAATCGCCATTTCAACCTCTAATGCACTTGGCTCTGCGACTAGCATTTCTGCTGTCTGTAAATTATCCTCCTCAATGTCTTTTCTGTATGTACATTTAATAGCTGATTAAGTAACTTTTCCATCTATTTAATATACTCCTGGAATCTGCAATCATATCCCCATTTTCATTCCGAATTATGTTTGTTCTAGCCTGAAACCCGTTCTTCTCTATACTAATTCCCTGATATAATTCTCTAATGTTCCTATTTTTTGCATTCATTTCAAGATCATTAATCTTCTCTCTCAAATATTCCCTCTTTTTACTCTTTAGTAACTTGGTGGTTTCCCGTCTAATACTACCCAATTGCTCTAAATTTACCTCATTTGGCTCGTGTAACCATTTCATTTTTGCCTGTTTTCTTTTCTTTACAATGTCGGCACATTCCTCATCAAACCATTTCTTGTTTTGTCTCTTTTTTAAACAACCAATGCTTTCTGATGCTGACAATTTAATGGTATCTCTATAGCCTCCCATTCTTTATTATATCAGTTTCTTCTTCATTTGCCACATTGTCATCGGAAGATTCCAGTACTTCAAATCTATTAGCAATTTTGATTTGTTATTCTTGCCGCATTTCATCATTTTTCAAGTTTTTTAATTCAATTTTACAGAATCATCTTTAGCGTTTGTTCCTCTCATAAGCGATAGCCGTTGTCTGATTTTCACTCTGATCAGATGATGATCCGAATTGCAGTCTGTCCCTCTAACTGATCCAACATCGATGATGCTACTGTGCCAGCGTTTATCCACTAATACATGATCTATCTGGTTCCGAGTTTCTCCATCTCGAGACGTCCGAGTGTATTTATGTATATCCTTATGCTGAAATGTTGTGCTCTTAAGAATGAGATTCTTTGATGTGGCAAATGTGACTAATCTAACCCCGTTGTCGTTACTATCTTCATGAAGACTGAATTTGCCTATTGTTGGTTTGAATATATCTTCCCGCCCCACTTTTGCATTAAAATCTCCTAAGACAGTTTTCATATGATATCGTGAAAGGCTATCAAATACGCATTCTAAATTTTAAAAAAAAAGGAAATAAAATAGGACAATCTAGAATACATTAATACCAGACTGAAGATGGCAATTGAAGAGATTTGGAAATAATATGGATAAAACTTGTTTTGCTTTTCCTTATTTCCTTTCATTAGTTTAAATTCTCTCTTTATAGGAACTTCTTATGTGTCCCAAATCACCTGGGCTTTAAAGGGACGCGACCAGTGAGGAGAATATTTTTTTTTAAACATTGGATCATATACTTTTTAACAGTTCATCATGGAGAAGCATCCTGAACAACTAATCATTTCAATGTCGGTACCACCTCCGAGACAGCATGAACATATAAGATACTTATACATTCATACTAACAAAACGAATTCTATGTAGATGATGACAGGTGGTGTTTGGAAATTATTTGTACCATAAACATGCATAACATTTGTCTTATAGTTGGGGTGACCCGAAAATAACCAACCCAGCAAACGTGCCTAGATGGGCATCAAATCCAGTCCTGCTGCATCTGAGTCAAGGAGGTTACTGTTAGACCACAATTCATGACTTTCAACAATTTCGTACTTTTAAAATGATTTTGTCATTCCAAATTAAATTTAATCCGCTGTTGTCTTGGAGTAACATCGTTGCCTTAAAGATAGCGTTTCTGTTTCATTACCCGGTTTGTCTACACTGAGTAACAAGACTTTTTTTTTGTCCGAGAAAGAAAAATATGTGATTCTGATAGTATTTTTTATCCTGAATTCAAATATTATATCGGTTTTTCTCCATCACGCAAGGTATCCGAGGGACACGAATTTATAATTTCAAACACTTTAATGCATTCTACATTCGTAAATACACAATATTCGAACATTCGGACTCACCTAGAAAGTAAGACATGACGATTTTCTGCATCCCTCTTGGTGGTCCAACAATAATCGGCCAGCATATTAGGATTCCATTTGCCTTGATACCCCTTTTCCATAGCTGAAATAATTTGAGTTAGCTCATTTGGTTTGATTTTACAATGGATAAATGGACGAAAACATGTTTATTAAAAATAATTATTTAAATTCATTAATTGAAATAAAAAAGCTGTGGGTGATGGAGAAATTCCGAAAACAAATTTGAAAACACGATAAAAAAACTGCATTAAGTACAGCTATTGGTACTCATGAGACAAATATAATTTTGACCAGTATTATTTGAGCACAGAAGGAATCTGGGTGCTAAGATATTCCGGCCAGATCCCAGAAACATGGTGTTTTGGAATGATGTCCTACGGCAGACCGAGATACGCATTGTGGGTAGCAGACCCAATGTTGTAAGTACAGATGAAAGAATTGGCATTTTGTTGTTATATAGAAATTTGTTTTTTCTGGATTAAGGAAGTTATGACAGTATGATGAATATATCAAAATGAAATCCGTAATTTCATTTTGGTTTTCAGTAACTCTTCATTCCAGAATTGATACCAATGTTGATAGCAACAGAATGGCTACAGGCAATAACTGTCAAACATTTCTGTTATTAATTCTCATCACGCATTGTGTATCATCCCTATATGCCATTTTTGCCTCCATTATTTGGTTTTTTCTGGAGGAAATATTGAAATGAATTTTACAATTCTTGAAGGATATAAAAAATAAATAATTTCGTAGCACTAGATTTCCTATGATTCAAGCCCTAAATAAATAATTCTTGTTGGCACTGACTTGTAGAAGACAGTACACGATATACTTATCGTGCTTGCTTCTGGGTCCGAAATTTGTGGGTTCAAACCCGCCCGGAGTCGATAGATTATTAAGGGCGCAGAAATCGTTTTATTTCGTTTGGAAGGGAAGTAAAGCCTTCAGTCTCATTTCGTAAAATATCTCCTACATGAACTAACCTCCTGTACCCTGGAGTTAGGCCTTCCTTTTAAATTACACATTTATCAAACTATACATTCTCAATTAAGATTTTTCATGTTATTTTTATTTCTATTTCCAAAAATGTTTAATTAAAATTTAAGATTAAGTTGAATCCTATGGGTTCATATGTAACATTAACATGTAAACTTTTTTTTCTTTACTGGTAAACAAAACGGAAAATATACTTCGTAGGAATGTTCTTTTCTTGTACGATAGTGCATTCTGTCGTACTTACAGCAATGGCGACCATGATTGAAAGTTCAATTTCCTAAATTTGAGGGTTGCTAACCTATAATTAACTAAATATATATACAGTAATATTACAAATTACCTACCTAGTGCGGGAAGTAAAACCTTTATATATATAATACGTACACTGTGTCCACATATATAGTATCATTCTTTAAACTACTACTACGTCGCTTTGGATAATCGTATCTAAATGAAATTGGTGACAATCAAAAGAGAAACTCAAAAAGTTTTGTGCAAGATAACAATGTCAACAATGGAGAATAATTAACAATAATACAGAAACTAAACTAAATTTAATCATTTTTTTTGTGGTCGATATTGGTTAATTGATGGATATTTAACAGTTAGGTTAAATGTGAATGTTTGCTGCGCTTTTGAAATTGTGTTATTAAAGAAGTTTTGAAAATAAGTTTTAAGGAGTTATGGCGAACAGCCAAGAATGTAGTTGGTGTGTTTTGGAATATCACACCACGTAGAGTCCGGTGCTGGTCCAGCGTGCTTTTAGGCGAAGGTTTCAACATCAGACTCCTACACACAAGTCAATTTTGAAATGGTACCGTGATTTTGTGGATCGTGCTGCATATGTATTCAAAGGAAAGGTCATTCAGGGAGACCATCTGTCGATACAGGAATTGTGGATCTAGTGAGGAAGACATTATTGCGTAGTCCCAAAAAGTCTGTCCGTAGAGCTAGTGAACAGTTAAACATCCCTAAATCCACCATATATAAAATCCTACGCACACGACTGAAGTCCACCCCTACAAACTCCAATTAGAGCAATAAGTTGAAATCTGATGACCATGCAAAGCGATTAGATTTCTCTGAGCATTTCATGGCACTAATGAAGGACAATGAAGAACTGTCAGAAAACATATTTTTCAGTGATCAGGCAACTTTCCACGATAGTGGAGAAGTGAACAGGCATAATGTTTGGATTTGGGGGAGTGAGAATCCAAATACCATTGTGGAAGATGAAAGAGACTCCCCTAAAGTGAATGTATTTTGTGCCGTATCCAAACGTAAAGTTATGGCCCATTTTTCTTTCTTGAGGCCACTGTCTACGGTGCAAATTTTCTTGATATGTTCACTGAATGGTTATTTCCACATTTGGAACAAGAAGAAGACATTGAATATATTTTCCAGCAAGATGGAGCACCTCTTCATTGGCATTTGCGTGTTCGGGAGCATCTGAATGACCGGCTTCCAGGAAGATGAATTGGACGTGCCGGAGATGATAATGTTTTCTACAAGTTGCCGCCGTGGTCACCTGACTTGACGGTCTGTGACTTCTTTTTATGGGGTTACATAAAGGATCGTGTCTACCATTATTGCCTCAAAACCTGCAAGAAATCCAGCTTCGTATCATTGCTGCCATCCAGTCCATTTCTTCACACATGTTGGAGGGTGTGTGCGTGAATGGGAATATCGCCTCGATGTCTGCAGCGTCACTCGTGGGGGCCACATTCAATGTTTATGGGGTATAGCAAAAACGTTTTGAGTTTCTCTTTAATTGTCACAATTTCATTTAGATACGATTATCCAAAGCGACGTAGTAGTAGTTTAAAGTATGTTACTATATTTGTGGGCCCGGTGTCCAATGTATATACAAAGTATGTCCAAAAGGTAGTGTTAATATACGTTATACGAAACAAATTACTGCATTTTAAATGAACTGAACCTTATTTGAAACAATATAAAACAAAAAATTCGTACTTGCCACCATTTTATACATGTTTGGTGTCACGTCCTGCTGTAGCCTCAACTAAAACATTTTTGGCATTTACCGTATAAACATTGGCCAGACTTTTAACGGTAGTCAGTTGTTTATAATGATCGCAAATATTTCCAACAAATGTTATTTTACTATTATTTACTATTTTGAAAACACAATCGTGCAAAAAATATTGTACAACACACGTCTGTGAAGTATTTTACATAATCTCGGATATTGAAAACCTCGATATCGCTCGGATTTTAATAATTTCCTCGCTTCTGTAAAAACTACTTCCCAACCTCACATTGTAATGTACGATTTCATAATATGCCAGAAATCATAGTTTAGACATATATAGAATTTTGAATATGACTATAGAATGCCCGGAAATTAATATACCGCAGGTTTTCTAATTTTCTGCGTCCGTTGGTACCTTTCACGATAACTCTCAGTGAGGTTGCCGGCAGCGAGATTTGTTTTAAGGGGCACGACTGTGAAGAGGGAGTAAAAACAACTCGTAATAAGAAAAAAAATCGGATTTAATTAACTGGCATTAAAAATAGTATAAATAAAATGTACATTTAACTACAAGATACATATTATATATATATATTTTTTTTTTCATTTAAAGAGTCTTAATATAACAGCATGCTCCCTCCACTCCAGTTTTCTGCAGTACTACATGCTTTGGTTTACTTACTTACTTACTCACTGGCACTATCGAACCCGTAGGTTCATGGCCGCGCGGATATAAGCTCTCCATATATCCCTATCCTGAGCTAATGATTTCCAATCATTCCCTGTATAATCTGCTTCCCTCAAATCATAGTTAATGTTATTCTCCCATCTCATCCTTGGTCTACCAACTGGGCGTTTTCCTTCTGGCTTTCCTACAAGAAGTTTCCATGCACGTCTTTCATTCCCCATACGCGCCCATCGCAGTCTACGAGACTTAACTGTTCTTATTATATCTGGCTTCCTATAAAGACCACGTAGTTCATTGTTATGTAGTCTTCTCCATTCACCTGTCTGTTCATCTCTCTTTGGTCCAAAAATTTTCCTAAGTACTTTATTCTCAAAACATGCTTTGGTTTAACAATATTGAAACATCTCTATCATTTTTATGTGTGTTGATATTCCTGACAAAGGTTTTATAATGTTCTTTTACGAGATCTAAAGTGTGAAGTTATTTTTCTATTTTCGTTTCCTTAAAATATAATTTTGAGTTGTTGTGACGCTAAATTGTTCCATTTGGTTATTTGTATTTCAATGCTCTCCGTTAATTATACTTAAGCAAGTTGTGGTTCCTCTTGGCACTAACAAGTTTTGATTAATATTTACAGTTGCTTGATATTGTTCCTATTAGCACTTACTTAACCCTTAAATTGGCGAAACAATATTTTCTCATCCCCGTTATTCAAATGTTTCGGACCGCAAAGAAAACAAAATCTTTTAAAAGTAAGATATTACTGTGTTTTTAACGTAATTTGACACAATATTGGATAATTTATAATAATTTGTTTTTTTACTGTGTATATATATATATATATATATATATATATATATATATTAAACCATTGAGTCTAAATTAAATTTTAAATAAATTAAGATTTGCCATCAGGTACCTATATTGAAGTACAGTTTTCTCATATATTGTAAAAAACAATAAGGTAAAGAGGTCCCACTACGGACTTAGATGGCCATTAGGGTAGTAGGAAGTTAAGAGTCTCATGATATGTCATCCCAGTTGTAAAGTCCTGCGTTCTTGTCGCCTTTGTACGTTTGGTAATCATTTCGTTAGAGACTGAGTTACCCCAGGGCCATGGTGCCCCCACAATGTTTAAGGAATTTTAAAAATAGACTCGGGACTCGAAGCCTCGACCTTTCGCCTTTTAGCGCATTACCTTAACCAAATACGGATTTCTTGTAAAAACACAAATGTGAATTTCTAACTACAAGTATACATTATAAATACAAAAATCTGGTCCTGGAGTTTTATTATATTCCTGTTCCATTTTGAATGCAGAATATGAAAGGATTTTAAATTCCAAGAATTGTGTTTTTATATAAAAATGATGAAAATGTATTTGAAAGATTATCTCACTGCATCTGCTACATTAGCTTCATCATAGAGTGAGTAAACTGTCTTGAATTTTTCATAGCCGTGCCTCGGGTCGTTTCTGAGAAGTGTACGAATATGGCCTTTTTCAGGAAATATCCTGAGCAACAAAATAGACATTTTTTATTGTCTCAGAAAAAAATATGATTCTGATAGTATTTCTCCTGAATTCAAATATGATATCGGTTTTTCACCATCACGCAAGGTTTCCGAGAGACAGGAATTTATAATTTCAAACACTTTAATATTTTCTACATTCGTAACTACACAATATTCGAACATTTGAAGTCACTTAGAAAGTACAAAATGACGATTTTCTGCTATATTTCGCCTGTGGAGCACCCCTCTTGATGGTCCAACAATAATCGGCCAGCATATTAGGATTCCATTTGCCTTGATATCTCTTTCCCATAGCTGAAATCTCCTGAGTTAGCTCATTTGGTTTTATTTTACAATAAACACATAGAAGAAGAAACGTTTATTAAAAAATAATTATTTAAATCCATTAATTGAAATTGAAATAAAAAACTGTGGGTAATGGAGAAATTCCGAATACATATTTGAAAACACGATAAAAAACTGCATTAAGTACAACTATTGGTACTCATGATACAAAAATCATGTTGACTTGTGTTATCTCACTGCATCGGAACAGTAAACATTTACCTTTTTTCAATTATCTTTTACGAATAATACTTCAGTTATTCAAGTAACTGCCAACGTGGTAGATATTCCCACGCTTCACCCTCACTTTTTAAAAAAAGCTCATAATAAAGAAATGAGACCTTGAAATCTCAACAGTTCTCTACTCAGTAAAAATTTCGTTCAGTAACTTACATTTTGTAGCCTTTCGGAACATGTTCCATCGTCAGATTTTGGAAAGCACGTTTTTTGAAAAACTGATGATGGAATATGTGAAAACCTGAGATAGAGGTAGTCCTCAACTTGGTAAAATTTCGGTGAAAACATTTTGTAAGACTTTCGGAAAAGTTATATCATCAGCTTTTGAAAAGGTGTCTTTCAATATCCTCATAATGGAACAAAAGTTACCTTTTAAAGAGCTGATGATGCAACATATTCCGAAAGTCCTACAAAGTATTTTCATCTAAATTTTGCTAAGTTGAGGACGACTGACATCCCAAATACATAATTAATATCTTGACATTTTGTTCTTAAATTAATTTGCACTAAAATTACAAATATATTTTAAAAGAAATGAACCATTCATTAACACAACATTGTAAAAATATCAGGTATTTTGAAATAGATTATAACGCTGGGCAACAAATTTTCATTTTCAGAACATTGCGAAAACTATGAGGTATGCCCTAATATATTTCAGGTGTGCTGAAACCGAATCTGCAAATGGTGTCCTTGTATCGCGTCAGGATTATTTGCAAAACAGAGATTAGTGTAACGCCCAATGCACAAATGCAGTGGTTTTAAGACAAAATTCTTTTATGATGTTTCAAGTAAAATAATAATGTGTTAGAAATGACTAAATATTGCAATATTGCCAATTTAATTGTCAACTTAATATATAGTGACAAAGAGTACAGTTAATAAACGTGATCTTGTGTTTTTGCATGTGGAGTTTTTTCCTGTTGGCTCCCTTCTAGGAGATTCCTTCTTCATCATCCAACAGTAGCCGGCGAGCATTGTGGTGCTTCACCTGCCTTGGTATCTTGTTTCAAATTCCTTCAGATCTTGGTGGAATATCTCCCCAAGAGCTTCACTTCAGTCCTCAAGATTCTCGGGAAAGTAGTCCAAGTGAGAATGTAGCATGTGGACCTTGAGACCCATGTTACATTCAACTTCCTTGAATGCATTCAACATTTTGTTTACCAAGTGTTTGTAATCTAGGCCCTTTATATTATCTAGAAACTTTGTAACAACATCTCGGAATGATTGCCATGCTAACAACTCTTTCGAATTCATTTTATTTTCAAAAATATCAACACGAAGCTGCTTCCTGATATCCGGGCCTGTTAATATGCCTTCTTTTACTTTTGCATTGCTTAAACCTAGGAACTTTTCACACGTGTACAAAAAGCAGTGCCCTTCTTAATCCAAGGCCTTGAAAAATGTTTTCATGAGCCCTAAGAGGTAAGAGAAATTCAGATGACTCAATAAAACTCTGCTTCTTAATGTTCTTTGAACCAACATTACGTACTCTTGGGGCCATTCCTTCGTAATCCAATGGTGTGCCTTTGCCCGAATGTCCCGCTCGCAAATGAAACACAGATATTTTGAGTAATCTAACTGTTGACCCAAGAAGAGTGAGATAACTTTTAAATCTCCACACACTTGCCATTTATGTTCTTCATTTTGTTTTGGTCAACAGTAGTTTCAGATTTTCATAATGTTGTTTGTGAATCACCACATAACCAACTATAAGTGAAGCATATAAATTCCCATTATGTAGGAGGACACCCTTCAAACTGCGTTTTGACGCATCAATAAAAAGTCTCCATTCAGTATGGTCATAACTATAATTTTTGAGGAAATGTGATGTGATAGGATTTTTTTCTGAGTTCAAATCTGGATTCTGTGGGTAAGTTTCACCCTAGAAACATAATTAGACTCACACATTGAACATAAATTTGCAGGTATTGTGAATCAAGGTTTTTTAAGAAAATTGCACATAATGGGAATTCATAAACTATAATATCTGAGAAAATGTGACGTGATATGATTCTTCTGAGTTCAAATCTAGATTCTGTGGGTACCCTAGAAACGTTCAGTACCATGCAATGAAGTCATTGTTGCCCAGTGTAATTGATTGATTATGCCCTCGTTACAGCCGTCTCCTCATAACTCCCTGAATCGTGATATTAAATTTGTATGATTTGAAAAATTTAATACAACTTGTACAATTCAAAAAAGGAATGTAGTAATAATATCAGTAACGGGATCGGTGTTCTACGTGTAAAGTTATTTGTCTATTGTCCAGAGAATCGCTGTTTCTAACCCGGCCGCAGTCGATCGATTTTTATCATGTAAAAATCCATTGTAGAAAATCCTTCGGGAGGGACTTTAAGTCGTGGGTCCCCAGATAGAATATTTTCGGGCTAGTGAAACAACCGTAAGCCTTAATTAGTACCTCTTAGCAAAATTTAATCAGTCTTTCCTGTCGAAGTACACTATACCTTACTTTTTTCTAGATATATATTTCAGGCGATGAGCTAACCATTTTCACTCTCTGTGATCTGTAGGGAAATGAGTGTAACTGAATTATCTTTGTTAATTAATTCTCGCAATGGAAGTGGATATGTACGATTATAGACAGATAATATTAGTAAACATCCTGTAACTCACTCTAGAAGCTTAGGGACTTGATAAAAGCACCACAATGCACTCTGTTTCCAGTCGATGGCTTTAAATCATTCAAACTTTTCCAATGTATTCTAGCTGCCTGTACAGCCGTGCTATGCCACGTCATCCCAGGCCGGTCTCTTCCTCTTAACAGACCACGAGGATTCCTATCAAAAACATTCTCGATATATGTCTGATCCATTTCCTCAAATTTATCTCTCTCCAGATCCTCTTTGTGATTTCCTTCTTCCATCATACGTTGTTGTAACAATTGAGGATAACGTGTTCCCCGTATAACACTTAAATACCTTTTTACATAATGACTTACGGTATCATGTTTCAGTACCCAACTATGAAACTATTTAAATAAATAATAGTTTTAAAAAACTAAAACAGCACGCTTTATTAGAAAACCGAACTCAAAAATGAAAAATAATTTCAATTTCCAACACGCTTGGGATAAATTTAAAGTGATCAACAAAAAAATCATCTCCAACACATATAGAATAAAACGAGATCAACAAAAAGAAAATAATTTTACCATCAAAAGCGTGGGGTGCTCTATATCAATTAATATATTTGATAATAAACAGATATTGGTAAAAGTAAAGTCTCTAAGAAGAAAATGTAAAAATCATAAAAAGCACCCCACGCTTTTGATGGTAAAATTATTTTCTTTTTGTTGATCTCGTTTTACTCTATATGTGTTGGAGATGATTTTTTTGTTTATCACTTTAAATTTATCCCAAGCGTGTTGGAAATTGAAATTATTTTTCATTTTTGAGTTCGGTTTTCTAATAAAGCGTGCTGTTTTAGTTTTTTAAAACTATTATTTATTTTTTATTTTTTAGTTTTAATATTGTACAGAATAAGATAAAAATGTAAATATCTTTGAATTCGATACTATTGTAGTATGAGCTAAAAGTAGTACTCTTCTAAAAAAAAACCCCTCCCCAGCCGGATTTGAACCAGCGACCTATGGATTACTGAAATTATATACCACTAGCTCACCGCTCTACCAACTGAGCTCTTACAACGATTGACTAAAAAATCGACAAGTCCGCAACCTATTACACCAGTTGTATTTTTTTTTATTTTCTGATGATTCTGGCCAGGATTTTAGAAAATAAATATGAAATGATTGTATTTGCACGGGTCCTATACAAGTATACAAAGTTTCAAGTCTATCATATGTTTCTAAGTGGGTGAAAATCGTGTTGTAAGATTCCGTTACATAAATACAAAGACACTTTTTTTTTACTTTCTGATGATTCTGGCCAGGAGTTTAGAAAATAAATATAAAATTGTATTGTCACGGGTCCTTTACAAGTATACAAAATTTCAAATCGATCCAATTATTTTAAGTGGGTGAAAATCGCATTGAAATATTCAGTTACATAGATAGATAGGTAGATACAGGTCAAGCTAATATAATGCGTGTAAAATGACACAAATCTTCGTTGATTTTATCTATTAGACATAGAAAATATCATGATGAATATTTATATGTTAACGCTCTAGGGGCTGTACCTATTTATATTATTTTTACCGGAAATAGGCTCGGCATATAGTAATCAATTAAGAAATGTAAGATCGAGTTTGTTAACCAAAAAATCAGACAGTTAACAAGGAGGGGGCGAACCTGATACAAATATTTAAAAATCGTTCTAGAACATTCCATTTTTTTCGCAACGAAACTATTAGACTGTGAAATGTGAAACGTGTTATCTTATAATAAGGGAAATCCGATGATTAGAAGTGTGGGTTTATAGGAAGACCAAAATTTTATAAAATTGCTCTTACGGCCGCCATGTTTTATTTCTTAGTACGAAACGGTATGTAATATTAGAATTAGAAAAGCAAGATCGAATTTGTTAACCAGCAAAATCGGCCCATAAAACCTATTTGGTGAGGAATTCGCATAGTTTACGTAGGTGGAATTATTATTCATTTCATTTGTTGCCCTAGCACACTTTCATAAAATCACATAAATTATAGCTAAAACTTTGAAAAAAGAGACCAGAACAGATACAAGTTTAGAAATTTATAACGTTATAAATATAGAATGGATTTTAAGGTGCAAAGGTTGGTCGTAAAAGGGGGGAACAGATTCTGAATATACATACAAAAAGGTGTAAAAAAAGGAGCTGCTGAAAAAATCGAATCAAAATTTAAACCAGTCACATGAACTCAGTTTATATAATGTGCATATTATTTTGCACCAAATGTTTCTTCTTTATAGAGTCCATAGAGGTAATTCGTGGTTCTTCAGTTTATAGGAATATTTATTTCGCAGATGAAACATCGAAGAATGTTGCAATCAGTTTCGATAAAATGCGTTTTGAATTCTGAAAGTACATAAAATCTTATCCTTCTTAAAATTCGCCGCGCTATTTTTGTAAAAACCCAGTTGTAATACTAATAAAAATACGGTGTGGTTCAGACTAGTAAAACACAGCCAACAAGAAGTCCATAGATAGAAAGCTGTTAAATTATTGCCAGTATTAACTGAATTTATTTTAAACTGTTACAGCAACACTGTTGAAATTTAAATTTGACTTCACAGCTGCAGATTGGCAATTCTTTCTGTGATATAAATTACTGGTGGTTTACATAAATTATATTTTAATATTTATTATTTACTATTGTTGACTTCACACTGCAGATTGGCCATTGTTTCTTGGGTATAAATTACATAAATTATATTTTAGTATTTATCTAATATTGTTGACTTCTGATTGAGATTTTAAAATGCTGTTCAAGAAGACGACATATGCACTTTTCTGCCCTATCTTTTAAAAACGCAGAGAAGAGTGGCGAAAAAGGCGTTGTAGCATAAAAAACGTGGAAACAGGGGCGCAATGATGTAATCCCACGAAAAGGTGCAAAAATATGCAACAAATTGTGTTCATATCGCTTCAATACTTTTATTTAACTTTTGGTATGAAAACAGTTATATTTGTGGAAAGGTTCCGTACCTGAAAATCATATCTCTACTTTTAACAGCTCCAGTACTCTTATTTGGGTGCGAAACTTGGGCACTACGAGAAAGAGATTGAAATAAAGTAGAGTTAGCAGAAATTAAAATTTTAATATCCTTTAAGGGATGTTCTAAATTAGATAAAATAAGAAACGAAGATATCCGCTACGATCTCAACATTTTTTTCCTCCATTAGAAAATGTTGGGTCATATAAGTAGATAAAACTCAAATGTATTAATGACGCCAACATTCCGCATTCCATGACAATCTTATGACTACAAAGCAACAGGAAGACGAAATCTGGGACGACCAAGGAAACAATGCAAATATTATATTTAACTCTAATGTAAGCCAGGACAGGAGATTCACAAAAACCTTGCTGTGATGACGATCATCATTTTTACATTCCACGTTTCCTTTTCAATAAACACTGAAATCAAGAAAAATGGTTAAACCGTTCAGCCTGTTACAGTCGAAACGCAATTACGGACACAGTATATTACAAAATACTTTCAATGCTGGGAAATTTAAAACTGAAATGATGCATTAAGGTGCATTGCAAAATGATACAACCACAAAGCGTTGGCAAAGCACACCAAAATATCAAATTCATATCAAAATCAGAAACATTACTTGGACATACCTTATACATTGTGATATACGCCCATCAAAAACTGCAATTGAATTTAAAGTTTAAACTGAGGCTTATTTTAATAGGATACCTGAATAACTTAAACCAACATTTATGCCCACCATTTTTGGTGTTGCAAAATTGAACAACCAGTGGACCTAACAGCCAATTAAGGAGCTATGTCACAAGACCACTTTAAAAGCACGATCGCACATGTTATTTTCAAGTTTTTGCAGCAGGGAATCCTCCACATTTTCTCCAGCATAGTTGATTGCTGTATGCAACTAATTGCCATTGGTGTACTGTTTCCCATCAGCGTACCCAGTACTACACAAAATACCTCACAGGTTCTCCATAGGATTTAGAACAGGAACATTTAACGGGCCAGTCCATTACATAATATTTATAATATAAATATATAAAACTATAAAAATAGAGTACCTGAGATCTGTCTTCCTCAACATTGAATGTAGGGTGTGGAGTACTTTCGAAGCATATGCTTCTTCTTAACCTTTGAATAGCATGAAAATGCTATGATTGCATTGAAGGACCTGCCTTCGAGCAGAATTACTATGGATGGATATATATAAATATATATTTTAAGTATTCGCGATTCTCACAACCGATTTGTAGCATATTTGATTTCAGGTGGGAAATACTTTGTATGGATTTGTATTAAATAAAGTGTACTGAACAGAAAAAAAAACTTTTTGTCGAACAGTTAATTTGTTTATATCTTGTTGTTCAAGGATATCTGAAACAGATACCTGTACCACTTTATAATAAAACTCGACACTAGATGCTTCTTCTACAACAACGGTATTTCAAAGATTGATGCACATAGTGCCCTATAACACAGCTTTAATTAGTTACTTAATTAATTAATCTACTTCATTTATTTAGGCCTGGTGGAGTTACCGCCATGTAGCCTTGTCTTCCATTCAGAGCACCGGTATTATCGCCTCACAGTGATGGTAATCCGTTGATATAAAAGCGGGCCCGTGCGAAAATCTTGGCAATAATTAACATGCGGAATTATTATACTGGCGGTAGTCGGCATCTTTGTATTTAATTATATATAACAGCTGCGGGGAAACAGCGAACCGCTGGATACCCATTATAGTGAGGCCATAATACAAACATAAGTTACGTTAAAATACAACCATCGCAGTAATCAGGCTGTAATATTAGACACCGAAACGAAAGTTTGACGAAATTGACAATAATAAGAGAAAGATCTAATAAGACAATAATGCTAATTATAATTTAACAGTTGCCCCGAAAAGAGATCTAACCCACAAACTACAAATTGTTGGGAAAACGAAAAAAAAAAAAAAAGTATAATGTTTGTTTTGAGGCTGTTACCATTACTATATAATATGCATTTTAATATCTTATACTATTGGATTCATATACAGCCAGTTCAAATGCAAACTAACGTGCTGGTAATTAAATATTAACAATTTAATAGAGAACTGACTGTAAAAGTGATCTATCTCTGTAAGTGGAAAAATCATTTTAACACATATAGCCTACAACTAAAAATGCCATAATACGAAATAGAAAAAACATATTGAACACTGATTCAGCTATAAAAACTTCTAATTTAATCAGTTTTCAGTATTTATTTTCCATTTAACGTTATTTCGTTACATTCTTTGTGTCGTAATTATTTTCGCTCAATTTCTTGAATTCACGGAACTGTGGTGGAATGAATTTGCACATATGCAATAATTGTTTTTCTGCATTGCTGTTAATGACTTGACTAACTGCTTCCGCCATTTTGTTTCATATAGATAACTATTCGCTTGAAAGCCAACTTAAAAAAATAACAGGTCTGGAAGAGAGTATGCATACTTTTACATGCACCATGCCGTGATATCCTCCTGATAGATCACTAATCCACCGAAAACTCAACTTTCGAATTTTTGTGGGTTAGATACCTTCGGAGGACTGCAGGATACATACTACTATATCACACAAAAATGAAGAAATCTTAGACGAATTACACGTGGAACCTTTAGAAAACAAAATTTATGATTATAAGTCAAGATGGATGCAACATGTTCATCGAATGGAAGATCAAAGGAGCAAACAAACGTTAAGATATCAACCCGCAGGAAGAAGAAGACCAGGATGTCCACTCAAAAGACTTCTAGATGATGTTTGTCTCGAGGCCGAAACAGGTCAACAAATGGCCTAAATTCGTGAATGTACTATTATGATGACCTCTCTTCGGGGAGACTATTCAATTAAATTTATTAGAACTAGTATTAAAGTAAACGTTGGCCGCGATGGACTAGTGGTTATGCTCCTTGCCTCTGGTCCCGAGGGTCGCGGGTTCAAACCCGGCCGGGGTCGATGGATTTTTAGGACGGAAAAATCCAAGGAGCAAGTCCTCCGGGAGGGACTTCAAGCCGTGGGTCCCGAGTCTGAAGATTTTCAGGCTCGTAAAAAATCCTTAAGCCTGAATGAAAAGGCCTCTAAGCAAAATTTACCGAATTTTTCCGTCCTAGTACTACGTTGGTTTCCTAGATGTCAGTATGAGGCGGAACGCTGACCACGGACCACAAAATGACATCTATACGAAAACAAGTGTAACTAAATTAGTATGGTTCAAATTCTTCCCTGTAGGGGGAGAGCGCCTAAATCTCTGTAAAGGGAAAATACAGGCTTACAATTACAATACAACAATTAAAGTAAACACAAAGGATGAACAGCCTTGTTCTAATAACAATGAAAAAACACAAGAGAAAATAAAATTATATAACAAACTAATATATCGATTATAGAGTGTGTAAGGATTATAAATATCACTACTTTAACTGATTATTTTTATCCATGTCATGAAAAATAAAAATATCTCCTAACATATATATTTCTAATTGCAATATTTGATTAATGTTTTTGTGTAATAAAAATGTGTATGTGATTCAAATATTAGAGTCCATCTCCCGACAGGTCGTGCCACTGTAAGACCCGTTAAGGTGAGAGGTTAAACTAAGATGAAGAAGAAATTTAAGTTGAATAAAATAAAAACAAGTGGAGGTTAATTAATAATAGCACGATATACCCTGCTGGATAAGAAAAGAAATGAATATATAATCAATACTAATAAAATTCATTGTTAAAACCGTTGAGGTGCATAAAATAAAATACCTTCTTAGGTAAAATCCGTCGTCCTCAACTTTTAAAATATGTTATCTTTACGCCTGTAGGCCTTTCAGGACATCCGTCCCATCTTCAGCAGTTCATTCTTCGCTACAGTATCAAACATCAACCTGGATGCTGTAGCGAAGAATGAACTGCTGAAGATGGGACGGATGTCCTGAAAGGCCTGCATGCATAAAGATAACATATTTTAAAAGTTGAGGACGACGGATTTTACCTAAGAAGGTATTTTAACTTATTTTATTTTATGAATATATAAGAAAGCAACTAAATATTTTCAAACTTACAGACTGAATAATTAATTATAGGAACGCTTGGAAAGAACATGTTCATAGAATGCCAGAAGAAATATTTCTAAAATTATTGCTAAATTATAAACCACACGGAAGGAGAAATGTTGGACGCCCACAAGGAAGATGGTCTGAACAATTTTAACAATTCTAGCTTTCATGAAACCGGAACGAGCCAACAGGCTTAATCCCTGGATGATGATGATGATTGAGATTAATTAAAAATATTCCGACATACACAATTTACATTAATATTTTACTGTCACGTATAATTTTGTTCTTACTGCAGTCCGACACATTTAAATAACTGGAACGAGGAATCAGTGTTTCGCAAATTTAAGGGTTATTCCAGATGTATATATTCGGACAATATTGCAGTCGAATTTCTCAATTTGTAAGAGTAAAGTCAAACTTTTTTTTTACATAAAGAATCTAGTAGTTCGTTTTATTTTATTTCGCAATCAGAAGGAAACAAAGTAGTGAAAGAGTTGTGAATATATGTTGGAGACATGGAAATTGCTTGGAAAAAAAAGGAAACGTAAGGATCCATTTGAAAATTTACTTTCAGAATACGTGAGTTTGGCATTAGAAAGTTTTGGCAGAGTTTCAGAGATATGTCGGAAGGGCAAAGCTTATACAGAGTCAGTCAGGTAGAAAAATTGGAATACGTGGGACATCATCGACCGTACATCGGCTCAAGGATTCCCTCCCCATTACTCTGCAACAAATTAACTCGACACCTTATTTTGTAAAATATTTTAATGAATGCAGAGCATCATGTGGTGTGCTGTTTACAACCGGCCACTTTCTTAATCCATGTAGAAGAAGCGAGAGTTACAATGGTTTATAGTGTACCCGCAGTTTTATCGGAGTATAAACTTGTGGGTTACTTATTTAATTAGCCTCAGTGCTTGAGGTGGAATAAAATAATCCGAAATGGTTTTTCCAATTTAATTTATAGATATAACTAGCGAATACCCGCCGTGAGCTGCTACGCCTAAATATATAAAATATGTGTTTTGAATTTTAGTTGAATAAATTAAAAGAAAATTACGGGTTAATTAAACTGTATGACATGCATTGCGATGAACTTATTTAGAATTAGGTCATTTGAGTCTGTTCCTATGAGATCTCAAGCAGTCCATCTTAATTTTGTTGCTCCTATATGTCGAAGTCCTATTTTTGTCAAACCTAGAAGTGGTCGTAAAAATCTCATCTGTGCCGCTTGCAATTTTTATTTGATTTTAGAATTTATTATCCAATTTTCGCTGCTATATTTCAGTCCTGATTTTGAAGTTACATTGCGTATCACAATTTGGTTGCGGTTAACATTTGTTTACCAAAATTTCTTTTTATACCTACATTTATTGCATTGTATTTCTGTAACTTTGTCTCTGTGTCATTTTTATATCCTACTAGCTAATTCCCGGCGTGCGCTGATCCGTCTATATAAATGAAAATTAATGTGTTTTTATGTATAGTTGAATAAATAAAAGGAGAAATAATTATAAATTTATAATTTTAGATACCCGTGCTATTACCCTGCGTTGCCCGGAAATCTAGTTATCCCGATCTTCTTGACATAAATGAGCTGAAATACGAAAATTAATATGTTTTACATTTAGTTAAATAAGTGAAGGGAAAAATTTGTGTCGTAATTATTTTTAAATACCCCGTGCTGTTTACCCGGCGTTGTCCAGGAATCTACTCATCCCAATCTTCTTGGCATAAATGAGCTGAAGGACAAAAATTAATATACTTTTCATGATTAGTTGAATAAGTAAAATGAAAAATAATTACATGTATATCGTGATTATTTTACGATTCTCAGTGCTGATTACCGGGTGTTGCCCGGGATTCTACTTATCTCTATCTTCTTGGCATAAATGAGCTAAAAGACAAAATTCGTTATTGTGAGTTATCCATAAAAGAATACCCGCCATGTGCTGCTATGCTTGCACAGGAATCTACGTACTTGTCTCGATTTTCTTTGCATCAATGAAAGACAAAAACAGTTATTGTGAGTTATCAGTAAGAAATAAACATATGCTGTCGTGGACTTTTTTGTATAGCGTTTTGCGATATTCAATTATGTATATTTTAAGTTTGTGTATTTGTTATGGTTCAGGCAGCGTAAGCTATTTAAACATCCTAAGAGCTACTTTTTTCACATTTTCCACTACAATGAGCGATTTTTAAGGGTGTAGGAGTTGAGTACCACAACTCTCTTATAGCCTATATTCACCCGAGGAATCTTCTGAATATTTTGCAAGAAAACCCATCACTATTGGATCAACGGTATGGCCGCGCATAAAGTACGAACAAACAAACATTAATTTATATATTTTAGATATTAGTAGACCGAGGTAATTTAATTCAGAGACATGGTGTATGATTTTTTCATCTAATTCTATTTTTACTCTTCGTAAGTGTTTTCCACACATACCCATATAGTTTTTTATGAGATTTTCAAATCGAACTCTTAGGCTATATTATTTAATTGATGGGCTCCCATTTCTAATTAATCCTCTGAGAATGCAATTAAATGTATTTCCTTATGAAAATCAGTTGATTAATATAAAACTTGTACAATTAATTATTCGGGCATGTAAAATAAACTTTAATTGAGGTATGCGGTTTAGAAAGTTTAATGTTTTAAACTATATTACATTTATCGCGAAGCACAGATTTATTCTATGTTATCTATTAGGCACCCGAAATTTTTAGCAACGCCCTTTTACGACTAATAATGAACGTTTCTAAGTTCCTTCGCGGTCTGACTTTACGTTCCCGAGATGATGTATGTAGGTCGTAAGTGTGTACGCAAGTATCGATCTTTGGTACAGTACCTAAGAAGTTAGTTCTGTGGGTGGGGTTTATTTTGCCTGCCCGTCAAAACATTTTATGAACACTTTATAACACTAAATGTTATTGGTAGTTCATAGGCATAGAGGGTGCTTTTTTGGGAAAACCGAGTCTCATGAAGAGTGTAGAGGTATATAAAATATATATTATCTCTGACTTTTTGTCTCCTAGCAGAGTTCGTAATATTGGTCTTCAGGTATCATGATGTGTATGACGTATAAAACATTCACTAGTTTCTGTCAGAGTTTTGACATATGGCTGATATTTATTTTTCTTACGCTAATCATACGAATCTTTATAGAACTCTCTACTTTGACGTGATGATGGGGCTTGTGAGTCCTATTGACTCCATGAGCTATACAGGCGGTAGGGTAACTACCAACAGGGCCTCCCATGCCTGGCAGGTCATGGAAGAAGGTCCAGACTAAAAGAGATACCCATCGAAGGAGAAGGGCTAGTAACTCACTTCCAAGATGCAAAATTTTCCATTACTCATAGAAACATGCAGGAAGTAAGCCAGACTGATAAATTGGAACAAACTAGCAAACGAAAAAGGAACACGAGAAAGGCCTTTAGGACGACCACGACTACAATAGAAGGACGTCACCTTACCCCGGACCTGTAGTGAAAGAACACGCAACAAGCTACCAGCTTTCATGCGTAGAGGAAGAAGAAGAAGAAGACAAGTTTAGGATTTAGTATTGTGAGAGCTCCATATTTGTATCTAGATATTGACTGAGATTGAGCTTCTTCCGTTCTCTCTTGTTAAACTGTATTATTGTTTTGATGGAAAGTTGCTGACTCGTATATGGTGATAATATAATTGAATTTACATATCTAGGATGCAATATCTCATATGAAGAAGAAAAGGATGTAAATGCAAAAATATCTAAATTTTTAAGTATTTTATGGTTAATAAATTCTATCTTCAAGCCACAGTTAGTCCAAAAGCATTCAAGACTGAAAGTTTATAAAACACTGGCTCTTCCAACTCTTTTGTATGGTAGCGAAGTATGGACGTTGAAACAGAAGGATATACAGAGACTTAGATCTGCTGAAATGAGATATCTTCGGAGGACTGCAGGATACACACTACTAGATCACAAAAAAAAAATGAAGACATCTTAGAAGAATTACACATGGAATCTTTAGAAAACAAAATTTCTGATTATAAGTCAAGATGGATACAACATGTTCATCGAATGGAAGATAACAGAATACCCAAACTAATGTTAAGATATCAACCTGCAGGAAGAAGAAGACCAGGACGTCCACTCAAAAGACTTCTGGATGGCGTTTCTCTTGAGGCCGAAACAGGTCAACAAATGGCCTAAATTCGTGAATGTACTATGATGATGATGATAATTGAAATGGTTGAGTTAATATTTTCTGTTTCTTTGTCAGCCTATCAATATATTTGTAGGAATAACTATAATATGCATGTTCTACATAAGGTTACCTTGAGTTTGAATGTAGGCATGATATATTTCCAATATTAAGTAATTTAGGCCTATACTCCTCCATTTTAAATCTGGTCCTGTTTTTCTTGTTACGAAACAATGTTCAAACCAAAGACACTCCCATTGAAGGGGGTGATGGGTGAAAAATTGAACATTTGAGATCAAAATTGTCATTTTTTGTTTTCAGTACAAAAAATTGTCTGTACTATAATGTATATGTTGGCAAAGTTTCAGAGGCCTAAGGCGCTTCTAAGTGCCCTAAATTACGCCAGAGTTAAAATTGAATGGAATTCAGAAATTTTGTCCTAGAAGGTTCAAATTTTTACTGCATGTCCTACAAAAAAAAAAATGGGTAACAGAGTAGTGCAAGGTTGTCATGATTGAAGTAGTATTTTAAGAAATAAAAAATATGATGTGTGCAATTATTTTTTTTTGTAATTCCACGCATGAGGTAAAACATTATTTTTTTTCTCCCATTGTATTCACATTATAAGAATTCTAATGCATGAAGGTTTTGTAAATATTTTAGGGGTCTTGTTAAAAATCAGACATTTTACTAAAAATTGTGGAACCAATTTAATTATACTAGCCTATATGCAATTTTTTAAATATAATATTTAATAACTCATAAAATAAATGTCTCACAAGAATGCAACATAAACACAGCATTATGTATCATACAGTTTGTACAAAAAATGAAGTCTCTAGCCCAAAAAATGTAAAAAGTTGAAAATTCACCCATCACCCCCCTTAAAATATCTGGACAAATTATCAAAATATCAGGGGCGTGTCATCAACAATAGAATTTTTTGTGATTATATTTTCATTCGAGCGATATGAAATAAAGAAAATATTTTGAAATCAGCACATCTATGTAAGTTATAGATATTGTCCCAAAAGTATTGACTTCCGTAAACAATATTTTATTTGGAGTTTTCTGACAAGAAATTAAACTATTCTTCTACGAGGAAGGCATCTGATTCTGCGGTCGGGAGCCATTTTCCTGCGACGGTACAAGTCTCTGGTTATTCGATGCGAAGAATTTGTTGAGACCCACTTTCAAAACTTCATTGCTTTTACTGTTTTCGAAATTTCACGCAAGAAATGGTCAATGGATCGAAAAACATAGTAATATGAAGGCTCAAGATCACGGCCATATACTTGGTATGAAAGCAGTTCGATTCCTCCGAATTCCTGAATTTTTGTCATGGTTGTTCGTGCTGTTTGAGGTCCGATCGGGTTTCAACCCGCGACATTCAAAATTTCATAAATTCGTTCCAGTTATTGAGAATAAAGATACCCATCGACAGCACACCCGTTTATCCACTAGTGAATCACACCTTTAAAAATTCCACCACAAACACATTGTTACAGAAACGCTGTAGCAGCTTATTAATACTTTTTTAAATAAGATCTTTTATTGAAAATAGATTTCTGTACAACTGATTTGACACTCTGATGAGCAAGTGCTTTCAGGTGCAGGTCAGTTACAGAATTTGAAAATATTTTTCAGTTACATAAAATACGTATACATTATAAAGAGAGAGCGGAATCTGTTCCGGAATGTGAAGGCTTATTTTTATTCGGATAGACCAGCTTTACCCAACTACCCAACCTTTTTCGAATCGCGAACCCCTTCCACAACGATCTGAGTAAGGCGAATCACTGACTTTTAAATATACATACAGTAGACATGCATAAAATTGAATTCCAAGCAAAAGGCTTACAAACCTTAAATTAACTAAACCTTAACGCTTAAAACTTAGTTACTCTAGTTACGGCTTAAAACTTACAAAAGGTCTAGGCCTAGGTGTAGCGAAATCAAATGCATTCCTAACGTTGTTATATAACTGTAAATCAGGCATTCGCGGTAAATATTAATTTATTGTGAAATTAATGAGATAATTTCCGGATATTACACATATGCAACAATGGTCATTATAGGGTAATTTAATTTTAAAATAATAATAATAATAATAATAATAATAATAATATTATTATTATTATTATTATTACAACGCTGCAGAAATGAAGCAAACAATAATAGACCTAAACTCGAAACCCGCTAATACGGAAAAGTTTTGGCGAACCCACTAGGTTCGCGAACCACAGGTTGGGAAACGATGGGATAGACTATACGAAAACGCGCGCGAGAGGGTGGGTTGCAGTGTATCGCATAACTGCATATCTACCCGGCTACGAAGAGAGCTATGCATTGTAGAAAGACGAAGTAAACAATGTTTAATTTAAACTAGAAATGTAGTTACTGTACAGTACGTCAGTAGTTGATATTGCACGCATCTGATCTTACGTATAGTGAATGCGATAGGGCAATCTTTCTCTTAAAACGTTATACATAATTTAAGTACATTTCATTGTATTATGCACCTTCCTAACGCATAGCTTCTGTAGAGAGACAGAACAACTTAGATTGCAGAGATTTCTCAGGTCGGATCGTGGGAGAGTGGCGTGTTGGGATCTTTTAGGACGGATCGAGAGTGAATCAAAAACATGCAAATTTTTGGCTACAGTAAGGAAATTGAGATATAACAACATTGTGGATTAAGGATATGTGTATTATCTATAAGAAGAATCTCAATATGGTCTTTGTTTTCGATCTCTAATTATATTATATAATAAGTAGGTCTGATAGTACATTTCATGTCTGCAGAGACGGGGTGAGGGGGTTGTGAGTGTGCGCGTGTGTATATGTGTGGGGGTGTGTTTTTTCTAATTTGTTTTCTAGCAATTTTTTAATATTAATGTATAGAATGATACTTTTTTATTTATACACATGGTCTTTTCATGGATGAGTGTAGATATGTATTATTGTGACGTAGTGTAGACATAGATTTTACTTATATGTAGCCTATTATTGTTTTTTGATACAGGTGTATTTGTAGGTATTTGTTTATATTATGATTAGTTTTATTTTTTATTCATGGAAAAATAATGCACGTACGGCCAAGCAGGCCCGTGCGCAATGTAAATGCATATGTATTTTCTTTCTTTCTTCTGAACAAAACAAAAAGAATACTTATCACTTAAAATAATAAAACTGTAGAAGAGACAAGAATAGAGAAATACAAATTTTCCTTAACATTCAAGTATTTTGCTAACATGCTACACATAATAATCATGCTTTTACACAATCAGTGGTGACATTTGTGAAGTGCTGTTTGCTTTATTATTGTATTATAGTACAGAAGAGTCGCCTGATAGGTATGCAGACATGTGATACACCCCATCCCATTCCCCCCGATCGCTCTGGTACAGTATATATTATGTAATCCACAGACAAAGTGAATTAAATCAGTAGGTATTTCATACGTCACGACTGTTCCTATATCCACAGGTAGTATGCCATTGTATCGCTAGCAATTCCCCGTGCACCCCTTCGTCCCGTGCTTTCATTCTCTTCGTTTGTGCATTATACATACTACAGTGGGGTACTACTAGTCCCTCAGGACTGACATAAGTACGTCTTCGCAAGGATATACACGGGATGTACAAAATGTAGCAGAAGTAGTTCTATATTTATATTTTGTTTTGATTTGCTTATATTCTCAGATGACGCTCATAATAAACACACATATAGAACACGTCTCCCGATACGAATCTGCAAATAATTCAACTTTTTATATCTTGCAAATTTGGCTAATTACTGTTATTTTAACCATCTTCAAACAACTTACTTTCGAACCTCCCTATACACACTCCTGCCGCCCTCACCTCAACCGTCCTATCGGCTATAAGTAGCGTCGTTATCTCAAACCACCGCCGAATCGTTCTCAATTTCTTCGATCTAAGTCCTCAAATTTAAGGAATTTTCCTCACACACTTCTTTCCCAGTGAACTTTTTTATCTCAACTAAGAACTTGCTGATACTAAAAATCTCACCATTATGACATCTCAATAAGTGAGTTAAGATTTTCTAAAAAAAAGTGGTATACAAATAGAACGTTCACCTTTCCAAAACCGTGTAGGTTAAGCAAGTAAAAAAAAATACAAATCTAAATTGAACAATCTGAGCGTAAAATTAGATTCTGAAAACATTATTACGCTCTAGACAAGAATTTCAGGAATTATCTAAACCAGCTGAGTCACCGGGACAGTAGAACCCACAGATTCATGGCACTGCAGACATGAGCTCTATCCAGTCCTATCCAGCTAATACTTCTTAATAATTCCCTGTGCAATTCCCCTACCTAAATCATGGAAAATTATTTTTTCCGCATCATTCTTTATCTATCTATTAGGCGCTTTCCCTCTGGCTTTCCTACAAGAATCCATTACTCTCTTTCATTTCCCATTGTTACTACATTGACCTGACATTGCAGCCTGCAAGATTAATTTTGTCCTTTTTATGTTTGATTTCTTACAAATACCATGCACTCCGTATTACGATTTTTTTCCCGCTCACATGTCTGTCCCTCTCTCTTTTCAAATGCTCGAAACACGACACGATATTAGATTAATTCATTTGCCAAAAAATTTACCAATATTAATTGATATAACAAAATTAAAGGAAAATAGTGGGAACATGTGGAATGAAGTTGTAACGTTTACAATTAAAGATTTACATGGTAGATGTAAATAGAGAAATAAGTAGTCCTTCTAAGAACGGACGGAGAATGGATGAAGAATCTTGAATGGGGAAATAGAAAGCATGCACATCTACATTACAAAAAAGGAAATAAAACATAGTCTGTCAATTACCTTATAAGCTAGAGCTAAACAATCTGCGTAAATACGTATTCTGGGGAAAAAACCTCCAATATTTACTGAGAAGGTAAATTGTTCAGTGCTTTTTAGGCCTAGTACAGAAAAATGTCAAGATGAAAGTGTGTCGTGGTATTAATTATGATATAAATATTATGAGGAAATCCTATTTTTGAGAAGATTAATATTTTTGTATACTTGGGAGTACAAATTTGTACAAAGGGAACAATAACAATAAATAAACAACAGAATAGCAATAAAAATAGAACATTTTTAAGACTGAAGGTTACTAAATTCAACATTGTTAACGAAAAAACAAATCCTAAATTAAATGAAACCTTAATATGACCTGTTGCAGCACATTCAGCAGGTATTCGAACAAATATGATATAAATGTCCTATGAACATTTGAAATGAAAATTATTAGACGTACATATGGGCCAAAAGGGACAATGGAAATGGATGATTAGATTATATTTGGAGATTAATCAGATAATAAAGAGATTATTTGGTATAACATATTAAGTACTCGAGGCTTATTTGGTTAGGCCACATAAAAATGATGTAAAAATGATAGGACTCTATTGTACCTACTGAACAATGAAATAATAGGAGTGAGAAAGAAGGGAAGACAAAGGAAGAGATAATTTCAGGGTGTGGACATAGATTTGAGAGGATAGGGAGTCAGAGGATGGAAGGAAATGGCACAGCAGAGAAGTAATTGGAAGTGGGTTGTGAGGGAAACCAGAGCCCCTCATGGTTTGTAGTGAAGATTTAGAGAGAAAGTTATATGCAATCAAACGAGATAAATCTTCCAAAATACATTTGTCCTAAAATTAATCACTTCTAAATTACAGTCTTTTGAAACGTACAAGAGACATTTATTCTAATTTTCGTGTGTCAAATGACCGCGCGAATTATACTGGCGCGGCGATAGAATTGCTACCAGAAGGATCAAATGAAATATAAAAATATCGCTGACGAGAGATTTTGTTATCCAGTGGGTTATTTTCGAACCACAGAATTGAATTTTTGGTTTCTGTAGGGAATAAACCTAATTTTTCTTCATTTTCTTCTTAGGCTTCATGGCCCTTTGAGCCTAGCTTTAGTCCCGTTAGTAACAGGGAGCCTAGACTCTCCATCTCCTGACCTAGAGAGTTCGCAAATACGACTCCACGTTATCTAACCATCTCCTTAAAATTCTATAGTCTTACCTCAAATAGTTACTTAGAAATTAAGCGATTTTCCTGTCATAATTTATGGATTCATTCAGATTAAAGGAATTAGAATCGGAGATTTTTATTACGAGTAATTTTTTTTTACCCCACTTCACTGCTGACTCCCATTAGTTCAACTATAATGTACAAGTAAGTGTAAATAACGATCAGGCGGTTAATTGTTTTACTAAAAGTAGAAAATATATTACACTGATAAAAATAATTTGTACTTGTATAAAATATATTTTTAATGTTTCATTGTACATTTAACATTAATATACAAACATAGTTACTTTGCTCGCTATATAAGCTGTAAAAATAAACAAATATAAAAGTCTAGTCATTATTCCACGAGTTGGAAATGAATATAAATGTCCTCCCTTTTTCCCTTATAAGGACTTCAACCCGTACAGATGCTAATCCCAACAGAGTAGCTAGTAAAGCTGCGTAGAATATACAGAAAGTCTCCGAAAAGAAAATATACAACAGAAGTAGAACTTAAAAATAACAGTAGGTTGTGAAGATTACAGAAAACAGTTAAATTGCTCCGAAACATAAAAAAAAGAACATTTTATTACCTAAAATTATTGTTCGGTTGTAATGATAAATTCAAATCAGTATCAGGAATATGGAAAGAGTTTTCATAGTTTATAATTTCTTAAGAGAAAATGGTTACAGTATCATGAAAGAGTGGCTCAAAGAAAGAAATTGTGAAGTAAGAAAAACAATTGTTCGAATTACCCACTTATTAACTCACTGGCACTATCGAAGCCGTAGGTTCATGGCCGCGCGGACATAAGCTCTCCATACATTCCTATCCTCAGCTAATGTTTTCCAATCATTCCTTGTATAATCTACTTCCTCAAATCATGGTTAATGTTATTCTTCCGCCTCTTTCTTGGTCTACCAAATATGCGTTTTCCCTCTGTTTTGTCCTACAAGAAGCTTCCATGCACGTCTTTAACTCCCCATTCGTGCCACATGCCCTGCCCATCATAGTCTACGAGAGTTAACTGTTCTTATTATATCTGGCTTCCTATCAAGACCATCTAGTTCACTGTTATATATACAACAGAAGGAGAACCTAAAAATTATTATTCGATTTGATATTAAAAGCTTATCATCATCCATGCAAGTATTAGGCAGTGTGGCCTGTTACGGTCTCAGAGGAGTTTTCCATCCAGCGCTTTTTTGGACGTCCCAGCGGACTTTTGCCTTGGGGCAGTAACGAAGCTAGGCTTTTGGAATCCTATGAGACGGCATTCGTTGAAGATGGGCTTTCCAGTTGTTCTGGTAGTTCTGTATATGGCGAAGAATTGGTCTCAAACCAAGTCTCGGATGAATGAAAGGTTATCGGTATCATAAACGACCGGTGATTAGAGAGTTGTTCATTTTCTAAAAGAAAAATGGTCACCATGGAAGAGTGCCCCGAAGGAAGTACCCTGTCAATTAAAATAAATAAACAAGTAAGTAAATAAATAGATAAAATAACCCACTTTAAGATCACTTAAACACTCATTTTATTGAGGTTAGTAAAAACAAACAGCGTTGACGATGCATAAATCACATTTGTTTAGATTCTCCAGACATTTTAATACACAAAAGACATAGCCTATAAATGGTAATGACATGGAAATAAACGTTTATTACTTACTCCTAAGAGTTGAGAAAATGAGAAAGTGTTTTATTCCCTCATTTTATCTTTAACTAAAATAAACATATTTTACGTGTGAGCAAAGCACCTATCGCTCTGAAATTCTTCATTGAAATATTCTATATGATGTTTGGAAACAGAATCAAATGTCTGTCATAGAGATATTCTCGTCTCTATCTGCTGCGACGCAGTTTCAGTGACAGTTGCGTGTTTCTGTGTGTAATTATGCAAATCATAAAATATAAAATGGAAGCAAAATTGAGAGAGAATAGAAGACGGATGATTTTTTTTTGCTTGGTTCTGGTACGCAGATCAATAAAACTTTAACAAGACCTGCATTGTATTGCCAAGAGTACAAAAAGGCTCTAGCAGAAATGGAACAATTCTCAGATTCATTCTATTCCAGTTTTACTAAAACTACCAACATCTATTTAAGGTCAAATAAAAGTCGAATAGGTCACACTGATGGCTGATAATTCTTTAATCATTTTGATGGCAAATTTTATCGTATCGGACGGAGAAATGGAATTTCTCACGAAGGAAATCACTTCTTAGAATTTTACTAACACGAAACATTTTAAACACATTGGGTGAGAATGAATTTTTGACTTTCGGTTCCGAGGTGGACGAAGGATCCCAAAACTACCAACATTAACCATGACTTGAGGACATGTATTAGACAGGGAATTATAGCGTGTGTTTGTAGATTTCCAATAAAAAACGACAGAACTATTAAATCGGGATTTTACATTTTATATTTTGATATATAGGGATACGATTAAATTAAGATAGAGAAGTTCTAGAGTATCTTGCTAAATCGGAATTCCTATAAAGTTAGACTTATGCGAATGTGTCTAAATTGTACACAAGGAGTAGTACGTCTAGACAAACAGTTTTCAGATATTTTTGAAATTTGAAATGGGTTGAAGAAAATAGGCACACTATTTCCTCTGCTATTCAGTTTTATGTTATAAGGATTTGGCCAATGAGATAACATGCGATTGAATATTTAGGTGATAAAGAGACGTACAACTCAATGGTAAGAATCATTACTATAAGGTAATAGTGAGGTAATAATAAAATTCAACACACATCCCATTATATTACACTACGAAATTGAATCAGGAAGTAAATACCAGTTAAATTAAAAATATGGTAAAATGTACAAATATTGTAGATTTAATAATGGAAATGGAGAGTCTACAAAAAAGAAGGAAATTTAGAAGGACCGACAGATTTCAAATACATTACTAACTAAAACTAACTCACTGGCACTATCGAACCCGTAGGTTCAAGGCCGCGCGGACATAGCCTCTCCACATATCCCCATCCTGAGCTAATGTTTTCCAATCATTCCCTGTATAATCTACTTCCCTCAAATCATAGTTAATGTTATTCTCCCACCTCATTCTTCGTCTACTAACTGGGCGTTTGCCCTTTGGTTTTCTTACAAGAAGCTTCCATGCACGTCTTTTAATCACCATTCGTGCCACATGTCCTGCCTATCGCAGTCTACAAGACTTAACTGTTCTCATTATATCTGGCGAATTTAAATGAATTCAAATACCTAGTAACAATAATTGCGAATAGAAACGTGATGCAGAAAGAAATTAAACATTGGCTCAACTGTGGAAACGCATATTGTTAAGCATTATAATTAACCTTTTCTCCCCAACTGCTCTCAAAAAGCGTTAAACTAAAATTATATAAAACTCTGAGAGAATAACAGTTGGTGTCCCGGTGGAGTCAGGACTTTTAAACTGACCCATACCTTCTGGCGGCACTATGACCCTGGGGTCGACTTACCCTCGAACAGAAATGAATACCAGACGCTTATTCTGGGGTAAAGACAGCCGTCACGCAGGGCTGACAACCAGGCTGATATCAAGTGCCGATTTTCCAGAAATATGGTAGCCTTAACCTCATACTACCTCAAGGGCTTCCTGTGGCCTGTAGTGAGATAGCTTTACCTTTATATTGTTTTAATGTATTTTATGTTTTATTTGTAATTTAAACCGAAATTAATTGGAATCCTTTTTTTAATACAGCTGCTAGAAAATCTCGAATAGAAAGCATTAGGAATACGAATTTCATAAAACTCATGTGTGCAGAAATTCCGTAACAGTTGAGATTGAATATATCGTAGAGAGAAGATTGAGGTAGGGGAATGGGAGAATAACAAAGGCTGTACTTAAATGGGAAATTGAAGAAAGTGAGAGGAGAGTGAAACGATGACTTACGTGGAACTAACACATTCAATAGTCAATGAGGAAAATCGTAGTGTAACATCAACACACAGAGGGCAGATCATGATGGATATGTTTAATGAAAGGAGACATTGACATTGTCTAAATGTTGTTATAATATATTTAATTTTAGGAAGTTATATTTTGAGGTTATTTTAATTATATTATTTTTGGTCTGGACATCTTACCTCAATATTAATGTTGATTTGTTCTTGGACATGTTTCAAAACAATTCTGTTTTATCGTCAGCTTTCCCAGGCTGGTTTTATTTATGTTGCATTATGTTGCACCACCTGGATGTCGATGTCAGCTCCATCCTGTGGTTGGCCAAAGAACCTCCAAACAAGGTAACCCTCCATCGGAATATCAAAATTCACAACTCTGTTTCTGTTCTTCTGAATATAATTTTTTTCCCAAATAGTCAGCTCTTTTGTATTTTCTAACTGTTTTAATAATTTAGTGTCTGAATTTATATTATGTTTTTCAGACCAAACATGAGCAGCAACTGCAGATTTTTCAATTTCTCCATTTTTAATATTTCTTATGTGTTCTAATTAGAACCAAAGAACGCATAAGAAATATTAAAAATGGAGAAATTGAAAAATCTGCAGTTCTAATTAGAACCAAAGAACGCATAAGAAATATTAAAAATGGAGAAATTGAAAAATCTGCAGTTGCTGCTCATGTTTGGTCTGAAAAACATAATATAAATTCAGACACTAAATTATTAAAACAGTTAGAAAATACAAAAGAGCTGACTATTTGGGAAAAAATTTATATTCAGAAGAACAGAAACAGAGTTATGAATTTTGATATTCCGATGGAGGGTGACCTTGTTTGGAGGTTCTTTGGCCAACCACAGGATGGAGCTGACATCGACATCCAGGTGGTGCAACATAATGCAACATAAATAAAACCAGTCTGGGAAAGCTGACGATAAAACAGAATTGTTTTGAAACATGTCCAAGAACAAATCAACATTAATATTGAGGTAAGATGTCCAGACCAAAAATAATATAATTGTTATAATATATTTGAGTAATTAGATGATGAATTAAATTAATATTTTTAAAGAAGTACCTCAGTACTAAAGAGAATTCCCATTAATAAACAAGCATATATACGATTTTAATTCTAATTACAAATACGAGTATATATTTTATATAATCATAAAAAAGTATTAAAAACTGAAAATACATAACCGTTAATTGAACAGCCGCACATAACAAGGTTACAACACAATTTTTTACCAAGTCGATTTTACACAATACATTTTTCACAATTTCTCATTTATGAGTTTTTATATTATAAAAATCAAATTTGGAAAATGAGCCTTACAATCTTGTTTCGTTCGATTATTTAATTATAAAAACAACTTTTTGTATCAACAACATGTATTATAGTTAATTCAGTTGATTTTTTGTTGCATATACACAAGTAAACAACTATCTACATCCACGTTACGTTTATACAAATCTAACATATAAAAATATTTGTTTATTTCTACTTTATGCGCGGCCATACCGTTTATCCGATTGTGATAGGGCTTTTTGCAAAATGTTTAGGAGATACCCGGGATGAACATAGGCTATCAGAGAGTTAAGATACTGAACTCCTACACCCTTCAAAATCGTCCTTCGTAGTGGAAATCGTGAAAAAAAGTAGCTCTTTGGAAGCTTAAATGACTTACGCTGTCTAAACCATAACAATTACAGAAAATTAATGTACAGAGAATTGAATATCTCAAAAATCTCTACATAAAAGTCCATGGTAGCATTTGTATAGCACTTACGGATAATTGAAAATAACCATTTTTTTCTTTCATTGATGCCAAGAAGATCGAGACAAGTACGTAGATTCCTGTGCAAGCATAGCTGCACATGGCGGGTATTCTATTACTGATAACTCACAGTAACGACTTTTGTCTTTTAGCTCATTTATGCCAAGAAGATCGAGATAAGTAGATTCCCGCGAACACCGACTAATCAGCACGGGGAATCTTAAAATAATTACGATATATATATTTATAATTGTTTTTCATTTTACTTATTCAACTAATCATAAGAAGTACATACATTTTTTGTCTTTCAGCTCATTTATGCCAAGAAGATCGGGATGAGTAGATTCCCGGGCTACGCCGGGTAATCAGCACGGGATATCTAAAAATATAATTATTTTTCCTCCTACTTATTCAACTAAACTTAAAACACACAAATTTTAATTTATTTAGGCGTATCAGCGCTCGCCGGGTATTAGCTAGTATCATATAATTAAAAAGAGTTAATTAGCAATATAGCATGTAAATATTGTTATGCTATAATTTTTCTTGTAAGTATTAATCTACAAAGGCCAAAATAGGATAGAAAGATGTCGCTAGTATAACGAGCGGGTAAACATAATGCTATATTTGGAGCGTATACAGTCCACAAAACTCGAGAAGTTGAGCTTGATACGCGAAATTAATTTAATATTTTTACTTCACAGAGCTTAATAACATTGTATATAATCTGCCTAGCTTGACTATGCAGTTCTTCTCCCTTCACTCGCCTCATGACAGTTGAATCAAACGCCACCACGTACACGACTGAACTACAAATATTACAGAAAGACATCCCAGTAAAATTGTAACATCTATTTGACGTCACAAACCTGAGTTCCAAACCACGCTGATCTTTTGCAGCATTTGTAGACTTGTATAATTAAAATTATAAAACATTTCCTTAATAAATCAATGACTCAATGTTCTGTCATTTAGATGTCAAAAAAAAGTATTCAATAAGTAAACAAAAATAATGAATTCATCTTTACGAGATTTTTCACATCCTATTCAGTTGATGTAAGCAATTGCTGCATAACGAATATTTTTATATTTGAAATTATGAGCATTGAACAAATAGGGGACGAAAAAATATAAAACAAAAAAAGCTTAAAACCCATAAAAAATAATAAATAATTTAAAGATAAAGATAAAAAGCTCTTTCACGCAGAAAAAGTTAAAAAAACCATTCTAAAATATAACTCATAATTAAAAGAAATTAGATAAAAATATATAAGATAAAGTGAAAGTACAATAAATTCTAATCTTAATAATGTAGCAAGTGTATTAATGCACAAACAATAGAAAATGTGCTTAACATCGTTTTCCCGAAAGTTAACATTTTAAGAACATAAAACGGAATAACTCAAAAACTAATGGTTCAATTTGCATGAAAGTTTGCACACACACTCATCTGCGTACTCTGTATCTGCCATACTAAAATTAGTGCAATATTTTTAATATTAAGGATAGGTAATGGGGAATGTATAGTTTAAAAATTATTATAAAAAATAGTATTTTTTTTCTCTAACCCAATAAATCTGGGCACATCGTAATAGTTCACAAGCTTTATTAGAGTGTTATATTTATTTTTAAAAATTGTTTGTACTAGTCAGGTTATTATTTTTTAAGTAATAATGTATGATATGATATATAAGAAACTGAAATTGTTGCAAATTTTATTTTCCTGCAATTACAAAACTTTTGCTTCAATATTAACAATTTTAATATCAACCGAAAGCCAATAGTGTATACTATCTGTGTGCAACTTTTCATAATTGTATGTTTTATAGTTTTTTATTTATTGTAAAATAATGATATGTGTGCATATGTACCTCGTGCTGGGTGTATGAGCCCCCTTAAGGGGACCGACTGGTGAATTTATATATTTTTTTTCAGTTTTCATCTGATTGTTTTGAATTTTTTATCGTATAGATTATGTGCTTATAGATACGTTTCTGTGACGTTTGGTGTTTATATGTACAATAGTTTCATAATTATGAGTTTTTAAAACTGTTTTTTTAATATTTTCCAAAAAATGCTCCTTACGATGCATTTTAGAATATTTTTTGATCAAATTTGAGATTCCGAGTCTTTATGATTCCTCTAAACACATTTGCTATGCAAAAAGCAATAAAGGGAGGATACTGCTTATTTTTCATTTTTTGAAAAAAAAAAAATTATCACTTATTATTATTTCCATCTCAATTTAAAATAACATAGCAAATTTCAATTAGCGTATATTGGAGAGTTCAACCACAAAATTTCACTTTGATAGCACAAAAATTGCATTTTAAGTTTTGGAAAATGTAAAAAAAAATGGAAAAGGAAAAAAAACACATTAAAGTTTAAGTAGTAATGCTGACCACACGTGCAAGATTATTTGAACTCTTAGGTCAAGGACTCAATTTTGCTCCTATAATACATTTTTTACATGAAAATGATCCTAAGGAATCAGAGTTATTAAAAAGTAAATAAACAAAAAATTCTTTTTGTTGTGATTTTTTTCAACATTTTCACCAGTCGGTCCCCGTAAATGAAGTTGAGTGCATCCATCCATAGTAATTCTGCCCGAGGGCAGGTCTTTCACTGCAATCATAGCATTTTCATGCTATGCTTTGCAGCTTTACTAGGGAATTATAGGTGTGGTAGCATACCGTTACTTTCCACACCGGTGAAGGAAGATGATGATGATAATGATTAGAATGTTGATGATGGCCGGATGATTTTCGGGGACCGTTGGGCCCTAAGCTTCCTGACATTTGTCTTACAGGTGAGGAAAAAACCCGAAAAAGAACCTCAGGCTGGAGCTTGCCCCGACCGGGAATCGAACCCGGCAGCACGCTACCTCGAGACCACAGCGGTGGACAAGTTTGGTACAGTGGTTCCAAATTCCGAAGAAAACCATATGTAAACAAGGTTTGTAGAAAGAAGAGACAACACTCTGATAATGAGCGTAAAAATGACAGCCATAATTACTTGAAAGTTATTTTCACAGACGATATAAATTTAACCTTTCCATACCTTTCCCAGTTCGTCGTGCTTTGTGCATTGTCTAACCTAACTAGCTGAACCACTGACAATATCGATCCCGGAGTTTCATGGCCACGCGGTCATAAACTCTCCATGCATCCCTATCCTGAGTTATTTTTTCCTATCATCCCATGTAATCACTGTTATCTACCACATTCTTGACTTAACTACGGACGATTTCCTGTTGGTTTTCCTGCCTCCATGCCTCTCTTTCATTCCCCATTAGTGCCACATTTCCAGCCACTGGCAGTCTACGTGATTTAACTGATCTTATTATTAGTTTGGATCATCCAGATGGAATAAGATATGTTGTAAGACTTAAAGCTAAGGTGAATGGATGGAGTTTTGTAAGATGTCCTTAGACTTAATTTTCGAAATTGGTGGACAATCGCCAAGAATAGAGATGTCTTCAGGAGATTTCTTAGGGAGGCTGTGATTCTACCCTGGTTGTTATGCTAAACATGATGATTACTTCTAGTTTCCATTTTGGAGGCCCTTGGGATAGTACGATGTTAAGATTTCCATCTTTCTAGATAATCGACTCGATATATCAGCACTGTCCGTCGCCGTGGCGTAGTCGGTAGAGTCCCTACCTTGCACTACGGCGACCCGGGTTCGATTCCCGGCGGGGTAGGGGATTTTAAATCTCCACCTTGGGTCTGGGTGCGTGTCCTGGCTTGTGTTTGTATGTGTGAATAAGATAAAAAAAAGGTTAACAAAGGTAAAACAAAAAGGAAAAATAGTGTAAACGAAAGAAAACGAAAAAAGCCATGTTATCAGCTTACGTGACGTTCGCCTTACCCCAGAGCATATCTGTTACTCATTTTGTTTTACAGGCCGAGTCGACCACAAGGGTATGGTGCCGCTATAGGGTTTGGGAAAGATAATACATATTTACTCCATCAGGACCCGAACCCCCTGCTTTCCGGGCTGTCTGGTATTGTCTTAACCAAATTCGCCAAGGCATAATCCTATACCGGAATTGTATTCCTTCTATCTATATTCCCAGAGAATCCTTTTTCCTTGACATTAATATTTGATGAAAAGTCAATACAGGATCTGATGTTAGGTTATTGTGTTCGATATAGTTGAATATTCTTGAATTTCCTTTTGTATTGAATCCTATCTTGATTTCAGAAACTTCCGTGACATATTGGATTTGTGCATTCACTTGAAATCCTCTTAGTGTACATGGTAGCCAAGTGCTTTAAACTTGCATCTATAAACTTTCATATCTAAACTTTTCACTCCATTTAAGGGATTGCAGACGTCATTAAATAATAGAAATGAAATTATCTTACTTGTTGTATCCATGACTATGATTTCTCAAATTATGGATTACTTTTATTATATATAGAAAACCATTTGAAAAGGAAAACAAATGTTCTTATCTTATTCGCTCCAAATGAATTTTCTGTTCATTAAAGTTGACATTTGATTTCAACAATGCTTTCTGCTGTCATTTTGTTTATGTAACATTACAATTAACTCATCATTCATTGTGCATATTACCGACTCACTAAATGTGATGTTAAATACTGCATCTCGTTTTCTGAACAGACATTTAACTTAATTTTTGTTTTAATAGCACAGAAAAAAAACTGTTTTGTCTCAGAAAGAAAAATATGTGATTCTGATAGTATATTTTTCTCCTGAATTCAAATATGATATCTGTTTTTCTCCATCACGCAAGGTTTCCGAGAGACAGAAATTTCTAATTTCAAACATTTCAATAATTTCTACATTCGTAACTACACAATAATCGAAGATTCGGACTCGCCTAGAAAGTAAGAAATGACGATTTTCTGCTATATTTTGCCTGTGGAGCATCACTCTTGATGGTCCAACAATAACCAGCCAGCATATTAGCATTCCATTTGCCTTGATATCTCTTTTCCATAGCTGAAATCTTCCGATGAAAGTGTTCCCCGTTTTATTTTACAATGGACAAATGGACGAAAAAACGTTTATTAAAAAAAAATTATTTAAATCCATTAATTGAAATTCAAATAAAAAACTGTGGCTGATGGAGAAATTCAGAATACATATTTGAAAACACGATAAAAAACTGCATTAAAAACAACTATTGGTACTCATGAGACAAAAATCACGTTAACCAGTGTAATCACGTGCTATTGTAAGAGACAATACTTATTCACAGTTTTTAACGATTTCGTAGTAATGTAACTGCTGAAGTTGTCCTCATGATATAATTTCTTATTTTTTTACGAACCTTCGACATTTCTACTCACTAGACACCGAAAATGAGCATGGCAAAACGATATATATTTATATTGAAAAGAAAAATTAAGGTCTGAACTGGGATTTGAACACGAGACTTCTAGATTTATCGGCTAGTGCGGTACCACTTGCAATATACGTTCGATAGAGTTAGTGAGTTAGTTAATGATCTGAGCTGTTATTGCGTGCCGTTAACGAACTACATACTTGTATATATACTGACGATTGGAGCAGGTTTAATTATCTAATAATAAGGAAACCTACATCATTATTTTTTAGCATCCGCGCGAGTAAATGAATCACATACTGATGGAATAGAGCAGTGAATGTATTCGTTGCATTATGAGACAGTGCATACTAAAATATACGTAAAATTTGATCTTATAGTGAGTAATTCGACTTTAAGGTTGGAAAGGAGATTTCGAGTATTTGATAATAAAGTTATTAGGAAAATTCTTGGGCCAAAGAGAGGTGAAGAGACAGGTGTATGGAGAAGACTACATAACAGTGAACTACATGGTCTTTATAGGAAGCCAGATAAAATAATAACAGTTGAGTCACATAGACTGCGATGGGTAGGACACATGACACGAATGGGGAGTGAAAGACGTACATTGAAGCTTCTTGTAGGACAACCAGAGGGAAAACGCCTATTTGGTAGACCAAGAAGGAGGTGGAAGAATAACATTAACCATGATTTGAGGAAGTAGATTATACAAGGAATGATTGGAAAACGTTAGCTGAGGATAGGAACGTATGGAGAGCTTATGTCCGGGCGGCCATGAACCTACGGGTTCGATAGTGCCAGTGAGTTAATAAGTGGGTAATTCGATCAATTGTTTTTCTTACTTCACAAATACTTTCTTCGAGCCACTCTTTCATGATACTGTAACCATTTTCTCTTAAGAAATTATAAACTATGAAAACTCTTTCCATATTCCTGATACTGATTTGAATTTATCATTACAACCGAACAATAATTTTAGGTAATAAAATGTTCTTTTTTATGTTTCGGAGCAATTTAACTTTTTAATGTAATCTTCACAACTTACTGGTATTTTCAAGTTCTACTTCTGTTTTATATTTTCTTTTCGTAGCCTTTTTGTATATTCTACACAGCTGTACTAGTTACTCTGTTGGGATTAGTACCTGTACGTGTTGAAGCCCTTATAAGAGAAAAGGAAGGGCATTTATATTCATTTCTAACTCGTGGAATAATGGCTAGACTTTTATATTTGTTTATTTTTACAGCTTATATAGCAAGCAAAGTAACTATTTTTGTACATTAATGTTAAATATACAATGAAACATATTAAAAATATATTTTATACAAGTACAAATTATGTTTATCAGTGTGATATGTTTTGTACTTGTAGTAAAAAATTAACCGCCTGATCATTATTTACACTCACTTGTACATTAAAATTGAACTAATGGGAGTCAGTTGTGAAGTGGGGTAATAACGTTACTCATAATAAAATTCTCTGATTCTAATTCCTTTAATCTGAATGATTTCATAAATTATGACAGGAAAATACCATAATTTCTCAGTAACTATTTGAGGTACGACTACGACATTTTAAGTTAAGTTGGTTAGACAATGTGGAGTCGTATTTGCGAACTGTGTAAGTCAGGAGATGGAGAGTCTAGGCTCGCTGTTACTAACGCGACTAAAGCTAGGCTCAAAGGGCCATGAAGCCTAAGAAGAAAATGAAGAAAAATTATGTATATTCCCTATAGTAACTAAAAATTCAATTCTGTGGTTCGAAAATAACCCACCAGAGAACATACAGTAATTTCTCGACTGTTATTTTTATAGCCATATTTTTATACTTCATTTGATCCTTCTGGTAGCAATTCTATCGCCGCGCCCGTATAGTTCGCGCGGTCATTTAACACACGAAAATTAGAATAAAAGCCGCTTGTACGTTTCAAAAACTGTAATTTAGTGTGATTAATTTTAGGTCAAATGTAAGTTGGAAGATTTATCTCGTTTGATTGCATATAACTTTCTCTCTAAATCTTCACTACATTCCATGAGGGTATCTGGCTTCCCTCACAACCCACTTCCAATTACTTCTCTGCTGTGCCATTTCCTTCCATCCTCTGACTCCCAAACTCCTCAAATCTATCTCCACACCCTGAAATTCTCTCTTCCTTTGTCTTCCCTTCTTTCTCACTCCTATTATTTCATTGTTCAGTAGGTACAATAGAGTCCTATCACTTTTACTTCCTTTTTCTAAGCCTCAAGTACTTAATATGTTAGACCAAATAATCTCTCTTTATTATCTGATTAATCTCAAAATGTAATCTAATCATCCATTTCCATTGTCCCTTATTAGCCCATATGTACGTCTAATAATTTTAATTTCAAATGTTCGCAGGACATTTATATCATGTTTGTTCAAACATCTGACGAATGTGCAGCAACAGTTCATATTAAGGTTTTATTTAATTTAGGATGTGTTTTTTCGTTAACAACATTAAATTTAGTAACCTTCAGTCTGCAAAATATGCTCCATTTTCATTGTTATTCTGTTGTTTATTTATTGTTGTTCTCCTTTTACTAATTTGGACTCTTAAGTATACAAAAATATTAACCTTCTCAAAAATAGCATTTCCTCTTATGAGAACGATTGGCATGCTACGAGTTAATGGTAAATCCAGAAAATCGGATAAACTTGGGTAAATTTCTGGACAAAACACGGAAAATAAGAACAACACTCATTCATGAATAAATACATGTTATCAAAATGCAACACCATTAATTCTTAATAATTATACGTAACTTAATTAATTTATAATGTTATTGTATTATTATGTAATGCTAATATTATTGTTTTCTTTTTGTTTTTCTTTATACTATTACCAATTATTACTTTATTGTAACGGACTGTCAACAGCACGTACGGCTTACTGTCCGTGCGACCCATATTTGTAAATAATATTGTAAATATCTTACTTTTAGTCCAATAAAGTCCTACTACTAAAAAAATATATTTATATCATAATTAATACTACGACACACTTTCATCTTGACATTATTTTTCTACACTAATAACCGCTGAACAATTTACCTTCTTAGTAAATATTGGAAGTTTGTTTCCCCAGAATACTGTTTACGCAGATTGTTTAGCTCTAGCTTTTAAGGTAATTGACAGAGCATGTTTTCTTTCCTTTTTTTGTAATGTAGATGTGCATGCTTTCTATTTCCTTATTCAAGATTCTTCATCCATTGTCCATCCGTTCTTAGAAGGACTACTTATTTTTCTATTTACATCTATCGTGTAACATCTTTAATTTCAAACGTTAGAAATTTATTCCACATGTTCGCACTATATTCCTTCAATTTTCTTAAATTAAGTAATATTGGTAAAGTTTTGACAATTGAATTAATCTAATATTGTGTCGTGTTTCGAGCATTTGCTAATAAAGTGTGAAAGAAAAAAATTGAAAGGAGACAGGGACATATATGTGAGCGGGAAAAATATCTTAATAATGAAGAAGGCCTACAACTCATTGATATTAATAAGCTGTTAGTTTATGCTAATGATATAGTATTATTGGGCGACAGTGATGAGGTACTGATGGTCAACACGGACACACTACTTAGTAACAATAAGGAATTGGGACGGGAAGTAAATATCAATAAAAATAAATATATGGTCACACATAGAAATACATTATATAATGGAAATGGACAGCTAATGACAATGAGGGAAATTTTGAGTAAGTGGCTGAATTCAAATCCCTAGGAATAATAATCACAAATAGGAATGAGATGCACAAGGATATTAAACATAGGCTCAATTCTGGAAATGCATGATATTATGCATTACGGAGACTTTTGACGTCCCAACTCCTTTCAAAAAACGTTAAACTGAAAATATATAAAACTATTATTCTACCAGTTATATTATATGGATGCGAAACATGGACTCTTACTTCAAGGGAGGAAAGAAGACTACGAGCATTTGAGAATAAAGTTCTTAGGAAATTACCAAAGAGAGATGAACAGGCAGGCGAATGGAGAAGACTACATAACAATGAACTTCATGGTCCTTATAAGACGCCAGATATAATGATAACAGTTAAGTCTCGTAGACTGCGGTGGGCAGGATATGTGACACGAATGGGAAATGAGAGACGTGCATGGAAGCTTCTTGTAGGAAAACCAGAGGGAGAACGCTCAGTTGGTAGACCAAGAATTAGGTGGGAGAATAACATTAACTATGATTTGAGGGAAGTAGATTATACAGGGGACGATTGGAAAACATTAGCTCAGGATAGGGATGTATGGAGAGCTTATATCCGCGCGGCCATGAACCTACGATAGTGACCGTGAGTTAGTGAGCTGCATGCTCTTTGTAAGAAATCAAACATGAAAGGGACAAATTAATCCTGTGAGCTGTAATGGCGGGTCCTGTATTAACAATGGGAAATAAAAGAGAATCGTGGATTCTTGTAGGAAAGCCAGACGGAAAACGCCTAATAGGTAGGTCAGGAATGAGGTGGAAGAAAAGTATTTTCCATGATTTAGGTAGGGGAATTACACAGGGAATGATTAAGAAGTATTAGCTCAGGATAGAACGGGATAGAGCTCATGTTTGCAGTGCCATGAATTTGTGGGTTCTACTGTCCCGGTGACTTAGCTGGTTAGATAATTCCTGGAATTCTCGTCTAGAGCGTAATAATGCTTTCAGAATCTAGTTTTACGCTCAGATTGTTCAATTTACATTTGCAATTTTTTTTTCTTGCTTAACCTACGCGGTTTTGGAAAGCTGAACGTTTTGTATATATACCTCTTTTTTTTTTTAGAAAATCTTAACTTACTTCTTGAGATGTCATAATGGCGATATTTATAGTATCAGCAAGTTCTTAGTTGAGACAAAAAAAAGTTCACTGGGAAAGAAGTGTGTAAGGAAAATTCCTTAAATTTGAGGACTTAGATCGAAGAAATTGAAAACGATTCGGCGGTGGTTTGAGATAACGACGCTACTTATAGCCGATAGGACGGATGAGGTGTGGGCGGCAGGAGGGTGTATAGGGAGGTTCGAAAGTAAGTTGTTTGAAGATGGTTAAAAGAACAGTAATTAGCAAAATTTGCAAGAAACCAAAGTTGAATTATTTGCAGATTTGTATCAGAAGACGTGTTCTATGTCTGTTTATTATGAGCGTTATGTCAGAATATAAGCAAATCAAAACAAAATATAAATATATAACTACTTCTCAGTAATACAATGTAGGGTTAAAAACTATAAAATAGTTACCTTGTAGGTCCGTCTCCTCAACTTAAGTTCTTTTAAAACTCTGTAGGCTTTTCGGGACTAGTCTCATCATCAGCAGAATTCATTAGGTCCGTTCTTGTTGACCCTTGTTGAACTACTTCTGCTACAATTTGTACATCCCGTGTATATCCTTGAGAAGACATACTTATGTCAGTCCTGAAGGACTAGTAGTACCATCCTCGCCTCTTGTTTCTAGTTTGGAGAATCAACCCCGGCGGAGGTTCAGGTATTTTTAACGGCGTATAAAAATTGAGAATTACTTGTTTCGGAATGATCCTAATTTAGTAGGACTCGCGTTGTAGATTTACGGCACGCAAAATAAATTCTTGTCTGAAATAAGAAGCATCAAACAGAGATCAGTCGGCTCTTTCAAGCCCTGATTTGAATTGTATCGTAGTGGCATGAGTTGTTAAAGAAAGTTTGTAAATAAAAGTGCTAACAGAATTCAGTTAACATTTATAATTTGTACAATTTGTCACGTACTCTTCGCCCTGTTTAAGTTTAGTGCTTTGAAAATAAAGAAAACACTCAAATTTACCATACTTTTCCTATTCCAATAAATTGTTGATTATTAAGTATAACTATTTTAGTAGGTTTACGCAAATATTGTCAGCCAAAAGTGACAAAGTATACCTGACAATACAGAAAAATAGATAATATAGAGAATAAATGACGTTCCGAATTTTTACAATACCTATAGATATGAAACAAGATTTTACGATATAAACAGTGATCATCAATGTGGATATAAAAAATATATCTACTGTGTATCAGATTTTTACTACAAGTCACATTTTTGAAAATAAATGGGAATATGACGGCATGTTAGAGTAACTATATATATATATATATATATATATATATATATATATATATATACACACACACAGGGTGTATAAAAAAGGATGGCGCAAACTTACATGTTTGAAAGTACATGATAATAGAAGCAACAATGTCCCAGTAAACATGGGTCCGCAAACGAGCCGTTCTCGAGATAATTACGAATGTATGGTTACAAGCCGCCACTGACATCATTGTTTGTAACATCGTACTATTTACTCCTTGCGCATTTGAAGCCGTCCTATGTTCTTTGTTTACAAAACTGAACATTGCCGAGAGGTGGAGTTGTAATCAAACCATACACGCACAACGTACATGACGGATACAGTACACAGTCTCAAAAGCTATCAGTCTCGTCTGAGGAGTGCCACTTGTGCTGTGTTGTAGTTACAATGGAACCTTACAGTAACGAAGAGTATGCGGATATGCATTTCATGTACGGTAGGGCTAATGGCAATGCACGGGAGGCTGCACGATTGTACCAAGAAACATATGCTGATCGAAGACACCCCGAAAGTCGTACATTTACAAGGGTCCATCAGCGCCTGAGAGAAAATGGGAGTTTTGCACATGGCAGAGCAATAGGTAGGCCTGTTCGCATTACGCCTGAGATTGAGGATATGGTGTTGGAAGTAGTACAGCTCTCTCCAGGAACCTCGACGAGAAGAATTGCCACACAAGTGCCGTGTACTAAGCCACGTTTAAGGTATGGAGAATTTTACAGCGCAAATTATTGTACCCTTACCACCTCCAATGTGTTCAATGTCTCAATGATGCGGACTTTGTTCCTAGAGTGATGTTTTGTCAGTGGATGCAACAACAGACTGTAGTCAACACTCATTTCGCATGTAACATTTTATTTACAGACGAAGCAGGATTCACACGCGATGGTGTTTTTAATTATCATAATACACATTTTTGGTGTGAAATAAACCCACATGCTGTTCATGAGTCACCACATCAGCACCGTTCCTCACTGAATGTGTGGTTAAGGGTACTACGTGATCATCTCATTGGGCCACACATTCTTCCGCGAAAACTTAATGGACGGAGGTACCTTAGGTATCTGCGGCGTCATCTTCCAGGTTTGCTTGATTATGTTCCCTTCAGCAACGTCGGAGTTTGTGGGACATGCATGATGGAGCTCCGGCACATTTTGCTGCTGCTGTGAGACGGCATCTAACGCGCAGATACGGCCAGGGATGGATAGGTTGAGGCGGATTTCTACCTTGGCCTCCAAGATCATCTGATCTAAATCCTTTGGATTTTTGTGTCTGGGGTCACCTCAAAGCGAGTGTACAGCACACCCGTTAACACGATTGAAGAACTGGAGCAGAGAGTTGTATATGCTTATCAAGAATTCTGAAATGATCCAGGGGTTTTCGAAAGAATTCGATATTCATTGCAGAGACGAGAACAGTATTGCATCCAGATGCAAGGAAGACACTTCCAACATCTCCTTTAACAGGTAACCCATAAGTGAAGTGAAATGTGAACTAAATGAGATGAAAAATTAATAGTAAAGTCTAAATCCAAATTAATTTGTACTAACTAGGACATGTTTGTAATGAAGTCAGTGGCGGCTTGTAACCATACATTCGTAATTATCTCGCTCGTTTCCGGACCCATGTTTACTGGGACATTGTTGCTTCTATTATCGTGTACTTTCAACCATGTAAGTTTACGCCATCCTTTTTGATACACCCTGCATATATATATATATATATATATTTTGTGGCCACTAGATGTCATGGGAACGACTTCCCGCTACCTCTTGTGTGAATTGAGAATACTACATATATAAGAAAAACGTATGTTTGTGTTGGAATACTTGGGTAGCTTAGTTGGTTAGAGCGCTAAACGTACGGAGTTTAGAGACTCAGGTTCAAATCCCGACTCAAAAATTCATTTCTCTTTTCATATCATATATATATATATATATATATATATATATATATATACTTCAAAAGCCCTAGGATTCAATCAGAGGATGAATTTGTATAACATTTTGTAGGAATACGCAATTCCTAAAAGTTAGGCTTATTCGTAAAAATAGTGATCTCACTACAGACTTTAGTAGGCCATTGGGGTAGTGGGGGATAAGGCTCTATCCATTATATTAGATAAATAGCACAAGATGTTAGCGGGATTTGAGCCTTGCGTGACGGCCGCCTTTACACCTAGAACAAATGTCTGGGACCTATTTCTATAAAAGGCTGAGTCGACCCCAGGGCCATGGTGTTCCCGGAAGTTTAAGAGTGGTTTAAAAGTCCTGGAGCCACCTGGACTTGAACCCTTAATCTTCCGGCTTTTAGCGTATTGCCTTAACCAACTACGCTACAGCGTGTCTCTAGACTTATTCCGACATGTCTAAAATTCAGATAGATTTGAAATTCGCATTGGGTTAAAACAAATAGAGACACTATTTCCTCTTCTATTCATTTTTGTTTTAGAGCCTGCCATCAAAATTTTAGAGGAAAATGAGTTGTAAAAATCAATGGTTTTAATAAGCTGTTGGTTTTTGCTGATTGTGATGTGTTATTTAGACGATACCGAGGAAATACTAAAAACCAACATACTCATTTTATTAATTACAGTATTACTAAGAAACTTTAAATGAAAATAACTACCAGTAAAACTAAATAAATTATACAATAGAAATGGACAGTTAATGAAAAATGGAGAAAATGTTGTAGAAGTGGATCAAATATGCCGCAACTCTTTCACGCAGTATTAACCAACGAACGTAAATGTGTAAAATCCCACAATCAAAAAAATAGTTTGAATTATCAATTTTCTCACAAAATGGAAGTTTTTTAATATTTTGTTGTTGATGAAAGAAGCAATTGCTTATTTTTGTATGTAGATTTGTTTATTGACATAACTTTAAATGCATTTTTTTAAGATTAGGCATTTTGCGGCTTGGACAGAGTGCGGTCAAATTGCAAACAGGAATGAGGCGAGGAGAGAAAATAAAGATTAGTGTATGAACTCTGGAAATGTATGCTATTATGCATTACAGGAACTTTTGTGCCCTCAGGGGTCCTCATCTAGTGGATATGTGGATGGCGACCACAAGGTGCCCAAGCTGTGCAAAACATTTCTTCCACTTACTTGTGTTTTGCGCTCTTTTAACTTTTCTATCTAACCTCTCTTGGTTAACTCTTGTTTTTTCGACCCCGACGCTATTAGGGCATCCGAGGGCTAGGGAGTCCTTCCTTTCTTCCATTTCTCCTTTCCTTTATTTTATTTTCTTCTCCAGAAAAGCCTGACCAGAGGCTATAAGATGGCAGCCCCATCACTGGTCTTGCCTTCCTTTGGCCAGCAACCAATCGAAGGGACTATTATTATGCTTTCAAGTCTTATACGAGAATTTCCCATAAGGAAAATTTTCTATAGGATCGTAACAGGCCTTGGCCTGGTGCTTGGAAGGAAGAAGAAGAAGGAACTTTTGTTATCCCAAATTCTCTAAAAGAACTTTGTAAAATAATATATATAAAACGGTTATTCCTCCAGTTATATTGTATGGATACGAAACATGGTCACTTAATTTAAATGAGGAGAAAAGATAACGAGTATTTGAGAATAAAGTTTATAGGAAAGTTTTTTTGGTGAAAGAAAGACGAACAGATAGGTGAATGGAGAAGTCTAGTTAACCTGAGCTTACATGATCATTGTGGGAAAACCTAAAAGAATAGTAAGTTTCTTCTCGTAGACTACGATGGACACGACATAGGCCGAATGGGGAATGAGAGTTATGTAAACTTTTATAGGAAAACCAGTGGGAAAGCACTCAATATGGCCAAGATTGAGATAAATCATATTTGCCTTGATTGTATGGAGGTGAATTAGAGAGGGGATGATTGGAAAACATCTCGGGATAGGTATATATAGAAATTTTATGTCCGCGCTACTATTGATATCTGGGTTAGACACTGACACTAAGTTAAATATGAAAAATACTTAACAACGGTGCAGTTGAATTCTAAATTAGGAGGAAAACCAAGAAACAAGAAATTTGGAGTCTGGTCATATAAATGATTTATCGAGATGGAGGTAGACTCTTCATTGTGGTTATTTCTTATTGTTCTATGAAATCTTTGTTATAACTTTCCTTATTGCTTCTGAATTAACTCTAACTCTGTTCGTTTAGGTATTGTTCCTCATGCGCTTATAAATAAACTCTGTACGGAGATTGTGTCCAGGTGGTGTTTATCCTTGTAATAATAATAATAATAATAATAATAATAATAATAATAATAATAATAATAATAATAATAATAATAATAATAACAATAATAATAACAATAATAATAATAATAATAATAATAACAATAATAATAACAATAATAATAATAGCTTTATTTTACCTGGCAGAGTTTAGGCCTTAAGGCGTTAAAAATACAAAATGATTCTTACATCTAAGTACAATACAAAGTAAATATTAGACAGTATGTCTATAATATAATTATTATTTACAAAATATTTTTATTTAATCTAGATTTAAGGAATGAAATATAAAATGTTCAAGATAGAAAAATGAGAAAATACTATTAATGACATAGAATAAATTTAACTCTCGAGAAAAATTTATTATTTAACAAAAGGTATGAGCGTGACTTAAAAGTACAAGTGTGCAGCAACCCCTGATAACTTGAGGGAAGACATTCCAGGAGTGGGTACAGGCTACTGTGAAACAAGTAGAATAAGAGGAAGTGCTATGATGAAGGATTGTCAACAGACTGTTATCTTGTAACCTAGTGTCAATATTGTGGTAATAAGATAACTTCTCAAATCTGGATGCCAGGTACCTAGGAGTGTAGGAATTCAGAAGCTTGAAAATAAGTGAAAGAGAGTGCAATTTAGATCTGTCACTAAGGCGGAGCCAAGAGAGTTTATTGAGGTGTTCGGAAATATGACCATAATGGCGGATATTGAAAATGAGCCGAACGCAAGCATTATGAACACGATGCAGTCTCTGCGACAAGTCATAGTTTAGATCATTATATATAATGTCACAGTAATCGAAGTGTGGCAACATGAGATTCAACACAAGGGTTTGTTTTAGGGAAACTGGGAGAAAATTCTTTAAACGTCTAAGGAAATCTAATATGGCGAAAGACTTTTTACATATGTGTTTCACTTGCGTTTGCCAGTTTAAATTTGCATCTAGATGTAGTCCAAGATCTATTACTGAAGAAGAATAAGGGATAATTACATTATTATAGTAATGTGTGGAAGTGTAGATATGTCAAAGGTTTTAAGCAGTCTTTGTTGCCCATTAGAATGACTTGTGACTTGTTAGGATTCAGATTTAGACCAGAACTTGAAGGCCAGTTAAAGATGGACATTAGACATCATTCATTTTCGTCAAGCTGTTAGAGAAGGATTCAGGAGGCCAATGTAGGTAAATTTGGAGATCATCATCATAGCAGTGATAACGACAGTTCTTTTAGTATGAGGAATAATAGGCTGATATATACTTCCTCCTCCACCTTCATCATACGTAGTTGTAAAGGGTATCAATGAGTGAAATTTGAGTGAAAATTGAACAAAGTATACATTTTATGTTTTATCTCTCATAAAATTCTCCAAAGCTTCCTGTTCAAGAAAATTTACAACTTATTGCTATTTTGCCATTATTAAAGCCCCGGCGACCATTTTTAAACTCTCCCAGAACTAGTGGCAGAAATGATACCAATGTATCAAAGGTTGACATCAGGTGTATTATTGGAGAGATGCATAAGGGAAAAACCCATAAACTTAATGAGAGTCTCTACCATACAGTTTGGCACAAGTGGCCAAAATAAATATTTGTTTTAAAACAGAAATTATGTGTTATTAAAGCAGTCAGAAGCATGAAAATCGTAATAGCCTTTCTTCGCAAAATGTATTTTTCAAGCGCATGCCCATTTAAGAAAAGTTCCTAGCACTGCAGTTTTTCCCCTATTAAATTTAAATTGTCCATACTTGTCTGTAAGGGAACAAAGAATCAAACTTGCACTGGATTTTATTCATACTTAAAATGCTCATGATTTATGACCTTTTATATTGTTATAGATATGTCAGTATCCGTCAACATGAAAAATCAATTTAAAAAAATACTCAAAAGTAAGCACAGAAAAATCCAATGCAATTTCGAAACTAACGAGTACAATGAATATCCAGAACAAATATTGGAACAAAATAATAAAAGCTGCACTGCAAGGAACTATTATAAATACTTAAAGTGACTATTTAACTCATGCCCCAAAAGGGAGTCAATGACCAATCACATTTTAATGAGATTTTTTATTTACAACCAATCACAGTCGTGTTTCGCCTAAAATTTACCAACTAAAGTTTATCATAATAAAGAAAGCACCTCCTTCTTAACATTCTGAATAGGTCATAGCATTATTTTGCAGTGACTGACGCTCAAGCACTAGAGTATCTGTTATTGTTTATTGCTTGGTGCCAGCGCTTGAGTGCGCTTTGACCCATTCTTATTTCTATTTGTATAATTTTTATGTATTCTTTGTTTTGAGTGTTGGAAAGGTCTCCCGATTCAACATTTTCTAACTTAAATTTGGAAAATTTTTAGTTTTGTTTTAATAGGAATTTTAGCCTGGATTGTTGATTATTTAATTGTTGTTTGTTGTATGATTTTTTCTTTATAGTTATCTTGTTAATTTTATTTTAATGCTCTGGAACATTTTCTTAAAATATTTTTTAGGTTTGTGCTTCTACTGCTATTTTTAATCTGACGCCCAAAAAATGCGGCTACCAGATTGTATATATAGTGCATGAATGTCAACAGGAATCGCATGCGATAATATAAAATCATTTGTAACAATTGATTATACCACGAAAAAAAGGAACCACTGTTTGTATTTTCTCAAACGAATTATTTTCCAGGAAATGACGTTGTAGAAAAATATAATTGACATATTTATATACATCATAGGACATATAATTAATTAATACCTATAACGTTAGTTATAAAATTTCTCCACTAGGGTGCATTCTTTACAACATTGCGATTCTTTGGCAATAAATAATATTATGATCTGGTTGCGATGATGAACAAAAGAAGCAAATGAAGCGTACCAATCGTTTCTCATTTGCTTTCAAACATCGCCGTTTACATTTAATATATAAATATTTTGAAATAACTAGAGTTAAATAATGATTTGTGAATAAACAGCTGAATTATATTCGCTAAATAATCCTAACAAATGCCAGTCTTGATTAATTTGGAAATCACTCGTGGCATTACTTATGAAAAACAGAAAACAAATTAACTAGAGACTAATAGAACAAATCACTTGAAATATCGTAAATAAGTTATTCATACTGGTAGACAATTGTGATAAAAATTTAAAGAAATATCTTCATTAGTTTTGGAGTTTCAAAATTCTCTCGTGGATAGCCTTAAAGTTGGATTCAGAACATATTTTAGATCCATTTTATGAGCGGAATTGTTGGATCTAATAATAATAAAATCAATATGGCGTTTACTGCCATTCTCAGCTCTCCCGTGAACTTCCTCTTGCATCTAAATGCTTTGAAAATCTCGAATTAATAATTTTATTATGGCATTCCATGCAATAGAGATTACTTTTATTATGGTTGTGAATACTAAAATTACTCTGGAAGTTAGATCTTTGCGGAGAAATCTTATAGCCGCACGTTGCAAGCAATATAATATCTTATTAATGAAGTGTTCTGGTGAATGCAGGAAATTAAATTTCCAAACTCTACCGTGCAATTAGAATTCGTAGATAGAAAAGAGAACATGTGAGTTGTGTGGTAACTTCGTTTTATGGCTTCCGCAAGTAAACGCCCGTATTCTCCTTAACACTTTTTTTTGCAAGTATAGTGATTAAAATCTTTTAGAAAAGAAATGTGAATATAATAGTACTGTACATCAACTATACGTAGATTTCAAAAAAGCATTCGATTCAATTAAGAGGGAGAAGTTATATAGTATCCTGTTGGAGTTCGGAATTCCTAAAAAGTTAGTTAGACTTATACGAATATGTCTGAATGGCACAAAGAGTAGGGTGCGTGTAGGCAAACATTTTTCGGACACTTTTGAAATCCAGAATGGGCTGAAGCAAGGAGATGCAGTATCTCCTCTACTATTTAATTTTGTACTAGAGCATGCCATTAAATCTTTAGAGAATGAGGAAGGCTTACAACTGAATGGTATTAATAAGCTGTTAGTTTATGCTGATGATGTAGTACTATTGACCGATAGCGAGGAGATACTAAAGGACAACACGCACACACTACTGAGTAACGCTAAGAAATTAGGAATGGAAGTAAATATCAATAAAATCAAATATATGGTCACACGTATAAATACATTATATAATGGAAATGGGCAGCTAATGACAAATGAGGGAAATTTTGAGGAAGAGGCTGAATTCAAATACCTAGGAACAATAAACACAAATAGGAATGAGATACACAAAGCAATTAAACATAGGCTCAATTCTGTTATGCATTGCAGAACTCTTGATGTCCCAACTCCTTTCAAAAAACGTTAAACTGAAAACATATAAAACTATTATTCTACCAGTGATATTATATGGGTGCGAAACATGGACTCTTACTTTAAGGAAGGAAAGGAGATTACAAATATTTGAGAGTAAAGTAAATAGGAACATTTTTGGACCAAAGAGAGATGAACAAACTGGTGAATGGAGAAGACTACATAATAATGAACTACGTGGTCTTTATAGGAAGCCAGATGTAATAAGAACAGTTAAGTCTCGTAGACTGCGATGGGCAGGACATATTGCACGTATGGGGAATGAAAGACTTGCATGAAAACTTCTTGTAGGAAAGCCAGAGGGAAAACACCCAGTTAGTAGACCAAGAATGAGGTGGGAGAATAACATAAACTATGATTTGAGGGAAGTAGATTATACAGGGAATGATAGGAAAGCATTAGCTCAGGATAGGGATGTATAGAGAGCTTATGTCCGCGCGGCCATGAACCTACGGGTTCGATAGTGCCAGTGAGTAAGTAAGTAATTAACATCATTACTATAGTTATTCAGTTCACGTGCAGAGTATGTGAAACGAGTGGGGAATGAAAGAAGACAATGGAATGTTTTGTTGGAAAACCGGAAAGAACCCAATAAAAATATTGATAATATTAACCATGATTTGAGAGAGGTGAATTATACAGGAAATGACTGGAAAATATTAGATTAGGTTGGGGAAATATGAAGAGGTCACGTCCGCGCGGCCGTGAAATTGAATTCGATAGTGCCACATAGACTTTTTCTTTTCCTTGGTTTAACCCCTAGCTTAATAGATATTTTTACATGCCCGCAGCATCCCGGGCCATACACGGACACGGCATGTCAGGAGATGATTTTTAAATCCGGATCACACATAGGCCCTACACATTCTGCTTGACCAAGAAAGGACATGGAACGCTCCCTGAATTATTGATCAGCTCAATAAAGGGCCACCTCATAGTCAACACAAACACTGAGATTATTATTATTATTATTTTTATTATTATTATTATTATTATTATTATTATTATTATTATTATTATTATTATTATTATTCATGATCCGGTATAATGGCAGCTGCCGCCGTCTTCCGGAAACAAAACGCCATTCCTCTCTGTCCATCAATTGATCTTCCTCCATTTCTCTGATATTCATAGCTGCTTGTACCCCTTCTATCCAAGTTTTCTTCGGTCTTTGTCTCTTCCTCCTTTCCATTGGGATCCATTCCATAACAATTTTTGGCAATCTTTGCTCTGCCAATCTTTTGACATGGCCATACCACTGCAGTATTTTCTTTTCTATAATGTCAATGATGTCCGGCTATTATTATTATTTTATTATTATTATTATTATTATTATTATTATTATTATTATTATTATTATTATTATTATTATTATTATTATTATTATTTTGTATTTTACTGTTATTATTATTATTTATTATTATTATTATTATTATTATTATTATTATTATTATTATTATTATTATCTCTTTGTACCAGTATATACCGATCTGCGCATGTGTGCTCCTTTGCGAGAGATATTTCACTAACATCCTACAGATGTCAGCGAGTGACAAGTGGTGGTTAACTCATCACCTCGAAAATATATATGTAGTCTGCCCATGGACAGTGTAGAAAAATTCACGCATCGTGTTATTTGGAGACAGGGCGGAGCCTAAGTTCGTTGTCTAATCGGAAAGCTGGCACGGTGTTGGGTTCTGGATAGCTTGAAGCTCAAGAGCGAAATTAATAATGTCACGTGATCTGTTCTCCCTCCTGCACTTCTTCCGCGGCTGCATTGGTCGTGCATTTTTGCCCGCTTCCTTGCGTAGATGACTTATTTGGAACAACTTCTCTACAGATTCTACGGACAGACTTTAGTAGTAAATTACGTTATTATATGGTTGTGAAAGGATGAGTAAAATTTCTCACAAGGGAACTATCAGCCATTGCATGTGGAAACCTACCTTGATTTTTCCCAGAGAAGCGCTGTGATGTGCCAGGGCTGTATCAAAAAAATAGTATCGAAGCCAGAATCCAGCAAAAGTAACCCACTGTGCGGAACAAGTGGACATGCCTGGCTCGTAGAGCGAAGTGGAGTAAGGTGGGATGCGGCACGGGGATTAAATACGATGCAAACAGAATATCACCACCGACATAAGTAAGCAATCGACTGATATCACTCTCGCTTCACTCACCCTCCTCTCCCCACTTAATGCGCGCGCAAACGACATGCAAGAATTAAGGGTTAACCAATCTACCGACTCTGAAGTTATATTACTAGCGTGTATTTTAAATGAGTGCTTTGGCGCTGTATTTTAGTGATTTATAATTAAAAACGGCAGATATTTTTTGAACACGGTCTTGGTACATCGCAATGCTTTTCTGGGAGAAATTTCAGGGTAGGTTTCAACGTGGAATTGTTGACAGTTCCTTTGTCAGAAGCTTTAATTTAGGTTGAGATTCTTATACGAGCCCAAAAATTTTCACACTCGGGTCTCACGTCTTAAAGTTTTTACTGGAAAAATGCAAATATTAACTGTATAACAAGTAGTCTATATTCAGCACTGTGTATATAGGCTACCTATAAATATTCATCTAAGAAGCTTTACTTTTTTAATTGTACTTACTTAATATTATTTTAATTTCATTTTATTACACCGCTGTTGTCTTGAGGTAGCGTGCTGCCTTGTCACCCAGCGAGCCCGGTTTCAATTCCCGGTCAGGCCAGGTTCTTGGGTGAGGTTTTTTTTGGGGTTTTTCCTCACCTGTAAGACAAATGTCAGGAGTTTAGGGCCCAACGGTCCCCGAAAATCATCCGGCCATCATTATCATCCTTATCATTATTATCATCCTTCACCGATGTGGAATGCAACGGGAAGCTAAAATGTAAGGTAAAGTGTTCCTACTACAGGCCTCAGGAGGCCCTTGGGGTAGTAGGAGGTTAAGGCTCATAATTTTTCTGGACAAACGGCATTTGATGTCAGCCCTGTTTGACGGCCGTCTTTACCCCCAGTACAAATGTCTGGTACTCATTTCCGTTAGAGGCTGAGTCGACTTCGAGGCCATAGTGCCGCCAGAAGATTTGTGTCAGTTTAAAAATCCTGAGCCCCCACACCTATAATTCCCTAGTAAAGCTGCAAAGCATAGCATGGAAATGCTATGATTGCAGTGAAAGACTTGCCCTCGGACAGAATTACTATGAATGGACAGGTTAATATTAACTAATATTAGACCACATCCCCATTGTCCTTTGTTTAGTCTATAGTTTAATAATATTTTAAAATTTTAAGAAATATTTAATTTTAGTATAATTTTACTATTCGCTGTTGAGTTGAAAAGAAGGCCTGATGGCCTTAACTCTGCCAGCTAAAATAAAGCATTATTATTATTATTATTATTATTATTATTATTATTATTGTTATTATTATTGTTGTTATTATTTTAATCGTCTCTTGGGTTTTACATCCTAAAAATACATCTACCTTGGCTGGTAATAATTAATCGATCCGCGTGATTATAGGAAAGGAATTTTACCCCTAAAGCACCGGGGTTATTATTATTATTTCTTTTATTATTATTATTTTATCATCATTATCGTTTTCATTATTATTATTGTTATTATTATTATTTATTATAGACTTCATTGATACTTTAATACGTACCATTTAGCAGATAATTCAAACATGAATATACATATAATTAAAATTTTCTCCAGCATCTGTTATTAATTAAATTTGTAAAATGAGAGAATTGTTACTGTTGAACGTGCGGTCAGGGATAGGCACGTGATGATAAGATGCGCTACATCACGCCAATGAAGTCACAAACGAGTCAAGTTTTACTGCACTGAGCACGGAAATGGTACCTCGGAGTCTCGCATGTTAAACGTTGATTTTAACAACTTCTCTAAAGAGGAAAACTCGCTTTAAATGTACTGTACAAAGAATCGTCTAACTTCCTGATGAAATATTATATAGCAGGTTATATAACGGGACCGTCTTGTGAATATGTATAAAATCACTTATATCTAATTTCAACTGGTGAATAGGCCTAATATCACTTATCTAATTGCCAAATCATGTAGTAATGGAGGTTGTAAACCATAATATTTTTTCCAAAAAATGTACAAACCATTACCGATACTACTTAGTAGACACAATAAAAGACATATACGCCTATTATAACTCACTGACTCTATAAAACCGTAGGTTTATGGCAGCGATTACATAAGTTTTCCATACATCCCTATCCTGAGCTACTGTTTTCCAATTCATCATTTCCGGTGCGTATTGTTTCCATCATTCAAGTCTCGATGCTGCCAACCGCTTCTAGTCTGAGATCCGAAGAGAGGTCGACATTCACCCATCTGCTTACCGGAAGAAACATATTTTTTATTAAATCTTAAATATAGACGAATACATCCAGAAACATTTGCCTATTAAAATATGTTCATGGCTATCTTTAATTAAAATTATTTTAAATATTGTTTTCGGATGCTTCACCCACTTGGTTACCAAACACACATTATTTGAATCGAGAGTTTGAAACATAACAAATATGGCTAGGTAGTATTGCATACTCGTTTCTGGTCATGACTACCTGGCAAGCAGGTATAAATAGGCATGTTATTATAGCCTCACTTTGATGGTTAACAGTTTATATAAAAGCGGGTGCCGCGCGGCAATGTTTGACATGCGGTGTTGTCACGTTTCTCATAGCGCTATGGGCGTTTATTTTACAAGGACAGAAGTAATTGATTATTTATGTTATTATTTAATTTTATGTTATTATTTGGTATTGTTTAACTTCTAAAATTAAAATTACATATGTATTTATTTATTAAATAATTTAATTCCAATATTATATTGCTTGTAGATCTACATAATTTAATATTCATACAACACCATGCTGAAAATATTATTATTATTATTATATTATTATCATTATCATTATAATTAACTGTTCGGTCTGAAATATTTTCTCATGGCTGCCACATGTTGAAATCACTTAGGTCTATATATTAAACTAATATAATATGTAGACCTAGATATTTTATTATTTTTCGAGCTACATATCACAATAAATCACTGACAATTATACCACTAATTGCGGTATACAATTTTATAACTGGATCGATTGCTGCACGTTCCGAGTTTTAATTGAAACTAAGGGAAGAATAGCAATGTGGCAACATCGTGGTAATAGCTGTACTCGGGATCTTTGTATTTTAATAACATATAACAGCTGCGGGAAAACAAAGCGAGCCGCTTGTTAAGCATCATAGTGAGGCTATAATACTATAGGTGACTGCACAGATCTGTTTACCAATCGAAATACATATCAAAAGAAAGGTAATTTAATTACAAACACGATGGTATAGTATTGCCTGCAATAAACCGGTCGTGAAATAGTATAAAAGTTAATAATTTTAATTAAAGATAACCATGAACATATTTTTATAAGCAAGTGTTTCTGGATGTATTCGTCTATATTTGAGGTTTAATAAAAAAATGTGTTTCATTCGGTATGTAGATGGGTGAAGATCGATCTCTCTTCGGATTATGCACTATTCCAATTCTTAATCCACAGACTACGCAAGATCCTACTGTACGTTGTCCATCCATCTATGTCTCGGGCGTGCGACCGATCGGCTTCTTTCTGGTTTGGTATTTAATATTTTCTTCTGGACTGTATGATTTCCCAACCTTTCCATATCTCAATCTGTAAGTTTTGATGTCACTATTATTGTTTTCCAAGTAACCCCTGCATAATCTACTTTGTGCCCATGTACTTGTACCTTATTTGTCTCTGTTCCACAGAGAGCAGGAATCTCATAGGCCTGTCAGTAAATTGGTGTTAGAATATTCTTCCAGTAGTAGCGCCCAGTTAGCAGGCCAAAAATGAGGTAGGATGGTAATATTGACCATGATTTGAGAGAAGTAGGTTATACAGGGATGATTGAAAAACATAGGCTCAGAATAGGGATGTATGAAGAGCTTATATTCGTGCGGCCATGAACCTACGCACTTGTTCGGCAGTGCTTGTAAAGCAGATTATTTTAAGTTGACATAAGCTTTTATTTTTTTACAATTCTTACGATATTTAATTTTACATTGATGGAATATCCTGCGATGATCACAAAAACATTTGAGAAAGTGCCCCTGTATTCACCATAACAATTAGCAACATATTTATCACCTCTTAACCGGTAAAAATACTCCCGGTTCTGGTTAGAGTTATTCAGGTATGTGCTTGCTTCAAAATATATTTTGATTTTTCTACAACCAGGTGGCGGTCATAAAGCTAACTGCAAGTTGGTATGACGTTCATGAGTATGCCCCAGGTAAGAGCTTGTGAACAAAACACTTACGGTACTTTTCTAGACTAAAATAGTTAATTGTTGTATTAACGGTCTTAACAGAAATTACCATTTTTGATTTCTTGTTCTGGGTTTATACCAAGAAACAGCACCCTCACGTTTCGTATCACCACGGGGATGCGTCTTATTAGAGGACGAATAACTGCCTGTTTCCTTTTTTCTTCGGGAATCAATCTCAAATGAGATTTATTTTTTATTTTAAATACACTATATCGATTATTTTGAACAGCAACCTCGTACGTCAAAAAATGCAGTTTTACAGGAGAGTGAAAAAACATAATTATTATCTCGATATCAAACAACTGTAAAATTATCATCATACGTAATTCCAAAAGTGACTTCCAATTTATCTAGAAGATTTGGAAATCAAGAGTGGCATTTGTTAGGACTGTTTCACGAATAAAATTAAGCTGTTTACTCACAAATCATTATTTAAATATAGTTATTTTAAAATATTTATATATTTAATGTAAAGGGCGATGTTTGAAAATAAATGAAAAATGTTTGATTAAGTTTAATTTGTTCATCACTACAACTTGATCGTATTATTTATTGTCAGGTAGGATCGCAATATTGTAAGAATGCACCCTAGCGGAGAGAGAATGAAACACAGCAAACTGTATATTATAATCAACATTATAGGTTATTAATTTATTTTTTTTAGTAAAGAACTCAGTAAAATCAAGGAATATGTTCATTACTTGCTATATTCAATGTATCTGTTGGAGAAAAATAATGCTCTGAGCTGTTCAGAAAAAAATAAAGCTGATAAAAGAGAAATTGATAAAGAGCAAGGTGAAATACGACTGTCATTGGTTGCAAAACAAAATCCGTTGAAACGTGATTGGTCATTGACTACCATTTGGGGCATGAGTTAAATAGTCATGTTCATACACCGAAAATACCGAAATTTAAACATATTTGTTGTAACAATCAGACGAACACCTGAGGAACAAAGTAATAAATATTATCCGTAGCGGAGATTTTATACTCGACGATGGCACTAACAGTGGCGATGTATGGCAGTGAGGTCTGGGTCCTGAAGGCAACGAAAAAAACTGTCCAATTCAGGCAGCGGAAATGAGGATTCCTACGGGCTGTGAACGTTTATGTACTAGAGAAGAACATATTAGAAATGATAATATTAAGAGGAACCAAAAGTTACAACACCTTTTTCAACAAATGTAAGAACCCCGGATTCAAATTGGAATGCGCATCTGCAAAGTATGACCAGCGGATAAGATACAAAGATGGCACTGTCGGGCCGAAGATCGGTGGGAAGACCACGAGCAAAACGTTGGGCTGAACAGTTGTGAGATCGGAACCGGCAAAGACATAATCCGTGAAGGATAAGGATGATGATGATGATGAATACATTTCTAGTCATTATAATATGTTTCATTAATACGATATCAGATGAAAAAATATTACGAAGTTTTTGCTGAATATTCTGGAAGACTTCTTTTATAGGGACCAATTGAAATCTAATTGTCATTAATATTTGACATACGAGGTTGCAGATAAACACCATCGATATCACGTTATTAGATAATTATGTGAAATTCGCGTTTCTTTCGTATTTTTTTCTTATTGCTGAATATCTTCAATTAGCATTGGGAAGGTATTAATGCAACTCTCATCGAAGTCCATCGATTTGCTTGGATATGTTACAAGGACTGTAACCACTACGAAGAGTTACGCTAGAATTACCCTCTTCGCATACATATGAGCCATGACCGTATTCTAAACAGTCGTGCTATTCGTACAATTTATAGTAGCCCTCAGGGATCTGTAAGAACCCCTCGTAATGCCTCGGGATCACTGTTGTAGATTTACAGCACATACATTACATGAAACCCACAAAAATTAGCGTTAAAATTTTTTAAGATGGTATTTTCGGTTTCTTTGCGGTTTCTCCTGGTACAAGGAAAATGCTGAAATATACAAAAAAAAATCCTGCAGCAGTGGCAATATGTATTAATTTAAGCGGAAAATAAGGACAACACTCATTCATGAATAAATATATGTTATCAAAATGCAATACCATTAATTCTTAACAATTATATATAAATTAATTAGTGTATAATGCTATTGTGTTGTTATTTAATTGTAATATTATTGTGTTTTCTTTATGTAATTGTAATGTTAATGTTTTTTTAGTGTATAATGCTATTGTTTTATTATTTGATTGTAATATTATTGTGTTTTCTTTATGTAATTGTAATGTTAATGTTTTTTTAGTGTATAATGCTATTGTGTTATTATTTAATTGTAATATTATTGTTTTATTTACGTAATTGTAATGTTATTGCTTTTTTTGTTGTTTATTTTTCTTTACACTAGTACCAATTATTACTTTATTGTAACGGACTGTCAACAGCACGTACGGCTTACTGCCCGTGCGACCCATATTTGTAAATAATATTGTAAATATCTTACTTTTTATCTAATAAAGTCCTACTACTCCTACTAATTTAACATCCAAAATTGAACACTCAAGCCTTGGAACACGATGTTTCCTCTCTCTTCAAGAGATTAACCGAAGAATTGATCCATCACTCGAATACAGCTTATTCCAGTCGCAGACAATTCGTTGTATCTTGTAGATAGGATCGTAGAAGATTTGTAAAAGATTTAAATATATGTAGGCTTATATATATTATCATGAGTACTACCTCAATATCTAGGCCTACATCCTTCGTAATTCGCAAATACTAACCAATACCCTGTTCCATGTATATTATTTCTATATATTTTTAACTTTTTTTACCAAGCCATTTACTTAATCTAATTATAGGTTATTATTTTTATTATTATTATTATTATTATTATTTTTCTTTTTTACTCTTGTCAAATTTATATTGTGTAGTCTATATCTATTATGTATCAGTCATAATTCTTATTGTATGTATAATTTAACCCTGGTGATGTGGAAGAGAAGACCTTACGGTCTTAACTCCTTCAGGTAAAATAAATAAATAAATAAATAAATAAAATAAATAACTACTTTATGCGAAATGAAGCATATTACCACCTGTGCGTTAAGTTCTCGGAGCATCTACTTCTTGATTGTTTACTCCATTCTAACTCTTCCAGTCCGATCCGATGGACTAGTGCTTGTCTTGATCGCCTCTTTTTCCGAAGTTCGTCAGTTGAAACACGGCCGTGACCGACAATTTTTATGGCTTAAAATCTTGAGTTTGACTTCTCGCCGGTATATCAAGCCGAGAGTCCCGTGTCGTCGATTTATGGACCCCAAAAGTGTAGTTTGAAGCCTCTGTCTAAAATGTTACGACTCTCGTATGCTCACGTTTGATTGCGACACTAATAACTACAGAGAGAAATTTTATGAACAAAATCATAACATAATATAAAGTAACAACAAAATATCGGTAATGTGAAAATGGTGCAACAAAAATTTTATGAATCTGCTATTTTCGATAATTGAAAATATGAGGCAAGTAGATTTTATTTGTCGCTCAAGAAAGCAGAGAGTATACTCTATTTCCACTTTAATTAGCATATTCTTCAAATCTGACCGAATAAAAATATTCATATTCAAGATTTGAAAAAAATAAACCCACAGTGGAAGGTTCTAGGTATATAAAACTCCAACAGACCTAGAAGGCCCTTGGCCTACCAGCCGACTGCTGGCCTCACACCCACATTGTTAATCATAGACGTGGACAATTATCCAGTGTGTGTAGGACTTACATGTGGTCAGCATGACGGGTCCTAAGCCGTTACAGCTTTTTTAACCTGGAGTGATTATTAATTTTAGCTACTCAAAATCATCATGATACTGGGTGGGCAATGCTCCAATATTGGACAAAATTCCGTGAAAATTTTTCTTCCACCCTTGGAGATGCGCTCGACTAAAGAGCGGGACTTCTAGGTTTCATGACCGCTCGGATATAAGCTCTCCATACATTCTTATACGGAACTAATATTTTCTATTCATTCCCTTTATAATTTACCTACCACAAATCACGGTTACTATTATCCTCCCTTTTCATTCTTATCCACCCTACTAGGCACATTCCCTTTGACTTTCCCACAATGCCCTCTGACTTTCCTACAACAAGTTTTCATGTCCCTCTTTTATTCCCCATTAGTATCATCTATTCTGCTCATATCGGTTTACGAAACATCTTGTTCATATTATGTCTGATTTCCCGTAGAGGTCATGTAACTCCCTGTTACGTACCTTCAGTCCTTTCATATATATGTTCGTCTCACTTTGATGAAAAAATAATACTTTGTACATAATTATACGAAACAAAATGCATAATGTTTTCAATGATATTTAATTATGAAGTAAAAGCAACATATAGAAAGGAAAACAAATATGAAATATGTCACAGGAAAATCATTCCTTTGGCCTCCCATGGCTGGGATTTTTATTACGTTATGTTTAAGGTCTTGTAGGAAAACAAGAGGAAAAACGCCCAGTTGTTAGACCAACAATGAGGTGGGAGAATAAAATTAAACATGATTTGAGGGAAGTAGATTATACAAGAATGATTGGAAAACATTACCTCAGGATATGGATATATGTAAAGCTTATGTCTGCGCGGCCTACGGGTTCTATAGAGCCAATGAGTTAGTTATTTAGTGTGTTATTTAGTTAGATTTAAGGACTCTTTTGGTGATACATAATCATTCTCACCTATCATATCATCGGAATTACATAACTCCGCCTTCAAGTCGCCCCAAATTAAGAACTAGGTTATAATTCCGCCATTGCCAGGAGAGAATGCCAGAAATGTCGTAAAGACAACCCGGTGGCATTTGGATACGAGTTGAGAATTATTGTCATTTTTTAAATATCTTTATTATAATTTTACTTGTACTAAAGTAGGATATTTCGTCCTTGATGAACTGTATAGAAGATCAAGACCAACATTTCTGACCTTAGATTCAGCCCGAATAAGAAATGATCCTTTTTTGTTGGAGTGTACCATAATTGAGCTTATTTCACCATGTTGTCTAACACATGAAAAGAACGCAATTAAGCGTCACGCGAGGTTTCGCATAACGTAAATAGATTTGTGGATGTATTTACCCGCTCTCTTACTTCTCCGCAAACCTTGTTGCCGGATGTCATTTCCTTCATCCCCGCTTCCTTTTTATATATTCCATACATCTCGTCTCCAACAATATTACACCTTAATACCTTCCAACATGTATCAAGTTGAGGTTCTAGTTATTCAAGGGAAGTATCCAGTTCTGAGAAATTTATTCTATTTTTCAATATTGAGTTTACTAGAAAATGTTGCATGAGTGCGCGTTTCTAATGTCATCCACTGCACGTATCAAGCTTGGGGATAGAAGGTTGTATTTTTATATAACATGACCTTTAAGGTCATTATTAGAACAATGGATTATATAAAGGTTTTATATTTTATAATATTATTGAGGCAGAATTCAGACAAAGCATTTTTACATTTCATTATGTGTAAAATTGAATTGGAATAAAAGTTTAATATATCACAATATTCTGGTAAACTATTAATAAAAGTTCATTAATGACGATTACATACGCTCTCATGTTTTTCATCTTTTAAATAATGGTATTTTTAAATAGCAACAATTTAAAACTGTACAAAGTCCGATTTCGTAAAATACATTAGCTTTCGCAATCATTGAATATATTATTTTGCTTCTGAAAACTGTTCATTGCTCACGGGAAATCTGATCCTACGGGACTCCCGGTCGCTCTCACTTGCATTCTACTCCCGAGCATGCGTTTGGCGTTCCCCATCGTACGCCAAGTACCTTGTAGCAGCAACGAGTCTGGGAAACTAGGGGAATGAGATTCGAGCGGGAATTAATGTGTACTTGACCGGCTCTACCTGCTATACATACAAGTTTAGAATCCTCATATCGTCATTATTTTATCCTCTCTTCATCTGTAGCACTGCTTAATCGATGGTTTAGAAGCCAATTTTTTCGACTGAATACGTCATTAAATTTTCGTTCATAGTGGGCAATTCGAAAAACTGATGATAACAAAATCGAGGGATAAAGTTTGGTGTTGCAGCTACATATCTATCATCTACATCCACAATTTAATTACATCATCGATACGTAAAGGATCAAATAATTTGTTACGTTGAGTGTGGACTGCGACGCATTACGCGCGGCGGAGGATGAAGCGCCGCCATTTTAGGCCGTTTAGCTGCGTCACATAATTTTGACTCTGAGAAGTTACGACGTTCGTATTAGTTTCAATCCTCAGCTCTCCTCAAGATCTATGGATTGCGTGTATAAAGCATTAGTGTGAAATAGTTATAGTGACTGTTTAACTTATGCCCCAAATGGCAGTCAATGACCAATCACGTTTCATTATATCTTGTTTTATAACCAATCACAGTCGTGTTTCACCCGATATTTATGAATTTAATTTATCATATTTAACAAAGCTCTTCCTTTATAATATTCTGAACAGGTCATAGCATTATTTTGCAGTGACTGACTCTCAAAGAAATACGGCTACCAAATTGTATATATAGTGCCACGAATGTAAACAGATACTGCTTGAAGGATATAGTAGAAAAACATTCGTTGTTATTATACGACAATAAAAAGAAACCACTGTTTACACTTTCTTAAACGTATTATTTCCCAGGAATGTAAGTTCCAAAAAAATATAATTTACACCATAGAACATCAGATATTAATTAATAACCTATAATGTTGGTTATAAACAGATCGATGTCTTTCATTTTTTCTCCACTAGAGAGCATTCATAAACTATTGTGATCCTTTGGCAATAAATAATGTGATCTGGTTGCTGTGATGAACAAATGAAGCATAACAAACGTTCCTCATTTGTTTTCAAACATCGCCGTTTACATTAAATTTATAAATATTTTAAAATAACTATATTTAAATAATGACTTGTAAGTAAACAGCTTAATTTTATTCGTTAAATAATCCTAACGAATGCCACTCTTGATTTCCAAATTCTCTAGATAAATTCACTCCTCAGTTCGTGAGTCGTGAATTTATCGATCATTTGGAAATCTCTCGTGGCATTACTTATGATTATATATGACGTTAAAGTAATAAATTAAAATAAATAATGTAATGTCGGCCCATACTCTTCAAAAAGCCAAATCAAAACGTAGATATCTTCTACAGTTGGAAAGGACTTCTCAAGAGCTATCCAGTGGTACCCATAAAACGCCACAATACACAGTGAAGCAGTGCCGGGAAGTAAAAGAATAAAGACGTTCGAGCGGATCAACGACGGCGCCAGTAAGTCTATATCTGCAACTGGGGCGGCCGAGCCTATGCAATTGGATGTGATAATCGATTCTATATCAATGCCGGACAGTATAAACATCGATTGTATGCGATTTTGACATACATATAATACGCTCAAAGAAAATAATACCCATTACGTACACGTATTCACGTAAAACGCACGGCCATGTTCAGACACAGCCACACCCCGATCTTTTTAGAATTGTTCTTATGAATACCCCATGATAATGTCCATGATCATTGTGAGATTAAATCTTGGATTACTAATGAAATTCCTGGTCACAATGCATATTGACACGGGACATTTATCTCACAACAAGAATTTTATGAATTGGACTTACAATAATACGTTTATAGTCCACCGCTGTGGTCTCGAGTTAGCGTGCTGCCTTGTCACGCAGCGGGCCATGGTTCGATACCCGGTAGGGGCAGTTTTTCTGAGTGAGGTTTTTATCGGGGTTTTTCCTCACCTGTAAGACAAATGTCAGGAAATCTTTAAGGCCCAAACGGTCCCCGAAATCATATGGCCATCATCATCATCATCCTTATCTTCATCCTTCATCGGTGTGGAAAGCAACGGGAAGCTACCACACCTACAATTCCCTAGTAAAGCTGCAAGCATAGTGTTATGAATACATAGTTCTTTATATAGATTTTTTTATTGTTTTATAGATTATTTTAATTATTCGAGCAAAGTCGTTTGAGATGGAGTTTAGACATTCAAAGTCTGTTGAGATAGAGTATAGTTCAGATCAATGTCTTGATTAAGCTAACTGTAAACATCCCTACATTTAGTTCATTGGAATGTTAGTGGTACAGTTATGGGTGACTTGAGGTCATTTTTGAATATATAACACTTGAGAAGTGAGGGTCTCGTGTCTGTCTGTGTGTGTAAACGGCTGAAGGGTAAGTCACCGACCATTTTTCTTAATAATGTAGTCCATTTCGTTTATATTTGACTCAAGTACCATTAACATTTTTGAAACTATATGTTAGAAAAGGGATAGAACATTTTTAATCATGTAGATTTGGTTAGATTTAAAAATTCCACAACTCCCTCTTCTCAAACCCTCCCAAGAAAGTACTGTAGTTTTAATATAGGCTTAGATTAGATTAGGGCTAGACTACTAAGGGTTTATAATTATTTATACTTTAGTAATAAAATAGTTTAAATTAAGACTCCATTTGTTTATTTCAAAACATGTATACTGTACATCCTCATACTAACGCTCGGCTAGATAAACGCTACCAGATTTTCCAAGTCCCGAAGGTCCTTTAAGCCTAATAAATCCAGTTGGGTCCATAACACATAGCATGAAAATGGTATGATTGCAGTGAAAGACCTGTCCTCGGGCAGAATTACTATGGATGGATGGATGGATGGATGGATGGATGGATGGATGGATGGATAGTCCATAGAAATGTTAGCATTTTAATTAGAGACGAATTAATTAATTAATTAATTAATTTGTTTATTTGTATTATCACCTTTCTAACAGATTAGTACGATAATTGATTGTTTACATTCCGCTGAAAGAGCCACTTATTCGCCAACCATTCAAAGCAATCGATGTATCTTACCCATGAATTTATGTTCCTCCGCTTTTATGAGTTCCTCCGGGATTCCATCTGAACCTAATGCTTCATACGGTATATATTAATTTTTATATTCCCATTTCAACCTCTGCTGTGCTTTATTTTGTGAATAATATATTTTTGTCTGTAAATTATCTTCATACTGGGTGAAATTCTATGATAAAATGTCTTCCCTCATGAAGACTCGAAGCTACGCATATCCGCTAGCTCTGTTCAAAGGCATGGTGCCAATAGACTCCTTGGGTATGGCGCGAGACATAGGCTACTATGTAATTTATAGTAGTAGAAGTAGTAACCTCTCCCTCCTCTTAGAAGCAAAGGGCCTTAATTAACCACGCCAGCGTATTCTGTCTTTTACTAATGCCTTAATTTACTTCCAAATCCTTCCTAACCCTTCTTCCTCATTTTGATTGTACTATCATCACCACAGTACATTCACGAATTTAGGCCATTTGTTGACCTGTTTCGGCCTCAAGAGAAACACCATCCAGAAGTCTTTTGAGTGGACGTCCTGGTCTTCTTGTTCCTACAGGTTGATAACATTTGTTTGGGTATCCTGTGATCTTCCATTCGATGAATATGTTGCATCCATCTTGACTTATGATCAGAAATTTTGTTTTCTAAAGTTTCCATGTGTAATTCTTCTAAGATGTCTTCATTTTTTGGGATCTAGTAGCGTGTATCCTGCAGGCCTCCGAAGGTAACTCATTTCAGCAGATCTAATTCTCTGTATATCCTTCTGTTTTAACGTCCATACTTCGCTGCCTTACATAAGAGTTGGAAGAGCTTGTGTTTTAAACATTTTTAGTCTTCAATGTTTTTGGACTAACTGTGGCTTGAAGATAGAATTTATTAACTCTAAAGTTTTTAAAAATTTAGATATTTTTGCATTTACATCCTTTTCTTCTTCATATGAGATATCGCATCCTAGATTTGTAAAATTTTTCACCTGCTCCAAAATTTTATTGTCAAGTACAATTTTACTTCTGACAGGATCTACAGCTTGAAATGCCACAATTTTTGTTTTCTCTGTAGATATCTTTAATCCATATTATTCTGTAATTTTGGTAAGTTCTGCACATTATCTTCTAAATTTGCAGTTATCATTTGATTGTACTATAACCATATAATTCGTTGTCTGCCTTTTCTTCTGGTTGATTATCTGGAATTCGAGTCAAAATTCGTTTCAGCTATGTTTCCATATACTCTTTATCACATGCCCGATCTATTTCCGGTTTCTATATAAGACCACATTCGCAATTTCCTGTTGCTTGTTTGTTTTCCGTAAATCCTTGTTTAAATGGGCTTCAGATACCATATTGTCATTGTGATTCTAAAATATATTTTAGTAAATAGGGCCTTATTGTAGTTTTTCTAAAATTAAGCTCTTTTTTGCATGTTTTATACCCATAAAAGAAAACATTTCAAATTTGTATTAAACATTATTTTAATTATAGAGATTTTTGTTTATTTCCATAGGGAGGATCCTACTCATCTGCCTTAATTTTAAAGAAACTGAAATAGCTCCATAATATATTTTTTATTTGACAAGTAAAGAAGAATTTCTAACTATTCTCTGCTCAGGTTCAAACCCGATTATCTTGCCCGTAGTCAGACACCTTATCGCCTGAGCTACTTGGCCCTTAACGTTATTATACTAACATATTCTGAAGCCCACGTTTGTCTTTTGAAACAAACGAAAACTTTTAGACAGTTTGGAATTCAGCAATGAACTGTTGTAAAGAAAGTATGATTTATTCTGATTTTTTTTTCTGCACGAGCTGCACATAAACAAACTGTATTTGATTTAATGCAACGTAGATATTTCAACGTTACAAGTATAAATGGAATTTCTTGCTGGTTTATTTAAGAACTTGCAAGACATAACCGATTCTAAATACTATTTCACAACTGTATTTTACTGCTTTATAACTTCCCACAAATCCGACTCAATTTTTGAAATAATAAGAATAATAATAATATTAGAGTAAGATATGGTAAAGAATGAGTGAGAAGAAGGGTGAAGAAGAGGAGGAGGAAGAAGAAGAGGAAGCAGGAGAGTAGGAAGACGAAGAAGGGAGGTGAAGAAGGAGAAGAGGAAGATCGAATTGAAGAGGAAGAAGAGAGAAGAGGAAGAAGAAGAAGAGGTAAGAACGAAGAATAGGAGGAAGAAGAAGAAGAGGAAGAAGAAGAGAGAGAATATAAGAGATGATGAAGAAGACGGTCAGAATTAAGAGGATGTAGTAAGAATAGGAAGAATAAGAATAGTAATAATGAATAAGAATAGTTAAGAATCAGAATGTAGTAATAATAATAATAGTAAATAAGAATAGTAAGAATAATAATAGTAATTAATAATAATAGTAATAAGAATGAATAGTAATAATAATAATAGGTAATAATAATAATAGTAATAATAAGTAATAGTAATATTAATAATAGTAATAATAATAATAGTAATAATAATAATAGTAATAATAATAAATAGTTATAATAATAATAGTAATAGTAATGTAATAATAGTAATAGTAATAATAATAGTAATAGTAATTAATAATAGTAATAGTACTAATCATAGTAATAGTAAATAATAATAGTAATAGTAATCAATAATAGTAATAGTAATAATAATAGAATAGTAATTAATAAGAGTAATAGTAATAATAATAGTAATAGTAAATTAATAACCTAGTAATAGTAATATTAATAGTAAATGTAAATAATAATAGTAATAGTAATAATAATAGTAATAGTAATAATAATAGTAATAGTAATAATAATAGTAATAGTAATAATAATAGTAATAGTAATAATAATAGTAATAGTAATAATAATAGTAATAGTAAAATAATAGTAATAGTAATAATAATAGTAATAGTAATAATAAATAGTAATAGTAATAATAATAGTAATAATAGTAATAATAGTAAATAATAGTTAATAGTAATAATAGTAATAATTAATAAATAGTAATAATAATTAATAGTAATAATAATACTAGTAATAATAATAATAGTAATAATAATAATAGTAATATAATTAATAGTAATAATAATAATAGTAATAAGAATTAATAATAGTAATAATAATAATAGTAAATAATAATGATGGTAATATAATAAGTAGTAAGAAGTGAATAATAGTAATAATAATAATAGTAATAATAATAATAGTAATAATAATAATAGTAATAATAATAATAGTAATATAATAATAGTAATAAATAATATAGATAGTAGTAATAATAAATAGTAATAATAATTTATAGTAATAATAAGTAATAGTTAATAATATAATAGTAATAATAATAATAGTAATAATAATAATAGTAATAATAATAATAGTAATAATAATAATAGTAATAATAATAATAGTAATAATAATAATAGTAATAATAATAATAGTAATAATAATAATAGTAATAATAATAATAGTAATAATAATAATAGTAATAATAATAGTAATAATAGCTTTATTTTTCTTAATAGAGTTAAAGCCTTAAGGCCTTGTCTACCACCTTACCAGGTTAAACAAATACGAAAATTATTCTTACATCTAAATTACAATAAGCAAAAATATATGAGGTATGTCTACTATGTAATTATTATATACGATATATTTTGATTTAATCTAGATTTAACGAAATAAAATATGAAATGTATACGATTAGAAAAAATGTGAAAAATACTATTAATGACATAGAATGAATTTAGTTCTCCAGAAAAATTAATTATTTAACTACAAGACATCATTTTATTTTATATATTTGTACATGCAATTATGTTTCTTCTCTTTCTATAATATAGCCTTAATATATGTTTGTTCCACGGTTCTCTACTCGAGTGCAAGTTGTCACACAATACTTTCCTGGCTGGGTATAGGAACGATGACTGACTAAACTTGCTAATACAATGTCTCTATCAATTCCGAAGTTAGGTATCCGCGCGGACATTAAGCTAGTCACACATCCCTGTCCTGAGCTAATGTTTTCCAATCATTTTCTGTATAATTCCCCTCCCTCAAACCAAGGCTAATATTATTCTCCCATCCCATTCTTGGCTTACCTACACCACGCCTTTCCTCTGGTTTCCCTACAAGAAGATTCCACGCTGCTTGCTCATTTCCCACTCGTATAACATGACCTACCCATTGCAGTCTACGAGATATAAGTGTTTTATTATGTACGAGCTAATATCCAGCGTGCGCTGCTATGCCTAAATAAATGAAAATTATTGTGCTTTTATGTTTAGTTGAATAAGTGAAAGGAAAAATAATTATAAATGTATACTTTTAGATACCCCGTCCTGATTATCCGGAGTAGCCCGAGAATCTACTTATCCCGATCTTTTTGACATAAATGAGCTGAAATACGGAAATTAATGTGTTTTATGTTTAGATAAATAAGTTAAAGAAAACATTTATATCATAATTGTTTTTTAGAAACTCCGTGCTGTATAACCGGCGTTGTCCGGGAATCTACTCATCCCGATCTTCCTGGCATAAATGAGCTGAAAGACTAAAATTAATGTATTTTTCTTATTATTAGTTGAATAAGTAAAATGAAAAATAATTATAAATGTATATCGTAATTATTTTAAGATTCGCCATGCTAATTTCCCGGTGTTGCCCGTGAATCTGCTTATCTCGATCTTTTTGGCATAAATGAGTTAAAAGACAAAATTCGTTATTGTGAGTTATCATAAGTAATGCCACGAGTGATTTCCAAATTATCGATAAATTCACGACTCACGAAGTGAGGAGTGAATTTATCTAGAGAATTTGGAAATCAAGAGTGGCATTTGTTAGGACTATTTAACGAATAAAATTAAGCTGTTTACTCACAAATCATTATTTAACTATAGTTATTTTAAAATATTTATATATTTAATGTAAACGGCGATGTTTGAAAACGAATGAGAAACGATAGGTACGCTTCTACTGCTTCATTTGTTTATCACTGCAACCAGATCATACTATTTTTTGCCAAAGGAACGCAATATTGTAAGGAGGAGCTTTCTTTAATATGGTAATTATAACACTGATAAATATTTGGTGAAACACGACTCTGATTGGTTGTAAAACAGAAATCATTGAAAAGTGATTGGTCATTGACTCCCATATGGGGCATGAGTTAAATAGTCCGTAAAATAATATCCGCCATGTGATGCTATGCTTGCACAGGAATCTACGTACTTGTCTCGATCTTCTTAGCATCAATGAGAGACAAAAATCGTTATTGTGAGTTAGCCATAAGAGATAAACATATGCTGTCGCGGACTTTTTTGTAGAGCATTTTGAGAAATTCAATTCTGTGTACCTTAATTTTATGTATTTGTAATGGTTTAGGCAGCGTAAGCCACTTACCCGTCCAAAGAGCTACTTTTTTTCACGTTTTCCACTACAAAGGGCGATATTTAAGGGTGTAGGAGTTGGGAATCACAACTCTCTTATAGCCTATGTTCATCTCGGGAATGTCCTGAACATTTTGCAAAAATCACCATTATAATCGGATCAACAGTACGGCCACGCATAAAGTACGAACAAACAAACAACAAACATTTTTGTATATTAGATGGTTTCCTATAAAGATAATTTAATTCATAACTATGCAGCCATGTGCATTACCTGTCTGTTCAAGCCAAAAATGTTCGCGATGATTTAAATTCTTAAATACTCGTAATCTAGTGTCTCCTTCGATAGATCATGGAATTTAGATCAGTTAACTAACTTACTGGCACCATGGAATCCGAAGGTTCATGTCCAGTCATCACTCTACTGAGTTAGTATTTTTCCAGTCATTATCTATGTAATTCACCATCTTCAAATAATAGTTAATATTTTTCTCCCATCTCCATCTTGCCCTACCCACTGAGCGCTTTCCTTCTCTGTTTTTCTTCAAGATATTTCAATTCCCTCCATCGTTTCCCATTCGTGCCACTTGTCCTGCCTATCGAAGTCTTACTGCTCTTATTGCATCTTAATCCCGTAAATATAATGTTGATCACTGTTAAGTATTCTTCTTCATTCGCCGGTTTGTTCATCTCTCATTGGTCCAAAAATTTCACAAAGAAATCAATTCTCAAATACTTGTAATACAGTCTCTTCCCTTTTTACACGCTTTATATTAGCTTGACCTGTATCTTTGTAACGAAATCTTTCAACGCGATTTTCACCCACTTAAAATCATTGGATCGACTTGAAACTTTGTATACTTGTAAAAGACCCGTGACAATACAATAATTTCATATTTTGTTTCTAAAATCATGGCCAGAATTATCACAAAAGTGTCTTTGTAACTATGTAACGGAATATATGAACACGATTTTCACCCATTTAGAAACATTTGATCGACTTGAAACTTTGTGTATTTATAAAGGACCCGTGACAATACAATAATTTCATATTTTGTTTCGAAAATCCTGACCAGAATCACCAGAAAATCAAAAAAATGAAAAGTGGTATAATAGGTTGCGGACTTGTCGACTTTTTAGTCAATCGTTGTAAGAGCTCAGTTGGTAGCGCGGTGAACTCTAGTGGTATATAATTTCAGTAATCCGTAGGTCGCTGGTTCAAATCAGGCTGGGAGATTTTTTAGAAGATTATTACTTTTAGCTCATACTACAGTAGTATCGAATTTAAAGATTTTACATTTTTATCATATTCTGTAAAATATTAAAACTAAAAAATAAAAAATAAATAATAGTTTTTAAAAAACTAAAACAACACGCTTTATTAGAAAACCGAACTAAAAAGTGAAAAATAATTTTAATTTCAAACACGCTTGGGATAAATAATTTTACCATCAAAAGCGTGGGGTGCTTTTCATAAGTTTTACATTTTCTTCTTAGAGTCTTTACTTTTACCAATATCTGTTTATTATCAAATATATTCATTGATAAAGAGCACCCCACGCGTTTGATAGTAAAATTATTTATCCTAAGCGTGTTGGAAATTAAAATTATTTTTCACTTTTTAGTTCGGTTTTCTAATAAAGCGTGTTGTTTTAGTTTTTTAAAACTATTATTTATTAAGTTGTGAGACCATGTTTCGCAACCATGTAATAAAATTGGAAGAATTACTGTTTTAAATTTTTTTTAATTTCAGAGGAGAAGGTACCTTGTATCTCCGTAATGTCAAATGCTATAATTTTAATGTTCCTTTTTAGAAGAACTGTAAACAGTAGAACATTAATTTTGTTTCTCACATCTGCATACACAATTTGGCAATAAAATGCCAATTTTTCCAGAACACAGCATTAAAAATGAAACATTAAAATTTTTAAAGAACGATGCTTTTTTTATGCATTTTAAAACGGAAAATGATTTTCGGTGCCCTTAATAATGATATTTAAATGTTTAGAAATATGTCAGTTTATGCCTACGTACCAGACAAATAGCCTGTGAAAATTTCATTTCTTTGGGATGAATATTTTCAGAGAAAAGGAACATAAGGCTCGCAAAAACAAAAATAGCGGGAAATTTAGTTCAAAGTTTTACACTACTCACAATCTTACTCTGCAGCATGTCCTTTAAACCCACACTTAGGACCTTTAAATAAGTTTGTGGTACAAAACCAATTTACATTCATATAGAACACATTTCAAGGTATGAATATGAGCGAAAAAACAAAAATGGAAATTTTGCCCATTTATAAGGCACCTTCTCCCCTTAACATTTTTTTAGAGAAGTTGGGATTACATAGCCATTGTGTGCATAATAATATGGGTTTGTAGAGATGAATCTACGTTTAATATCTTTCTGTGCCTCATACCTGTTTGTAATCGTCGTTCATAATTATATGAATTCAGTCATTTCTTCAAAATTTCTCTCATTTTTATTAAATGTCTACTTATATTATGTATTTCTACGTTTGACCGTAATTTTAGTTTTATTGATATTTACTTCCAGCACCAGTTTCGTAGTGTTAATATATTTGCATGTAATATTATTAGGCTATAAATAAGAAAACGCAGAAATTTCAACATACTTGTGGAACAATCAGACGAATACTGAGGAAAAAAGTAAGAAAGGATACGCATCTATGATTTAACTCAACGATGACACTCTCAGTAACTATGTATGGAAGTGAGGCCTGGGCCCTTAAGGAAAAAGAAAATAATAAATTTCAGGCAGAGGAAATGAGATTCCTACGGGCTGTAAAAGATTCTACAAGAGAAGAATATATTAGAAATGAGCATATTAGAGAGGAACTAAATGTATAACCACTTCTTCAACAAATAGAAGAACATTTGCAAACAATGATAGAGGATAAGGATATCAGAGATGGCACTGATGTATAATCCTGGAGGACGAAGATTGGTAGGAAGACCAAGAAAGTGCTGGGCTGAACAGATTCGAGATCAGAACAGGCAAAGACCTAATCCGTGAAGAATAATAATGATGATATAATTAGGCCCACATAATTATGTTAGGGATAGTTTTAAACAGCTAATAAAACTTTACAATTGTTATAACAGATTCGAGTGGTTAAGGCATTATTCCTTGCAGCAGAACTTTGGTACTTGTGCTTATACGAGTCTCCATGTGGGAAGAAATTTTTTCATGGAATTTGGGCCAGTATGGGACCGGTGCCCACCCAGCATCGCGAGGAATTCGGTAACTACAATATGTAGCTCCAGGTTGAGAAAGCCAACTACAACAGCTGGGAGACCCGATTACCTGAACACATGTCACCCATTTACTGGCTAGATCATCATCCACCTCTGTGATTAATACATGTGGATGTGTGGCCAGCAGTCGGTTGGTAGGCCAAGGACCTTCTAGGACTGTGACGCCATGGGGTTTTATAAGTTAAGTTATATTAATATAATAATACTAATAGTACTAATAATAATAATAATACTAATAATACTAATAATATTAATAATACTAATAATAATACTAATAATAATACTAATAATAATACTAATAATAATACTAATAATAATACTAATAATAATACTAATAATAATACTAATAATAATACTAATAATAACCTCTACCTATCTTCGGTTTTTTTTACAGCTGCAGCCGTCTTCTCGTGCCTAACCTCCAAAGCCTACGATCTTGGGCATCTTCAATGCTTAGCCCTCTTGCTTGCATTACTATCTTCATGCTTTCCTTCCATGTTAACTTTGGTCTCTCTCTATTTTCTTCTTTCCGCTCGGTTGCCATTGACATACTTTATATAATAATAATAATAATAATAATAATAATAATAATAATAATAATAATAATAATAATAGTAATAAAAATAAAAATAATGATAATAATAATGTTTTATATATTCTGGCAGAGTTAAGGCCATAAGGCCTTCTATTCCACTCAATCTGTACAAATGTACAAACATACATGTTTACAGTACAGAATACTATGTTAATTATAAATGGTTAAAACGACATTAAAAGTTGCACGATAATTATAATAATAATAATAATATTATTAATAATAGTAATAATACTAATAATAATGGTGTAATTATTGTAAATTAAACGAGAAACGTGAATCAATACTAGTACTTTACATTTGGTAACGATCAAGCCAGGTTTAGAGCAAATATACATTTAAATTTATTTTAAAAGATGCTAACGTCCGGATTGATTTTCTGTTGTATTTATACTGAAGGTGAAGGTGTTACGATTAGTAAGTCCATTTTTCTACAATATACAAATAAAAATGAGACGAAACTCAATTTATTGGCTGACTGGATTTACCTGTAATTCGAAGGAAAAAATCAATGTAACAAGTTGATACCTAGCAATGTACTTTTCTATATGTAGCTAACTTGGTTTTTCTGGGGTTACTAAGCTAAACATTTCAGTCCTAGTGGGCGTGTGTTACTTTTGGTCTAAAATGTATTGTTATACAGATTATTTCAAAATGGCGTTTTTCTATGTTCCCGTTTATCATTTACTTTTGTCTTAGTAGTATTATCATTCCAATTCCTTACCATTCATGTCTTCCTGAATACCATTCTTTCAACTGTGTTTAGGTCGTATCAATCTCTCTCTCCAGGCCAAGATTTTCTTTGGCCATCTTGTAGCGTTGTCCATCCTAACTGTGTCTTCATACTATAAACCGCCGGTTCAGTATTTCATGAATGCTGTTTCTGTTTATTTCCATAGTTTCTCAAATTTGTATGATTGACATATTATCAATTATTGCTTTTATAAATAATTTTTTTAAATTCTTCTTGGCTCTTTCACTGCAATCATAGCATTTTCATGCTATGCTTTGCAGATTTACTAGGTAATTATAGGTGTGGTAGCTTCCAGTTGCTTTCCACACCGGTGAAGGATGATGATGATAATGATCAGGATGATTATGATGGCCGGATGATTTTCGGGGACCGTTGGGCCCTAAGCTTCCTGACATTTGTCTTACAGGTGAAGACAAACCGCGGAAAAAGCCTCACCCAGTAGCCTGTCCCGATCGGGAATCGAACCCGGGCCCGCTGCATGACAAAGCAGCACGCTACCTCGAGACCACAGCGGTGGACCATACATATATATCTGACAGGAAACAAAAATAAATGCCTGGAATGGATTTGAACCCAGACCTCTGAATTGACTTCAGTGCGCTACCACTTACGCTATCCTGTCATCCTAGCAGAAAAATGTATATTTGGTTATATATATTCTCAATTATGAGAGGTAGCGGGAACTCAGTCTCAGCCGTCCAGGCATTTATTGTTCTTTTCATGTAATTAGGCCTGCATTACTTGATGTCAAAATTTAATTATAACATCAAATATATATAACTCACTGGCACTATCGAATCCATAGGTTCATGGCAGCGCAGACATAAGTTCTCCACACATCCCTATCCTGATCTAATGCTGTCCAATCATCTCCTGTATAATGTACTTCCCTCAAACCATGGTTAATGTTATTCTCGGTCTACCAACTGGGCGTTTTCCCTCTGGTTTTCCTACAAGCAGCTTCCATCTGCTCTTTCATGCCACATGTCCTGCCCATCGCAGCTACGAGACTTAACTTTTCTTATTATATCTAGTTTCCTATAAAAACCATGTAGCTCAGTGTTATGAAGTCTTCTCTATTCACCTGTCTATCTCTACTTGGTCAGAAAATCTCCATAAGAACTTTATTCTCAATTTCTGACTACATTCTCCTGGACATCTGACTTCCTGTGAAGCGACTATATCCAAGTGTGAATTATCCAATTCCCGTGTTAATGCATCTAGCGCCCCGCTATTATATAATATCGTAACATTTCGTGTTCCTAGGAAACATTTCCCTATGTTTGAGCCTGTGGCATGCATTCCGTGATGTAGTCCCCACCCGGAGAACCGAATGAGGGACTATTTTACCTCCGGAAAATTTTACCCCCATTGGAACTCATGTCTGCGTTTCTTCACGGTTGTATTTTTACAGTGAATGATCGTCACTCTTTCGACCAAGGTACTTTCTTCGCCTGGCTTATCACCTTCGACATGTTCGGCATGGATAACCCTTTCGGCAGTAAGGCTACCGCCAACATAGCTCTCGGGGTCATTAAAGCATGCGTGCCACTCCACCACAACAAGATAAATATACCATGAAGGGATATTATAATTTATTTACTTTTGTGCAAAATTGATCCAACAAAATAATTTTTCTATTTAATTTAAAAAATCAGTTTTGACGCTAGGTTATAGGATAACAGTCTGCTAACAATATCTCTTCATAACACCTTCTTCTACTCCACTTTTATTTTCATTCCGCTCATGGAATTCCCTCCCTTATGATTTTAGAGGTTACCGCAGACTTAACACCTTTATGTCATGCTTATCAATTACTTGTTGTGGACTACTTAACTGATGCCCCAAATGGGAGTCAATGACCAATCACATTTCAATGATTTTTATTTACAACCAATCACAGTCGCGTTTCGCCTAGAATTTACCCACTAAAGTTTATCATAATAAAGAAAGCACTTCCTTTTTAGCATTCTGAATATGCCATTGCATTATTTTGCAGTGACTGACTCTAAGAAGTACGGCTACCAGATTGTATATATAGTGCATGAATGTCAACACGTAGCGCACGCGGGAGTTAATATATAAACATTTGTAGGAATTGGTTATCCCACCAAAAAAAGAAACCACTGTTTGCACTTTCTTAAATGTATTTTTTCCCAGGTAATACCACTCCAGAAAAATATAATTGTCATAGGACATCAGAAATGAATTAATATACAGTTTGATGTTTCATTTTCTCTCCACTAGAGGGCATTCTTACAATATTGCTATCCTTGGGCAATAAATAATATGATCTGGATGCATTGATAAACAAAAGAAGCAGATAAAGCGTACCAATCTTTTCTCATTTGTTTTCAAACATCGCCGTTTACATTAAATATACACTGCTCAAAACAATTAGAGGAACAATATGAAATATGCAAATATTTTTTCATTGGATAAAGGTACAAACATGAAATTAATAAAGTACATTATTTGTGGTTATTTATTTATTTACTTATTGCTCATGTCAGTAAAAATAAATCAATAACGCTGACAATTAACTTTTCAAATAATTCCGCTATGTAAGCAATTGAATCTTGTGCTTATTTTTCAAAGTTAAACACTCGTTATATAGAGTTAGTATCGTGTATGGCCTCCACGACATTCGATGACACTTTGGCACCTTCGTGGCATGCTCCCAATAAGATTCTGGATTTCCTCTTGCGGGATATTCTCCCATTCCTACTTCAGATCATCTCCAGTTGCTGCAGAGTTTGTGGAGCTTGATGTCGGTTCCTGACCTTCCTGTCTAGAAGATCCCACAAGTGTTCAATAGGGTTGAGGTCTGGGCTGACCGCTAGCCACTCCATTACCTCAATTTCATTCCTCCTCAGGAAATCCCTGGTGACAGCCGCAGAATGTGCCCTGGCATTATCCTGCATAAACAGAAATCCAGGGCCTACTCCAATGGCAGCAGGTACTACATGCTCTTCCAGATCGTGCTCGATATACCGGACCGCATTCAGTCGCTGGGGAACAAGTACAAGGTCCGTACGATTGTTGTACATAACTCCGGCCCACACCATTATGGAACCTCCTCCGAATCTATCAATTTCCTGTACAGCCTCTGCAGAAAATCTTTCTCCTGGCCGTCCCCACACCCTCAATCGACCATCACAACGTGTAAGACGATACCTGGATTCGTCCGAGAAGAGCACAGACTCCCACTGGTTCAGGTTCCAATCACAATGGTTTTCAGCATACGTACGTCTTGCTGCCTTATGCCCATTTGTTAAGCGTGGTTTTTAAACGGGCTTTTTGGACGAATATTCTCTTTCCTTAATCTGTTCCTTATGGTTTGGTCTGAAACCCGGATTCCGGAAGCCATATGAAGGTCATTCTGCAGGTCTTTTGCAGTTTTTGTACGCTGTCGAAGAGCAGAAAGAACAACGTATCTGTCATCCTGGGGGCTTGTTTTAAATTTACGGCCCTGGCCACGTCTTCTACAATACTGACCTGTCTCTCTGTGCCTGTTGCGTAACCTGGACACCACGGAAGGAGAAACCCCAAGCTATCTAGCCACTTGTCGCAGAGATTGACCTTGCCGTAAAAGATGTAGAGCATGATACACTTCAAACTCATTTAAATGCCTCATTTTGTCAGAGACTTCAATAAACAAGGCAATAATCAACATTCGTCACTATAGCAACATCAGGAAGCTTACCAATTAGAAGTGGCCAGTGCCTTCCAAAATAAAAACAATTCTCTATATTTGTTTTTTGAGGTAATTTCTCTGTATTTAGGCCATGGATCTTTAAAATTTGTATCCAATGATAAAATTAATAATTCAATTTACATATTGTCCAACTTTCAGCATCACAGCTTTAAAAAACAATTACTTATTCAATTTATTACAAGTGTTCCTCTAATTGTTTTGAGCAGTGTATAAATATTTTAAAATAACTATATTTAAATAATGATTTGTGAGTAAACAGCCTAATTTTATTGGTTAAATAGTCCTAACAAATGTCACTCTTGATTTCCAAATTCTCTAGATAAATTGGAAATCACTCGTGGCATTACGTATGATAAATCACGTTTATCCTGCAAACAGTGATATGTATATTATCCCAACATTAGCTTCAATTCTCTTAACTTATTCTATTATCTACTTCTTATACTTTATTCTTTAAATTTATACTAAGTCAACACGTACTCTGTACACTTATGCTCGTACTGTCAATGACCGGTGGCAAATGCTTTCACGAAGGCCCATTGCTTCCAAATGGAACTACTACTAATTACACTGAGCAACAAAAAATAAACTTGTTTTTTGTCTCAGATAGGAACAAATATGTGATTCTGATAGCATTTTTTCTCCTGAATTCAAATATGATATCGGTTTTTCTCCATCACGTAAGGTTTCCGAGAGACAGGCATTTATAATTTCAAACGCTTTAATAGTTTCTACATCCGTAACTACACAACATTCGAAAATTCGGAATCACCTATAAAGTAAGAAATGGCGGTTTTCTGCTATATTTCGCCTGTGCAGCATCCCTATTGATGGTCCAACAATAATCTGCCAGCTTATTAGGATTCAATTTGCCTTGATATCTTTTTTCCATAGCTTAAATCTCTTGATGAAAGTGTTCCCCGTGCTCATCGCTCACTGCGGCAAGATAATAAATGGGCGAAAAAAGTTTATTAAAAAATTGTTATTTAAATCCATTAATTGAAATTGAAATAAAAACTGTGGGTGATGGAGAAATTCCGAATACATATTTGAAAACAAGATATAAAACTGCATTAAGTACAACTACTGGTACTCAAGAGACAAAAATCATGTTGTCCTGTGTTATAATAAATTCATTCTATTCCATTAACACAATTTAACCCCTCAACCTATAGATATTTTCATGTACCACATGCCACCCATGCCTTAAAATGACACTACCTGTCGGGACAAGGATTTTAAATATGGATCACGCACATACGTTTTTGACTGCATAAGGACATGGAAGGCGTTTCCGAATGAGTGATCCTCCTCCGAGACAACACAACAATAAGACGAAAGACACGAAACACACACGCATTCTTACTAAACATTGAGACTATGATAATGATGATTATGATGACCAGAAGATGTTTGGGGATCGTTTGTCCTTATAGTTTCCTAACAATTGTATTACAGATCTGGAAAAACCACAAAAAACGATCACCCAGGAAACTCTTGTCCGACCTGGCATCGATCCCGGGCCCATTGCGTTTGAGGCAGAGATTTTTACTAATATTATTACTACTACTACTACTACTATTATTATTATTATTATTATTACTATTATTATTATTATTATTATTATTATTATTATTATGTCGATGGAAATGAATTTCTTGAGGAGAGCATCAAGATGTTCAAAATTAGAAAAAATAAGAAATACTGTCATACGAAAGAAAATGAATGTTAGATATTTAGTAGTAGATTATGTAAGATATACTTACTCACTGGCACTACCGAACCCGTAGGTTCATGGCCGCGCGGACGTAAGCTCTCCATACATCCCTATCCTGAGCTAATGCTTTCCAATCATTCCCTTATGAAAGATATAAGCAATTAAATTGGTATAGGCATATACAACGAATTAAAGAAGATACGTTACCCAGGAAAATATTGGAATGGTATCCACCTAGAAGAAGAAGGAAAGGAAGATCCCGAAACTCGTGGATGCAAGAAATAAGAACTGGAATGAGAACAACAGGACTGGAGGACGTGGACGGATAGAGACGAGTGGAGAAGGAAAATTAAACTTCAGGCACAGAAATATGTGTAAACATTAAAAAGGTGTATATAAATAAAAATATTACTACTATTATTACTGTTATTATTTTTAATACTACTGTATTGGTACTGGTATAAAAAATTATTATTAGTCATTATTTTATTATTATTATTAAAATTATTCCTATTGTTATTAGTGTTATTGTTGTTAATACTACTGTTATTTTTATTGGCATTACAGTTATTATTAGTTATTATTTTTATTATTATTATTACAATTATTATTATTATAAGTATTACTATTCTTTTTATTATTATATTATTATTTTATTATTATTATTATTATTATTATTATTATTATTATTATTATTATTATTATTATTATTATTATTATTATTATTATTATTATTATTATTATTATATACTTCTGAAGGCCGATCGAACTTCTGTACATGCCTCTTTCACATTTAATTTTCTCACGAGCTGTGATGGAACATCTTGACCCAGACTTTGAGAAGGTGCATCACGAAGAAATATTGGGAATGCCTTGGAGAAATCAAAATTGGGTTACGTGACCTCATATTTGTAAAGGGGAAGGGAAGAATGTCACAAATGTTAACATAGTTTGTGAATCTGGTGGAAGAGTGGAGAGCAATTTTGAAGGAAACTCTTGTGCCAGGAAATCAGATTTCATCCCAAATGGAATATATACGTCATCAGCGGTAGTTTCAAGTGCCTGGCTTCACACGTTGCCTAATCCAATTAACTAGGGGAAGTACCAAATTATTGATTGGACATTGAAACCGGAATCTCTGTATTTTTTTTATGAATACCTCCTTAAATACTAACTTCTTAATTGCAACGAATCAATTTCATTTGCACTCTTTTCAATAAAGATTTAATGCAATCTTATAAAAATCATCAAAAGTAATTACAAATTCCATGTATGATATTAGTTTTTCTGTGACTATTTCTTTTAACAGTAAGTAAAATTGAAGTACGCGACGTTTTTTTTTTCTCTGCAGTGAAAATCGTCAATCTTCCTTCAACTATCCGGTGATTGTACACCACAATGCTTGTTCTTGCGAGACAGCGTATGACCTCTGACAAAGTTCGGAATCACAAAATCACGGATCGCTTTTAATTACTATTACAATTTTATCCTATTATTTTCGTTTACTATTTTTTCCTTTCAATCTAAATTGTTTCACTTTTCTTTTCCGCACAAAGACAGGACATATCTCCAGATCGAATATGGGGATTTAAAAATTTCCTATCCAACTGGTAATCGAACCCAGTGCTCTAAGGTCTACCTCACAGGCGCGATACTATAATTAATCATTTCAACATAATTATTATTATTAATAATATTATTATCATCATTTATTGTTTATTTATTATTTATTTATTTATTTATTTATTTATTTATTTATTTATTTATTTACTAACTGCTAAACATTCATTTTATAAAACAGAGGTATATTATTTTTATAAACTAAACTAACTCACTTTCACTAATCGAACCCGGAGATTCATATCCGAGCGGATATAAACTATCCGTATATACCTATTCCGAACTAATATTTTCCAATCATCTCCTTTATAATTTAAGTTGGGGATTTAAAAATAACCTACCCAACTAGGAATCGAACCCAGATCTTCTATGTAGAATGTAGGTACATTAAAGTCAACGCCATAGGCACGATATTACCGTCATCGTCATCACCATCATCATCTTCATCATTAACTAACTGCTTTTACTCATTTCAGAAAGCAAACATAGGCTATTTCTGTATCTTATTAACTCAATGACACTATCGAACCAGGAAGTTCGTGGCCGCGCGGAGATATGATCGCCATACATCTCTATCGTGAGCTAGTGTTTACCATTCTTCATCTGTATTATTTACCTCCATTAAATCGTGGTTAATATAATTCTCCCACCTCATTCTTGGGCTACCTCCTTGGCGCTCTCTCTCCTGTTTTCCTATATGAAGTTTGTATCCCACTCTTTCAATCTCATTCGTGCTTCTTCTCTAGTTTTCCTACTTGAAGTGCCCATTTTAATTTTTCACTCCAATTGGTGTACATGTACTGCCATCGTAATCTACGACACTGAATACTCATTATTGCCCATGGTTTCCCATAAAAGTTATACAGCTCACTGTTATGTGGTCTTCTCCATTCACCTGTCTGCTTCTCTCTTTGGCAGAACAATTTTCCTACGAACTTCATTGTCATCTAATATATAAAAACCAATGTTTGTTTGTTCGTATTCTATGCGCGGCCGATTTTGATGTTTTTTTTTTGCAAAATGTTCAGCAATAAGAGAGTTGTAAAAAAACTTTAAGAAAAAGTCCCCCGACGGCATATGTTTATCTTTTACGGATAACTCACAATAACCATTTTTGTTTTTCATTGATGCGAAGAAGTAGATTCCCGGGCAAGCATGCTCTGCCATACCGTTGATCCGATTGCGATGGGGCTTTTTGAAAAATGTTCAGGAGATTCCGGGGATGAACATAGCCTATAAGAGAGTTGTAATACTCAACCCCTTCACTCCTAAAAACACCCTTTGTAGTGAAAAACGTTAAATAAATTCCCTATTTTGATGTTTAAATGGTTTATGCTGCCTAAACCATAACAAATACACCAAATTAATGTACACAGAAATGAACATCTCACGAAACACTACAAAAAAGTCCGCGACAGCATATTTTTATCTTCTACGGATAACTCAGAATAACCATTTTTGTCTTTCATTGAAGACAAGATGATCGGGATAAGCAGATTCTCGATCAAGTATTACAGTGCACGGCTGGTGGTAAAAAACACATTAACATTTATTTATGAGTAGGAGCGCACGCCGGGTATTAGCTAGTAAACTAATAACATTTTCTCCTCTCTTTAAGTAAGAAACCGTATTTCCAATCCATATAATATAACTGCAAGAATACGTAAAAGTTTTATATATTTTTAGTTTAACGATCATTGAGAGACGCAATGACAAGAGTCCCTGTAATGCACAATAACATGCGATTCCAGAGTTGAGTCTATATTTTGTTTGTTTATATATCTCATTCCTTGTTTGTAATTTTTGTTCCAAGGTATTTTTAATTCAGCTATCTATTCAAAATTTCCCTCGTTTGTCATTAACAATACTAATATTATTGTTATTACTATTATTATTACTATTATTACTGCTATTGTTATCTTTGTTATTATTATTATTATTATTGTTATTATCATGAAATTACGGTATAGGCTCTAGGCCTGTTTTTGCTCTCATAGTAACCTTCAATCATTAGAAGGGTCTTTTACATGTTTTCTACCTGTCGGCTTATAATTGTAAATTATTTTTTTAAGTCTATTCCCGTCAATTTTTTCGACATTATTGTTATCATTATTACGATTATTATTATTATTATTATTGTTATTAATATCATCATCGTTTTTATTATTTTTACCACGAAACTCGTGGATGCATGAAATAAGAACTGGAATGAGAACAAGAGGACTGGAGGACATAGAGTGGATGGATAGGGACGAGTCGAGAAAGAAAATAAATCATTAGGCAACAGGAAGACGTGTTAAAACCATTTAACAAAAAAATCTGTTATATAAATAAAAATAAAGAAAAATTATTATCATTATTACTACTATTATTATTATGATTATTATTATTCGTAGTAAGTTAGTAGCGTAGTAGTAGAGTAGTTAGTAGTAGTTAGTAGTAGTGTTAGTAGGTAGTAAGTATCATTATGATTGTTATTAGTATCATCGATCATCTCCATTGTCCTTGAAATCGTTTCCCCATGGAAAGTAATGTAAGGTAGTTGGTTCATTCCTATTAGTGAATATTGTATGAACTAGTCGGTTCTGGTTAAATGACATATTGTTAGAACCACGAAATCCTTTCTTTTAGAGTTAGAAGAATATTACATTTATAAAAGAATGCAGGTAAAGTAGCCCTACTGTATAATTTTTTTCAAATGGGTTTTTCATCCCTTCATCCTCTTCATATTCCCTTTATTGAATACTGAATGTACTGACCATCGCAAAAACAATCTCTGTTATATCGCGTATTGCGTCCATCATAACATTCACTTTGTGGCTGGATAGAGCAATAGTATTGATATTGCGTCACTAATTTGTGACTTTTGCGACACTGCTTGTAGGGTTAAGTGTTCCAATCATGTGAGCATGGAATCCGTGTTGTTCTGGTTCACGATTAAAGGGGAACAGTTGGACTGTTCGTGCTATTCATGTCTCACGATTAAAGAGAACAGTTTCCACCCGTCAGTCCCCTAGTGGACTAATTAGCTATTATACCTGTTTCCCGGGTTCACGTTTTTAATCACGGCCGGATTCGATAGATTTGTTACTGGTGTAAAAATTCTGGGTGTGACTTCCCTCCGGAAGGAAAATGATGTGGCCCCCCGTATTGGGAACCTCAAAACTGTTGTAAGAGGCTTCGACAGCCATTTCAGGCCCAGATTTGAATTTCGGTTCTTATGAGCTGAGCTGTTGTAGAATGTCGTTAAAAACACTTAACCCACACGCAGTCCTGCGCTGTAGCCTGTGGTTAAGGCAAGATGCCTTGGCGCAGAGCTACGGGACTAGCGCTGGTTCGAGTCTCCATGGGGGAAGAAATTGTCTAACGAAATTTCGACCTATATAACACCGGTGCCCACACAGCATCGTGAGGAATTTGGGTAGCTACAATTAGTAGTGGCTCCAGGTTGAGAAAACCAGCTATAACTCCTGCAGGAACCACCATGCTGATCTCATGTCACCTCTCCACTGAACGGATGATCATCTACCTCTGTGATTAACACATGAAGATGTGAGGCCAGCATAGGGTGTCCATTCGTCTCATTTTTCCCATGACAGTCCTGTTTTTTGGAAAATGTCCCGCTGTCCCGAAAGTTTTCTTGAAGACACTCAACTGTCACGGTTTTTGGATGAAGCTTTGTGAATGTATTTATGAATGGCGACTTTCATTTTGTTCTTTACTATGTAATTATAAATATGAACGTTAGAAAGCGCTTTTGTATGACCACGATACACTGTTTGGTCCATAATCTTTGTTTTTTTACACTCATATGTTCGTAACAGATACATTTTTCAAATTGTCAACCCATGGTCAGTGCGGCCAATGTCGAAGATTTCCTGCTTATTCTGGTGCTTTGGTGGTGGAGAAATACAATTTTAACATGGATCAAAGATATTTATTTAGTGGATTTTTATACCCCGTACAGCGATAATTAAATATTTTTAAACGTTAAGAAACAATGATTGTAGTGATTTTTTTGTGAACTGTTGTTACTTATAAATTTGTATTGGCAACAGTATCGTGGTAAATAGAAAACAAGTGTTTATTTAACGTTTTGTTAATGTCGCATCTTTTTTTTTAATGTGCCAGGTTTTTCCTTTAATTTTTTTACATGTCCCTTTTTACATTGAAAATATTATGGACATCCTAGGCCAGCATCGACTGGTAGGCCAAGGGCCGTCTAGGCCTGTCGCGACAAGGAGTAAGTAGTAGTAGTAAACCCACAGATCTGCTAGTTTATCATAAGTAATGCCACGAGTGATTTCCAAATTATCGATAAATTCACTCCTCACTTCGTGAGTCGTGAATTTATCTAGAGAATTTGGAAATCAAGAGTGGCATTTGTTAGGACTATTTAACGAATAAAATTAAGCTGTTTACTCACAAATCATTATTTAACTATAGTTATTTCAAAATATGTATATATTTAATGTAAACGGCGATGTTTGAAAACAAATGAGAAACGATAGGTACGCTTCATCTGCTTATCTTTGTTTATCACTGCAACCAGATCATACTATTTATTGCCAAAGGAACGAAATATTGTAAGAATCCTCTCTAGTGGAGAAAAAATGAAAACACATCAAACTGTATATTAATTCATTTCTGATGTCGTATGATGTAAATATGACAATTATATTTTTCTGGAATATTACCTGGGAAAAAATACATTTAAGAAAGTGCAAACAGTGGTTTCTTTTTTTGGTGGTATAATCAATTGCTACAAATGTTTTTATATTAACTCCTGCAAGCGCTATGTGTTGACATCTATGCACTATATATACAATCTGGTAGCCGTATTTCTTATAGGCTCAGTCACTGCAAAATAATGGTCAGACCTGTTCAGAATATTAAAAAGGAGGAGCTTTCTTTAATATGGTAAATATAACACTGATAAATATTTCGTGAAACACGACTCTGATTGGTTGTAAAACAGGAATCATTGAAACGTGATTGGCCATTGAGTCCCATTTGAGACATGAGTTAAATAGTCAAGCTTAGACAAGAACAGTGGAATGGTATTGATGTAGCGCCGTAAACATTGGTAACAAAACTTCAAGTAACTCTTAATAGAAAGTTATATATATATATATATATATATATATATATATATATTTGTTTCTAATGTAGTAGCGCATTAGTTCTCAATATGATCAACCTCCCTGGTTTTGTGGTCACAGCTTCTGATTACAATTCAAGAGGTCACAAGTTGGATTCCAGATCAGACCACAGGAATGCATCCCCTAAATGGAATTATTATTGTGGTCGCCCATTAACTGGTATTTAGGTTAAGTTTAGGTATAAGGACCCATACTTCGTTATCTTGTTTCACCGTCATGTCATCGGTGTAACGTAACTCAGCCTTTCGGGCGATCCAACCTCAAAAGTGGGTTATAATTCAGTCAATTACAGGATTGAATACCAGAACCTTTAAGCATTAGGACAAACAAATATACTCTCAATATCTTCATTCATATTCACACCTTTTTGTCATAAGTTATGCCATGAGTGATTTCCAATTTATCTAGAGAATTTGGAAATCAAGAGTGGATTTGTTAGGGCTATTTAACGAATAAAATTAAGCTGTTTACTCACAAACCATTATTTAAATATAGTTATTTTAATATATATGTGTATATATATATATATTTAATGTAAATGGCGATGTTTGATAACAAATGAGAAACGTTTGTTATGCTTCATTTGTTCAACTCTGCAACCAGATCATGTTACACTGGACAACAGTGGTTTTGTTGATCTTGATATAAGATTAATTTCGGATAAATTTATGTTCACAATTCATGAAACTATCAATGATTTTGGAAGATTTGCTCTGTTTTTTTTCAATCTTAATTTTCATTTTACACTACAAAAATTGGAAAATATGAAAAAAATATAAGATATATTTATAATGTCAATTGTGTTTTGAAAAATTAGTAGGCCTATGCACAGACGTAAATAGAAAGAAAAATATCGAAAACTCATGTTATACTTCAGTGAAACGCCTTTTGTAAGATTTTCTTCTATAATTTTTTTAGGGGACAATCTCTTTTTAAAGACGAGCAGTAACCTGCCATCATGAGACGGTTCCATCTACCCTGATACCTTTCCACCATTACTTTTAGATCCTAGTGAAAGCGCACTCCCTGTCCGTCGCTATATTTTCTAAATTATCAGGAAATATATCCAGATGACTGTGGAGAAAGTGTAACTTTATACTCACATTTGTTCCCAGAATAATGAAGCTTATCAACATGTTTTGCACAATTTCTTTATAATTTTGTGCTTTATAGTTACATAGGAAATTTTCTACCACCAATACAAAATCCTTCCAAAGCTTCACTTTTCGGAACAGTCATAACTTTGATAAAATTTGCACCTTTCATCAATTGCCAAATTTGAGGACCATCAAATATTCCGTCTTTCAACTTTTACATACTGAGCTTAGGAAATGTTCTACAAATGCATCTGAAACATTTTCCTTCCTTTTCCAACGCTTTGACGAATTGTTTTATCATATCCAGATGCACATGGTGAGTACTATAATTTTGTCAAATAACTGAAATCACGGCCGATGTGCGGAGTGAGGGTGTGAAAGTAGGGATCACGTGATGTTTATACAAACGCGAAAAATGCGCAGAAATCAAATCATGACTGGAAACATAAATTGTATTAGTAACAAGTTTACTGTTTAAGATATATGATACGCAAAAATCATAAAAACTAGAGCACAATCAGCACTTTCATGAATATATTTATAAACTGTGCACTTGAAAACATAGAAATTCGCTGAGATATCCAGGGCAACTAAAAAAATGTTTGTAGAGCTGTGTTATTTATTGCCAAAGGATCGCAACACTGTATGAATGCAACCTAATGGAGAAAAAATGTAACACATGAAACTGTTTATAACCAACATATTAATTAATTTCTGATGTTCCATGATGCAAATATGTCAATTATATTTTTCTGGAACGAAAAATTCCTGGGAAATAATACGTTTAAGAAAGTGCAAACAATGGTTTATTTTTTCTTGTTATATAATCAATTACTACAAATGTTTTTTACATTCTGTCCCGCAAGCAGTATCTGGTTACAGTCGTGCACTATATATACATTCTGGTAGCAACATGCATTCTACAATCCTTACATCTTAATATATAAATTTGTTATATTCAAAGTATTTATTAGAGAGTCGTTCACTGCAAAATAATGCTATGAAAAATTCAGAATCTTAAAACGGATGTGCTTGATTTTAAATTGATAAATTTAGATTGATAAAATCAAGGCGAAAAAGACTCTGATTGATTGTAGATCAAAATTCGTTGAAACGTGACTGGTCATTGACTCCCATTTGGGGCATGAGTTAAAAAGTCACCATAAAATCATTCATACTCGTAGAAAAACAAATTCAAACGTTCTTTCTTTCTCTCTCCTCCCTCCTCCCTATCTCTCTCCACCATCTCCCCCCCTCTCTCTCTCTCTCTCGTCTAAGCAGTAGGCTTAACTGTTATCTACCATTATACTGGGACTTCGTCCTTTATACAATAAGAATATAGCCAACAAAACAAACGGCAATCTGTACCCTCGTGCCACTGTGAATATTCGGGGTACATGTGACTTCTAGTGCACGTTGACCAATGTTATAAGCACGATATAAGTTCAACGTTCACTTGTTTGTTAGCGAGTTTTCGTGATGAGGTTGCTACACTCTCTGAGCAATTACTAATGCATACTTTACATTGTAAGTATGGTGACTTTTTTGTTACTTTGATCTCAACTTTTCACTTTATTTTAAGATTTCTCACATAAAAAAATAGTATATATCCGATAATTATTCTCAATAAAAACAATAATTGTATGTTTTCCCGTTTTTTATAATAAATACAGTATAAGAATGTTCTTCCTCTTCTACCTTCTGGTATTAGATCGTTGACCTGTTTCCTCATCAAGATATTGAGTCTTTCCATCTTGGTTTTTATTTATTTTATTTTATTTTAGTTTATTTTATTTTACCTGATGGAGTTAAGGCCATATTGTCTTCTCTTCCACTTCATCAGGGTTAAATTATACAAATAGTGCGATCAGTATAGCATTGGACAGCAGACGCGGGGTTTGTTTTGTGCGGTGACAAAGGCTTAACGTGCAGACTCGGGACTTGAAATGTGCGCAGGCTCAGCAGTATACAAGCATATCCTACGCAATAACGTGCAGACTCGGGACTTGAAATGTGCGCAGGCTCAGTAGTATACAAGCATATCCTACGCAATCACGATCGCAGTCAGATTGTATGCTTCGAGTGGATAAGGTGCTGGTTCGCTTTTCCTTGTGTACTGGATGGCGTGCTTATAAGTGATTTCAATTTTAAAATTTTGTATCTTATTAAACAGGCGTGTATAAATGCAAACTGAATGAGTGAGTTTAAGTGTAAAGTGTAAACTGTAAAATAACTAATAATTTTTCTACTGAACAACGTGTATTTATTTATGATCAATATTTGTTAACTCGGTCTGCCAGCCAAGTACGAAGACTTTTAGAAACACGATTCCCGGGTTTAAAAATTCCGCCACGTTCAACAGTCCATAATTTGTACAACAAATTTTATAAAGAGGTGTCAAAAAATGTATGGACAACGAAGGTGAACAGTTCCAGCACCTGCTTCAAAAAAGTTGGTAAGTACGACAATTTGTAAAATAGTTACGAAAATTTGTATGGTTTATCCGCGATTCTACGCTGTCCGTTTCCCGCCGCTAGTACGTCAGCAGTGTATAGTAAAATCCCTGTCTGCTGTCTAGTGCTATACTGATCGCACTATATAACAACAATTATGAATTATCAACACGTTGATTAATGATACATAATAGATATAAGCTACATAATGTCAAGTTGACAAGGGAAAGATAGAAAAATAGTAATAATAATAATGATATAATAATAATAATAATAATAATAATAATAATAATAATAATAATATAATAATAATAATAATAATAACCCATAATTAGTTTCAGAAATTGGCATGGTAAGAAAAGTTTAAAATATAAAGGAATAACAAAAAATACATGTAACAGGGTTATATATTAGGCCCCTATATTGTCTAAGGAAATATGAAGCGAGTTTTGTTTTGAACTCTTTTTGAGTCGAAATGGGACGACTGACATTAATTTACTTTTCTCTTTTGGTTTTTAATTGAACAAAATATGTGGAATTCTATTTGTATCATTTCAATGTGTTTGAACCAATTACTTAATAGTTCAATTCTGTCTGTAAGATTGATATATTTCTATTAATTTCATATACCTTTGTTGTAGAATTTCTTTGCACAATTGTGTTTCCCTCTATGCTACTCGTAAGAACTTCCATTCTGATTTCTATTTTTACTTCTTCTGATTTACTATTGTCCAATTATTTTTCCCCATGTTTATATCGGCTTGCGGTGGAGTAAGTGGTTATGCTCCTTGCCTCTGGTCTCAAGAGCCCTGGTTCGATGGATTTTTTAGGATGGAAAAGTCCAAGGAGCAAGTCCTCCGGGATGGACTTTAAGCTGTGTGTCCCGAGTCTGAAGATTTTCAGGCTTGTAAAAGTTCCTTAAGCCTGAATAAAAAGGTCTCTAAGCAAACTTTACCCACTTTTCCCGTCCTAGTACTACCTTGGTTTCCTAAATGTCAGTATGGGGTGAAACGCTGACCACGGGCCACTCTAATGACATCTATACGAAAACAAGTGTAACTAAATTAGTATGGTTCAATTTCTTCCCTGTAGGGGGAGAGTGCCTAAATCTCGTTGAGGGAAGAAAGGGCTTACAAGAATATTAACATATGACGAACAGACAGGCGAATAGATAAGACTGGCTTAAGGGGACCGACTGGTGAAAATGTTGAAAACATTACAAAAAATGCATTTTGTGTTTATTTGTCATTTTACTAACTCTGATTCTGTAGGATCATTTTCATATAAAAAAAATTATTGCAAGAGTTTAAATACCGTTGCATGTGTGGTCAGCATTACTACCCAAACTTTAATAAGCGTTTTTTTTTCCGTTTCCATTTTTCTGACATTTTTCCATAACTAAAATGCTACTTACAATGCAATTTTTATGCTATCAAAGAGAAATTTTGTGGTTAGATTCTCCAATATATGCTACGAGTAATTCACACTTGCTATACAGTTACTAGTCTAAGACACATGTGTTCTTTTAAGTTGAGTTGGAAAAAATGAGAATATTTTTTTTTCTTCACAAAATGAAAAATAAGAAGCATCCTCCATTTATGATTTTTTTGCATAGCAAATATGTTTAGTGGAATCAAAGACTCTGAATCTCAAATTGCATCAGAAAATATTTAAACATGCATCGTAAGGCGCATTTTTTAGAAAATATTTAAAAAATGCTTTTAAAAGATCATAATTCTAAAACTATTGTACTTATAAACACCAAACGTCAAGAAACGTTTCTATAAGCACCTAATGTGTGTGATAAAAATATCAAAACAATCAGATAAAAAAGTGAAAAAATGGAAATTCGCCATTCTGATTCCCCATAAGGGTGGTCCAAATATCATTATGAATTAGCGAAATATAATACGAACAGTTAAATCTCGTATAAGGACAGTAGGCCCTACATGTGACAGGAATGGAGAATGCAACAGTGTCATGAAAATCCTGTAGGAAAAGCTGAGGGAAAGCGACCAGTAGGTAGGCTAAGAAAGAGTTGGGATAATAGCATTAATTATTATTTGACTGAGTTTTATTGTACAAGAGTTTATAGGAAAGCATTTTCTTAGGATACGGATGTATAGAGAGTTTATTTCCGCGCGGCTCTGAAACTAAGTTTCATCCCATTTGTTCACCGATTTAGTTTTATAATTATTTTAACATACGTGTACTTGTTTCGAGGTTCAGGCCGCCAATAAGCGCAGTGGTTTAAGGCGCTGTTCTACCAGCCGGACGGTCGAGGTTTTCGAGTCCCCCGGTGGGGCTAGGATTTTTTTACTGAACAAAACCCTTCTGGCGGGCACTATGATCCTGGGGTCGACGCAGCCTATAATGGAAATGAGTACCAGACGCTTGTTCTGGGGTAAAGACAACCATCACGCTGAGCTGACAACTCGGCTGACATAAAGTGCCGATTGTTCTAAAAAAGTGGGAGCCCTATCCTCCCACTACCCTAAGGGCCTCCTGAGGCCTGTAGTGGGATCCCTTTATGTACACTTGGTCAAAATGAAAGTGGCCGTGTTCTTCAACAATGATTGTTTTAATTTACTGTTCGGATCACGGAACTGTTTACACAACGCAAGAGCTTTCAGATGCCAGAGAGACAAAGTAGTTTCTTCTGAAACTGTGGTGTTTAATAAGAAAACTAGTTTAGTATCTTCCTTTTCACGGACCAGCGGGGGGGGGTACCACTTTGCTTCATAATTTGATTATTGAAGAGTTCGGGCTTGGTTCAACGTTTTTATTTATTACTCTGGTTCTTGCACAAACCTCTTACATTACAGAGGTGTCATTTTGAGCTAAGACTATTCATAGAAATTCTGCCCGAGGCAAGATCTTTCATTCAACTGCAACCATACAAGGTTCATGCTATGCTTTCGCAGCTTTACTAGGGAATTATAGATGTGGTAGCTTCCCCTTGCTTTCCACACGGTGAAGGCTGATGATTATAATGATGGGTTGGATGATTTTTCGGGGACCGTTGGGCCCTAAGCCTCCTTACATTTTTCTTACAGAGGCGAAGAAAAATCCCGAAAAAAAACTCACCCAGGAGCCTGTTCCGACCGGAGTTTCGAACCCGGGTCCGCTGACGTTTTACAGGCAGCATGCTAACCCCTCGAGACTACACATGTGTAAGCATTGGAATAGTAAATGACCGATTTTTTTGAATCGTGGATATTGTTTTCATCATTTGATTCCTTTAAAATTCTTTAATTTTTTAAACTAGATGGCCATAT
>JASPKZ010008440.1:0-15000 GCA_030220185.1 Diploptera punctata
TTATCTGTTCCAAGACAATCAAGGGATTGCAAAGAGATCTTGATCTACTGGAAATATACTGTAGGAATTGGGAATTGACTGTAAATGTTAGTAAGACAAAAACAATGACCTTTAAAAATGGGACGGTTTATGGTAGAGCAGAGGAATGGAAATACAGAGATCAAGTACTTCAAAACGTGAAACATTTTGAATATCTTGGCACGACGTTGAAAACGAACGGGAAGTGGAAAATACATTTTGATATAGCATTATTTAAAGGGAGGGGACAACCTAACAGTGTACTCGGTATTCTGGCTCGAGTGCCTGATATTCCAGTCAGCACATTAGAAAAAATGTATGGAGCGATAGTCGGGCCAGTAATGCACTATGGTAGTGAGAATCGGGGTTTCCAATGAACGGAAGTACTAAATAAGGTATATACGCATTTTCTAAAATGTATTACAGGACTTAGTAAGGCCGTTTCTAACTATGGAATTTGATATGAATTCGGGTCATTCCAGGACGACATAAACTGTAAAATTCGTGTACTCAAATACTGGTTGCGAGTAATCCAAGGTGAACAAACAATGCTTAGAGCAATTTGTTATGACCACCAAATTAAAAACATAGATGTTAAATTTTGGGCAGACGAGGTTAGGAGAGAACTCCAAAAGATTGGGATGGGCTGGATATGGGAAAAAGGGACTGAAAATCGCAAGAACGTGTGGAGAAAAATAAGGAGGAGGTACTTAGATATAAACCAACAAGATACTTTCGCCGAATGTACAGGAAAACGCTCACTGTGTTTACAAAGAGACCTAAAACACGTCAGGGGAAAAGAATCGTATATACTCTACCTAGGAGTTAAGGAGAGATCAGGGCTTGCTTGGTTTAGGCTAGGGGCATGGAACTTTTTAAAACTTAGCGACGATCACGATATGCGAATGTCCAATGTGCGGGAATTTTGAAGATGAGATACATATATTAGGAAAATTTAATGATTTAGAATATTGGAGACGTCAGTTATTACCGGAAAGATTTCTAAATTCTAATCGGGAAAGATTGGCATGCCACGAGTTATTGGTAAATCCAGAAAATAGGATGAACCTCGGTCAATTTCTGGACAAAACGCGGAGAATAAGGACAACACTCATTCATGAATAAATATATGTCATCAAAATGCAATACCATTAATTCTTAACAATTATATATAAATTAATTAGAGTATAATGCAATTGTGTTATTATTTAATTGTAATATTATTGTGTTTTCTTTATGTAATTGTAATGTTATTCCTTTTTTTTTGTTGTTTATTTTTCTTCACACTAGTACCAATTATTACCTTATTGTAACGGACTGTCGACAGCACGTACGGCTTACTGCCCGTGCGACACATATTTGTAAATAATATTGAAAATATCTTACTTTTTGTCTAATAAAATCCTACTACTAGTATATACAAATATACACTATAATTAAATTTTGGACATAGAGCAATGCAGGCATATTATGAAATGAGAAGAAAAATAAATGTTGGGACGGGACTTGAACCCGGATCTCTAGATTTACTTCCTACAACATCTAGTAATAATGAGTAATTTTTTTTATTTGTGAATTTTATGTTTGCGATACATTTGCTCGGTGGCGTAATAGGTAGCGCACAGGGAAATATACATGTATATATATATTGTAATTAAATTTCGACATTGAGCAATGCAAACTTAAAATGACATGATATGAAAAATAAATGCTAGAAGTGGACTTGAACGCGGACCTCTGCAATTATATCCCACGACTTCTAGTAATAATGAGAATATATTATTATAAGAGAAATGAATGTTTTTACTACAACTCCTCGGTGGCTTAATCGGTAGGAACACACACACACACACACACACACACACACACATATATATATATATATATATATATATATATATATATATATATATATATACATATATATACAATTATAATAAATTTTTGACATTGATCAATGCAAACATAACTGATATGATGAAAATAAGTGCACCGACGGTAATTGAACCTGTACCCCTGGATTTATATCTCACTACATCAGGTAATAATGACAATATATTATTATAATATAAATTAATGTCTGTACTACACCTGTTCAGCTCAGTGGCATAATCGGTAGCACACTAGGATATATATATATATATATAATTAATTAAACTATTATAACTACATTTGTGACATTGGACAATGCAATCTTAAATGACATGATAAATAATATAATGCTCGGTCGTGACTTGAACGCGGACCTCTGGATTTGAATCCCACTACTTCTAGTAATTATGAGACTACATTACTATAAGAGAAGAGAATATTTATACTAGACCTGCTTGGTGGCTTAATAGGTAGCGCAATGAAAAAAAATATATATATATATATATATTTATTGTAATTATACTTTTGAAATTGGGGCAAAGCAAGCTTATAATGATATGATAAGAAAAAGAAATGCTCGGACGGACTTGAAGTCGGCCCACTGGATTTATATCCCGCTACATCTAGTAATAATGAAAATATATTCTTATAAGAGAAATGAATGTTTGTACTTGACTTGATTGGTAGCGTAATTGATAGAGCACTGGGATAAATCCACAGGTACGTGTTCAAGTCCCGTTAGAGCATTTATTAATTTTTCTTTATTGTCACACAGACACACACACTCACACACACACACACACACACACACACACACGCGCGCGCGCGCGCACGAACGCACGATCTCGCGAACTCGCGAACTGTAAATTTTTGACATTGTGCAATGCAATCTTAAATGATATGTAAAAAATAAAGGCTTCGACGGAAATTGAACCCGCACCCCTGGATTTATATCCCACTACTTCTGGTAATAATGACAAATTATTATAAGAGAAATGAGTGTTTGTACTTGACTTGATTGGAGCACTGAGATATATATATATATATATATATATATATATATATATATATGTAATTATAATTAAAATTTTTCACATTGAGCTATTCAGTCTCTAATTGACATGGAATGAAAAGTAATTCCTCGTACGCGACTTGAACCCAGACCTCTATATTTATATCCCACTACATCCAGTAATAATTAGAATATATTATTATAATAGAAATGAATGTTTGTACTAGATTTGTTCGGTGGCGTAATTGATAGAGAACTAGGATAAATCCACAGATTCGTGTTTAAGTCCCGTTGGAGCATTTATTAATTTTTCTTATCACACACACACACACACACACATATATATATATGAATAATTCAAGGAGGAATTATATTAGTTTTTATTTCAGAATTGCGCTTGTAATTTAGAATAACATAAAATCATATCTAAAAAATACACAAAGACAGAAACATTTGAAATATTGTATTTAAATTTCGTATATTATGTTAAATTTTAAATGTGAACAGCACAAAACGTAATATATTTTCAAACATTTTAAACCAATGAAAATATGATATTTTTAGTTGTATTAAGTATTTACCTGATAAAGGATGAGCTGCGATTTCTTCATTCCAAAAAAATTCTGTTAAAAACTAGATGTAAACCTGTGACACATTTGTATTTTATTGAATTCAAATCAAAACTGACTTTTTCAATTTTCACACACAGTGGTGCTGCTCCGCAACGTAAATTCTTATTACGTCTACATATTTGTTATTTCACAGAATAGTATTACGAAGTTAATATTTTTTTGTAAATCTTTCGAGGCGGATATATATATATATATATATATATATATATTATAACTTAATTTTTAACTTTTAGCAAAGCATTCATACAATGACATGATAAGAAAAATAAATGCTCGGACGGGATTTGAACATCTAGGCCCATCCGTCCACCCCTTGGGATACCTCGGTCGTCATGACCATACTCCCAAGTCGTAGTTCTAGTCCTCCCTATCCTATGTTCACGTCCACGTTCAAGTTCACGGTCCTTAAACCAACACCCCAGGGAGAGGGTGTTGGAGTTTGCAGTTCATGAGAATTGCTGAGCTACATAGTACATCAGGTCGCTCATTCCTGACGACCCCACAGTTGGTCCACGGGCTCCATGAGCCTAGCCGGGAGGACTGCTGTCGCAGATCCACCGACCATTCCCCTGTTCTGCCTCCAGGGACGTGTCCTGCAGCCGTTGTGAGACCGGCTAGGGTACAAGCCCAACAGTGTGAGACTTTTAGTACATCCAGGTGCTCATCTCCTGGCGACCCCACAGTTTGTCGACGGGCCCGTAGGCCGAGACAGCAACCAGTACAGTTGCTCCCCTGTGCACGGGTCCGAGCCGAGCCCTGGTGTGCCCCCAGGGATGCCTTCAGCAGCTGTTGTGGGCCAGCACGGAGCTCGCAAGCTCCAACAGATGAGCAAATAGTACGACAAGGCGCTCAACTCTTGCCTACCACACTAATGGTTCACGAGTCCCTTGGACTTGACCGGGAGGACTGTCTAGCAGATCCACCGACCTTTCCCCCAGTGCACCACCTGGGGACGTGTTTGGTTGCTGAAGTGGGTCCAGCCTGAGCATTAGTACGTCAGGTCGCTCAACTCCTGACGACCTCACAGATTATCCTTGGGTCACTCGGTTCCAGAGTCGGCGCTAAGTCCCCCTCATTAAGACCGCGCCTCCTCCTTTCTCGAGCTTGTCGACCTGGTGGTAATTCCCAGCATTACGCCCGGTATTGCCCCAACCAGCCCGTTCGCAAGACTAAGCATAGTCGTGTAGCTGCTGTGAGGCAGCCCACTGAGCAATGTAGGCATCCAGGGTGCTCATCACCCATGGTGCCCCCACATATTGTCTCAGGTTCAATGAACCAAGAGAGAAGGAGCGACAGATCCTCCACTCTCCCACCGCCACGCCAACAGCGGCCCATGCTCCCGCTGTGGGCCGGGATCGTTCAGGCTTGACATCAGGCCCCTCTCTTATAAATTTTCCTGCTGACCCCACTCATGGTCCGCGAGTCCATCGGACTTGGAAGGGAGGACTGACTAGCAGATCCACCGACCTTTTCCCCACTACGCCACCGAGGGGACGCGTTTTGATGCTGGAGTGGGCGCAGCACGAGCTATATAGTACGTCAGGTCGCTCGAGTCCTGACGACCCCACAAATGGCCCGCGGGTCCGGTCTGGACCTAGCCGGGAGGAATGCAAGCAAACCACCCACCGTTCCCCTATCCGCCACCCGGGGACGCGCCCTGTTGCTGTTGTGAGCACAGCTGGGGCCCGACGGACCCCCAGGGACGGGATTTGAACACGGACCTCAGCATTTATATCCCACACTATACGTAGTAATAATCAGAATATATTATTATAAGACAGCGGTACTCATTACGCGGCCCGCGGGCCGCATGCGTCTCTTGAAGATATTTATTAAGGCTCTTGGAATAATTTTACCTTTATTATATTACATTTAAATTTTTAATTCTAAGTATAAAATAATATTATCTTTATTGAAATTCTACAAAAGTTTGGATATCCCTGTGTCATTCCGAGCAGTACAATACCGCACGTGTTCAACAATGCAATGCAATGCAATGTCCTGGCTAGTGTTATTGGTTTTGAATATGTGTACGTTTGTTTTTAAAACCGTTTAAACTTCTACATTGTCGTCCAAATCTTTCACAATGAAATATTTTACAATTTAGTTTCTATGAACAAGCGACTGGATACTGTGTGTTACCTAATCAGTTGAAGTGAATGGAAGTGAATTTCAGTGTTTAATAATGGCTGGTATTTTTCGAAAGGGAAAAAGAGAAAACTCGAAGATGAAGGAAGAGTTTTTCAAGATACTTGGGAGCATGAATTTTTCTTCATACCTGCTAAAAAGGAAGGCAGTGCAATGTGTTTATTATGTCGAGACGTAGTTCAAGGTTATAAACGATTTAATCTTAATAGGCATTATAAAACGGTGCATTCAAATTTTGAGTGCAAATATCCTAAATATTCTAAATTAAGAGCAGAAAAACTAAAAAAATTTAAAAGTCAATAGTGTCTGAACGGAAAATGATGTTGGATACCGTAAGTGAAAATAAATTGATAACAAAAGCATCATATGAAGTGGCAGAAATTTTAGCACGCAAAATGAAACCGTTTGCCGATGCAGAGATTTTTAAGGAGTGTTTTCCAGTCGTTTGTGACGCATTATTTTCTAAATTCTCAAGTACAAAACTGATAAAAATTGACATACACAAGTTACAACTTTCCGATTCTACTTGTGTTAGGAGAGTTAACGAAATGTCTGTAGACATGCTCCTTTGTACTCTCGATGAAATTCGTGAATGTGACTATTTCAGCCTTGCTCTGGATTCGTCCATAGATATTAGTTCCACTTCTGAGTTGTTTTTATTTGTTAAATATCGTAATAAGATAGGGATTATAAAGGAAGAATTTTTAACTGTATTACCTATGACGGGTCAGACACGGGGAATAGAATTTTTTGAAACAGTTAAATCTTTTTTTGACAAATACAAAATTTACCTAAACAAACTTTTATCAGTGTGCAATAACGGTTGTCCCTCAATGATAGGTTGTCATTCAGGATTCATTTCTCTGTTAAAAACACATTTATATACAGACCACTTATTAACATACCATTGCATTTTACATCAAGAAAAACTTGCTGCTAAATTTTCCAAACTTTCAGATCTATGATGAAGAAAGTAATTAACATTGTTCATTTCATTAGATCACGTGAACTAAATCATAGGCAATTCATAGAATTTCAAAAAGAGCTTAATTCACTGTGTGATGGTGTTATTTATCAGAGTGAGGTCAGGTGGCTGAGTAAAGGAAGAGTTTTGAAACGATTTTTTAATCTTCGCCATGAAATAAAACTCTTTTTAAGTGAATGAGATAAAGAATACCCTGAACTAGACTCTTCTTGATGGTGGTTAAAAGTTGGCTTCCTGGCTGACATAACAGGAACACTGAATTATGTCCAAATTAAAATGCAAGGTACAAATAAACTTATTACACAGCTCACAAGTGCAATTTTTTTCTTTAGAAGAACAATTAAAAATGTATAGAGAAGAACTTAGTAATGATGATTTCACTAGTTTCCCATGTTTCCAACATCTTATTGAAGAATATTCAGAGGAAGAAATAAACTTGCAACCCTTCATAAAATTGCTCGCTGTACTACACCATGATTTCAGCGCGAGATTTAATGATTTTAGAAAGTTTCGAAACCCATTTCGATTAGTTGAAAATCCCTGGCCAATAACGACAACAGATGTAACTGGGTTGTCAATTTTTGGTACTGAGATTAGAAATCTAAAAACGAACTTATTGATCTCCAGCAGGATTCAGAGCTGGAAGGTATTTTTCAAGAGAAACGAAAAACGAATTCAATTTTAGAGTTTTGGAATACAGTTCCAGAAAAACAGTTCGAAAACTTGATGTCGTGTGCATATAAAATTCTGTATCTTTTTGGATCAACGTATGTTTATGAAATGACTTTCAGTAAGATAAAGTTCATCAAGGGTAAACATATACTGCTCAAACATTTAGGGGATATTGTTGAATAACCTATTAAGACTATGTTTTTTGGAATAGTATTAGATGCAATCACTTTCTATTACTCCAAGATAATGTAAATAAGAGTTTGAAGTTGTTATGTAGCCTCGGTACCACACCAGAGGGCAGTGTCTGTACTGTTGATGTGAAAGGGTGGTGTGGGGGTGAATGTTTCGATGCTGCTTTTAAATCCAGTCCAGCTTTCAGTTAGTGAATGACTTGCCTTAGAGACAGTGATGCCTCGACAACGTGATTTACCTGAACCAATGGCTTGGAGGGCCATAGGAAGGATGGAAGCTGGACAGACACAACAAGAGGTGGCACAAGCCATTGGGGTGTCTCAAAGTGTGATTTCCAGTCTTTGGAATCATTTTCAAAAAACATACTGTTCACAGAAGAGCCGGACAAGGTCGACCTAGGGCAACAACAGCAAGGGATGACCGTTACCTCTTGTTAACAGCCCGTCGTAATAGACAGCAGAATGCAACTCAACTGCGAAATACACTTCAAACAGCAACAGGACGCAGGGTGTCAACTCAAACTGTCCCTAATCGACTGCATGGAAGTGGTCTCTATGCCCGTAGGCCTATGGTGTGTACCAGGTTAACTCCACAACACCGTAGAGATCGCAGAAACTGGGCGGAGGAACATCGTGGGTGGAGGCAAGCTGAATGGAGATCAGTTCTTTATTCTGATGAGTCGCGATTCAACATGGAATGTGATAGTCGGCGTGTATTCATCTGGAGAGAAAAAGGGACACGAAACAATCCAGCTTTTGTACGTGAAAGTTCCCCATATGGTGGCGGTGGATTGATGTTGTGGGCAGGAGTCAGTAGTGGTGGACGTACGCACCTCTACGTTATCCAAGGTGGTACTTTGACTGCGGTAAAGTATAGAGATGAGATTCTCCGACCTTTTGTCGTGCCTTATGCTGATGCCATAGGTGATTCTTTTCTTTTTATGGACGATAATGCACGACCCCACAGAGCTGACTTGGTGGACGACATGCTGGAAGTGGAGGGTATCGAGCGTATGTAATGGCCAGCTTCATCCCCGGACTTAAATCCGATTGAGCATGTGTGGAACGCATTAGGCAGGTGCATTGCAGGCAGACCAGCACCTCCCACAACTTTTCCAGAGCTGCACATTGCTCTTATGGAAGAGTGGCCAAGTATCCCCCAAGAACTCATTGCTAACCTCATTGCATCAATGCCACACAGGTGTGAGGCAGTGCTGGCCGTTCGAAGAGACCATACACCATACTAAAGAAACATTTTCACCCATGTTAATGTTGCTTTGTTTGTTTGCCATATTCCTAATCAGGATCTCTTTGACATCTGGTGTGGTACAGAGGTTACGTAATGACTTCAAACTCTTGTTGACATTCTTTTGGAATAATAGAAAGTGATTGCATCTAACACTGTTCCTAAAAACATAGTCTTAATAGGTTATTCTACAATATCCCCTAATTGTTTTGAGCAGTGTAGATCTCGTCTCACCAATGTGAACTTGGAATAAGTTTATGTGTGGCAAATGAACCAGCTCGTATTGACAAATTTGTGCAGGAGAGTGGAAGAGTTCGACCATCAACTTCACAGCAGTAATCTACACAACTGTAAGTTGCCTTAAAATTATGTACAGTACCGTAATGATATAATAATAATAATAATAATAATAATAATAATAATAATAATATAATAATAATAATAATAATAATAAAACAGTTAATTATTAACAAAAATTAAATGACAGTAATCAGTAATTGTGTTTTGTCCATAAATGTAAAAAAAAAAGCAGTGTGTTACCAAGACTGAGAACTGTGAAAATTGGTGCGGCTCTCGAACAGATATGGTTTCTTATTTTTGGCTCTCTTGTAATTTCTAGTGAGTACCACTGTTATAACAGATATAAATATGTGTACTAGACTTTCTTGGTGGCGTTAATCCGTAGCGCACTGGGATATGTATATGTATATTATATATATATATATATATATATATATATATATATATATAGATATATACTATAATTAAATTTTTGACATTGAGCAGTGCAGGCATAAGATGAAATGATAAGAAAAATAAATGTTGGGACGGGACTTGAACCCGGATCTCTGGATTTACATCCTACTACATCTAGTAATAATGAGTATATATTTTTATTAGACAATCTTATGTTTGTAGTACATTTGCTCGGTGGCGTAATAGGTAGTGCACTGGGATATACTCGTGTGTATATATATATATATATATATATATATATATATATATTGTAATTAAGTTTCGACATTGAGCAATGCAAGCTTAAAATGGCATGATAATAAAATAAATGCCAGAACTGGACTTGAACGCGGAACTCTGGAATTATTTCCCAGGACTTCTAGTAATAATGAGAATATATTACTATAAGAGAAATGAATGTTTTGACGAGTACTACACCTCCTCGGTCGCGTAATCGGTAGCACACTAGTATATATATATAATTATAATTAAATTTTTGAATTTTTGAAGACATGGAGTTTATGTTCAGAAAATGATTGGACGAATACAATAACTGGGGTTTGAAAATAAATTTAAAGAAAAAAATGTTTATATGGGATGTGGAGCCGAAACCGAAGATTTCATATTAGAAGATGAAACGGGGTATATTAGAGGATGTGAAGAATTTGAGTATCTGGGAGTAAAATTACATAAAGAGGATAAACAAGAAAGTTATATTAAGAACAGAATAAATAAAGGTAGAGCAAAAACAGCAATGATGAATGGAGTCTCATGGAACAGACATATAACCAGGAAAAATAAGTTACAAATATATAATTGAATAGTGAGAAGTACTGTCACATATGGAGCTGAAGTTTGGAAATTCAACAAAAACATAGAACAAAAACTTATGTCGATGGAAATGGATTTCTTGTGGAGAGCAGAAAGATGTTCAAAATTAGACAAAATAAGAAATACCGTCATAAGGGAAAAAATGAATATTGGTTATTCAATAGTAGATTATATACAGTATAAGCAATTAAACTGGTATGGGCACGTATGACGAATGCAAGAGGAAAGATTACCCAGGATAACGTTGGAATGGTGTCCACCTGGAAGAAGGAGGAGAGGAAGACCTCGAGACTCGTGGATGCAGGAAATTAGAACTGGAATGAGAGCAAGGGGACTGGAAGACATGGATTGGATGCAGAGAGACGAGTGGAGAAGAAGTATAAAACTTTAGGCACAGAAATATGTGTAAACATTAAAACTCTGTATATAAATACATTAAATTTTTGACATTGATCGATGCAATCTCAAGTGATATGATAAAAAGTATAAATGCTCCGACGGGAATTGAACCCGAACCCCTGGATTTATATCCATTTACATCTGGTAATAATGACAATATATTATAACTATATTTTTGACATTGGACAATGCAATCTTAAATGACATAATAAAAATATAAATGCTCGGTCGGGACTTGATCGCGGACCTCTGGATTTGAATTCCACTACTTCTAGTAATTATGAGACTATATTACTATAAAAGAAGAGAATATTTGTACTAGATCTGCTTGGTGGCTTAATAGGTAGCGCAATGAAATATATGTATTATTTAATACACAAATGATCTTCTTGGTGATAACATTTTAAAATATGTATACAGTCAATATGCCCATTTCACCAATTAATGTTTTAAAATGGTCAACAAGTTTCCACAGCCAAGCTGTCAATATCTGGTCTTGAGAATGACAGCTTGGCTGTGGAAACTTGTTGACCATTTTAAAACATTAATTGGTGAAATGGGCATATTGACTGTATACATATTTTAATATGTGTTATTGTAATTATATTTTTTTGAAATTCGGCAAAGCAAGCTTAAAATGACATGATAAGAAAAATAAATGCTCGGACGGACTTGAAACCGGACCTCTTGATTTATATTCCACTATATCTAGTAATAATGAGAATATATTATTATAAGAGAAATTAATTTTTGTACTGGACTTGATTGGTGGCGTAATTGGAAGGGCACTGGGATATATATATATAATTATAATTAAATTTTTCACATAGAGAAATTCAATCTTGAATTGACATGATAAACAAAGTAAATGCTCGTACGGGACTTGAACCCAGACCTCTGAATTTATATCCCACTACATCCAGTAATAATGAGAATATGTTTTTATAATAGAAATGAATGTTTGTACTAGACCTGCTCGATGGCGTAATTGATAGAGCACTGTTATAAATCCACAGGTTCGGGTTCAACTCCCGTTGGAGATTTTATTAATTCTTCTTATCATGACACACACAAAAACAATATATATATATATATATATATATATATATATATATATAACTCAAGGTGGAATTATATACAATTTTTATTTTAAAATTGTGTTTCTAATTTAGAATAATATAAAATCATATCTTGAAAAATATACAAGGACAGAAACGTTTGAAATTTTATACTTAAATGTTTCATATGTTAGATTTCATATGTGAACAATTCAAAACGTAATATATTTTCAAACATTTTAATCCATGACAAATATGATATTTATAATTGTATTTAGTACTTACCTGATAAAGGAAGAGCTGCGCCTTCTTCATTCAAAAAAATTACGGTTACAATCTAGATTTAAACCTGTCAAAAGTTTGTATTTTATTAAATTCAAATCAAAACTGACTTTTTCAATTTTCACACACGTGGCGCTGCTCCGCAACTTAAATTGTTATCACGTCAACATATTTGTTCTTTTTTTGCTTAAAATACACATTTCACAGAATAGTGTTACGTAGTTAATATCTTTTTGTTTGTAAATCTTGCGAGGCGGATATATATATATATATATATATATATATATATATAAGTTATAATTAAATGTTTAGTTTTTAGCAATACATGTATAAAATGACATAAGAAAAATAAATGCTCGGACGGGACTTGAACCCGGAGATCTGAATTCGTATCCCTCTACATCGTGTAACAATTAGAGTATATTGTTATAAGAGAAATTAATGTTTGTACTAGACTTACTCGGTGGCGTAATCGGTAGCCCACTGGGACATATATATGTATATTTATTATTATTAATATTATTATTAATATTATTATTATTATTATTATTATTATTATTATTACATTTTGACAAATGACAATGCAAGTTCAAAATGTCATGATAAGAAAAATAAACTCCGACGGGATTTGAACCCGGTCCTCTGGATTCATATCCCACTACATCGGGTAACAGTTAGAATATATTATTATAAGAGATATGAATGTTTGTACTACACCTGCTCAGTGGCATAATCGGTAGCACACTGATACACACACATATATATATATATATATATATATATATATACACTATGATTACTACATTTTTGACATTGAACAATGCAATTTTAAATGACATAATAAAAATTATAAATGCTCGGTCGCGACTTGAACGCGGACCTGTGAATTTAAATTCCACTAATTCTAGTAATTATGAGACTATATTACTACAAGAGAAGAGAATATTGTACTAGACTAGACCTGCTTGGTGGCTTAATAGCTAGCGCAATGAAATATATATATATATATATATATATATATATATATATATATATTATTGTAATTATATTTTTCAAATTGGGCAAAGGAAGCTTAAATGGTGCATGATAAGAAAAATAAATGCTCGGACGGACTTGAACCCGGACCTCTGGATTTATATCCCACTAAATCTAGTAATAATGAGATTATATTAGTATAAGAGAAATGAATTATTGCACTGGACTTGATTGGTGGCGTAATTGGAACGGCACTGGTAGATATATATATATATATATAATTAAATTTTTCACATTGAGCAATTCAATCTTGAATTGACATGATAAGAAAAGTAAATGCTCGTACGAGACTTGAACCCAGACCTCTGTATTTACATCCCACTACATCCAGTAGTAATGAGAATATATTATTATAATAGAAATGAATGTTTGTACTAGACTGCCTCGGTGGTGTAATTGATAGAGAACTGTTAAAAACAACAGGTTCGGGTTCAAGTCCCATTGGAGATTTTATTAATTTTTCTTATTATGTCACACACACACACACACACATATATATATATATATAATTCTAGGAGCAATTATATTCATTTTTAATTTAAAATTGTGCTTGTAATTTAGAATAACAAAATCATATCTAAAAAAAATATATAAGGACAGAAACATTTGAAATATTATACTTACATTTTTTATATGTTAGATTTCATATGTGAACAATTCAAAATGAAATATATTTTGAAACATTTTAATCCATCACGAATATGATATTTATAATTGTATTTAGTATTTACCTGATAAAGGAAGAGCTGCGCTTTCTTCATTCCAAACAATTACGGTTACAGTCTAGATATGAACCTGTCGAAAGTTTGTATTTTATTAAATTCAAATCAAAACTGACTTTTTCAATTTACACACACAGTGGCGTTGCTCCGCAATGTAAGTTGTTATTACGTAAACATATTTGTTATTTTTTTGCTTAAAAACACATTTCACAGAAGTGTTACGAAGTTAATCCCCTTTTTTTTTGTAAAACTTGCAAGGCGGATAAATATATATATATATATATATATATATATATATATATATATATATACATATAAGTTATAATTAAATTTTTAGTTTTTAGCAATGCATGCATAAAATGACATGATAAAAATAAATGCTCGGACGGGACTTGAACCCGGACATCTGGATTCGGATCCCTCTACATCGTGTAACAGTATATTATTATAAGAGAAATTAATGTTTGTACTAGATTTGCTCGGTGGCGTAGTCGGTAGTGCACTGGTATACATATATATATAATAATAATAATAATAATAATAGTGATTTATTATTATTATTATTATTATTAAATTTTTTACAAATGACAATGCAAGCTCAAAATGTCATGATAAGATAAATAAACTTCAACGGGATTTGAACCCAGACCTCAGGATTCATATCCCACTACATCGGGTAAGTTAGAATATATTATTATAAGAGAAATGAATGTTTGTACTAGACCTGGTCGGTGGCGTAATCGGTAGCGCACTGCGATATATATTATTATTATTATTATTATTATTATTATTATTATTATTATTATTATTATTAAATTTTTGACAACTGCCAATGCAAGCTCAAAATGTCCTGATAAGAAATATAAATGCTCGGACGGGACTTGAACTTGGACCTCAGGATTTATATCCCACTACATCTGGTAACAATGAGGATAATTTATAATAAGAGAAATTAATATTTATACTAGCCTTGCTCGGTGCCGTAATCGCTTGCGCACCGATATATATATATATATATATATATATGTATATATGCTCGGTGGCGTAATCGGTAGCTCACTGGGATATGTATACATATATGTATATATACACATATATTATTATTACATTCTGGACATTGATCAATGCAAGCTTAAAATGACATTATAAGAAAAATAAATGC
>JASPKZ010008440.1:20000-32500 GCA_030220185.1 Diploptera punctata
ACATCTTTTACGACAAGTGGCTAGAGAGCTTGGGGTTTCTCCTTCCGTGATGTCCAGGTTACGCAACAGGCACAGACAGACAGGTCAGTATTGTAGAAGACGTGGCCAAGGCCGTAAATTTAAAAGAAGCCCCAGATATGTTGTTCTTTCTGCTCTTCGACAGCGCACAAAAACTGCAAAATACCTGCAGAATGACCTTCATATGGCTTCCGGAATCCGGGTTTCAGACCAAACCATAAGGAACAGATTAAGGAAAGAGAATATTCGTCCAAAAAGGCCCGTTAAAAAACCACGCTTAACAAATGGGCATAAGGCAGCAAGACGTACGTATCCTGAAAACCATGGTGATTGGAACCTGAACCATTGGGAGTCTGTGCTCTTCCTGGACGAATCCAGGTATCGTCTTACACGTTGTGATGGTCGATTGAGGGTGTGGGGACGGCCAGGAGAAAGATTTTCTGCAGAGGCTGTACAGGAAATTGATAGATTCGGAGGAGGTTCCATAATGGTGTGGGCCGGAGTTCTGTACAACAATCGTACGGATTTTGTACTTGTTCCCCAGCGACTGAATGCTGTCCGGTATATCGAGCACGTTCTGGAAGAGCATGTAGTACCTGCTGCCATTGGAGTAGGCCCTGGATTTCTATTTATGCAGGATAATGCCAGGGCACATTCTGCGGCTGTCACCAGGGATTTTCTGAGGAGGAATGAAATTGAGGTAATGGAGTGGCCAGCGGTCAGCCCAGACCTCACCCCTATTGAATACTTGTGGGATCTTCTAGACAGGAAGGTCAGGAACCGATATCAAGCTCCACAAACTCTGAAGCAACTTGGAGATGTTCTGAAGGAGGAATGGGAGAATATACCGCAAGAGGAAATTCAGAATCTTATTGGGAGCATGCCACGGAGGTGCCAAAGTGTCATCGAATGTCGTGGAGGCCATACACGATACTAACTCTATATAACGTGTGTTTAATTTTGAAAAATAAGCACAAGAATCAATTGCTTACATAGCGGAATTATTTGAAAAGTTAATTGTCAGCGTTATTCATTTGTTTTTACTGACATGAGCAATAAATAAATAAATAACCAGAAATAATGTACTTTATTAATTTCATGTTTGTACCTTTATCCAATGAAAAAATGTTTGCATATTTCATAGCGTTCCTCTAATTGTTTAGAGTAGTGTATATATATATATATATATATATTATAATTAAATTATTGACATTGAGCAATGCAGGCATAAGATAAAATTATAAGAAAAATTAATGTTAGGACGGGACTTGAACCCGGATCTCTTGACTTACATCCTACTACATCTAGTAATAATGAGTATATATTTTAATTAGAGAATTCTATGTTTGTATTACATTTTGGCTGTGGCGTAGTAGGTAGCGCACTGGGATATATATATATATATATATATATATATATTGTAACTACATTTTGACATTGAGCAATGCGGGCTCAAATTGACATGAAAAGAAAAATAAATGCTCTAACGGGACTTGAACGCGGAACTCTGGAATTATATCCCACGACCCTAGTAATAATGAGAATATATTATTATAAGAGAAAGATATGTTTTTACTACAACTGCTCGGTGGCACAGATAGATATATATATATATATGTGTGTGTGTGTGTGTACATATACTATTATAATTAAATTTTTGACATTGAGCAATGCAATCTTAAATGACATGGAAAGAAAAATAAACGCTCCGACGGGAATTGAACCCCGACCCCTCAATTTATATCCCACTAAATCTGGTAATAATGACAATATATTATTATAAGAGAAATGAATGTTTGTACTAGACTTGCTCAGTGGCGTAATCGGTTGCACACTGGGATATATATATACTATTATAACCTCTGAGGAAAGTATATAAATTGATTTATTTCCCAAAAAAAAATGCCTGAAAATTAAATGTAGAGTTGAGGTGACTTTAACGCAAGAACGGCATATGTACAACATTAAACTTTTTTTAAAATTTCAAACGAAAGAGACAACTCATGGAGCGCCAGATCATCCAATAATTTGGTGTACATTAACTGTCAACTTTCTCACCTAACTTATTGTCATTATCGAACCGTGGTACCTAGACTCGCGGACATCACTATCCTGAGATTTTTCCAATCATTCTCTGTATATTCTACTTCCCTAGTATCATGTTAACATTAACCTCCTACATCATTCTTGGCCTTCCCTTTGGTTTCCATGCCCCTCTTCCATTCTTCATTTGTGTCACATGACCTGCTCACCGAAGTCTACGAGACTTGACTGTAAAAAAAGATGTCGTTTAAACCAACTAATTAACTTACTAGCACTATCGTCCCCGTAGTTTTATGGCCGCGCGTACATAAGCTCTCCATACATCCCTATCCTGGGATAATGTTTTCCAATCATCCCCTGTATAATCTACTTCCCTCAAATCATGATAAATAATATTCTCACGCTTCATTCTAGGTCTACCGATTTAATCTTATTCCTAACTATAGCTGCAGCATTTATAGGATATGTTCTACCATGAGGACAAATATCCTTTTGAGGCCGTTTTCACTCTGGTTTTCTATAGGAGCTTAAATGCCTCCCTTTATTTCCGCATTCGTACCACATGTCCTGCCCATCGCAGTCTACGGAACCATCATTATATCCGATTTCCTGTTATATAGATAAAGTAGTTCACTGTTATGTAGTCTTCTGCATTCGCCCGTCTGTTCATCTCTATTTTGTCCTAAAATTTTCCTAAGAACTTTGTTCTGAAATAGTACAGTATTTCCATTATTCATTTCCATTAATATTTCATATTATTGCTTTCTATTATTATTTTTTTCAAATGCCCCAGGATTGTCTTTCGACGTTCCTGGTTTGTCTCCTGGCATGGCGTACTTGTAACCCACTTCTGAGGTTGGGGCGCCAGGAAGGTGGGGTTACGTTGCGCCGATGATATGATGGGTGATGTTGATGATAATGGTGCGCCAGGAGAGTCCCTAATCCTAAGCTTAACCTACTATGAATATGAATCATGATGATTGCGATGGCCATATGATTTCGGGGACCGTTTGGGCCTTAAAGTTTTCCTGACATTTGTCTTACAGGCGAGGAAAAACCCCGATAAAAACCTCACCCAGAAAAACTGTCCCGACCGGGGATCGAACCCGGGCCCGCTGCATGATCACAGCGGTGGACTTATTATTATTATTATTATTATTACTATTATTAATTATAAAATAATTATAATTTATTTATTAATATATTTTTACTAATTATAAATAGTACTAAAATAATATGTTTATTATTGTAAATTTTCCAATATTTCAGTTAATTTAATGTTACGTTTGGTTTATATTTATAAAATTTGAAAAAATTGCTAATTACATGCGAAATATGTTTACACAACAGTCTAAGAAATAATGTAGATGTGGCAACAATCTACTTGTCATTCTCCGTCTCCGGAAAAATCAATAAGTAGCTCAATGGCCTTCATAAAATTTCAATCAAATATACATATTGCATTATTTTTCATATTTACACGAAAACTATCAAAGCTGCATAAAAAATAAACATTTTCAGACAATTATGAAAAATTAATTTATTCAAAAATAATATTAAAACATCTCTGAGCAATTACATAGAGTATATATTTTATTGTAATCTTCAAAGTTTTTAAAATATTTCGTTTCCATGTTAATTGACGATCTGTTTGTACTGTCAGAACTGAGTCAAGGTGACATAAGGTGACACTTAGCGATTGTGCTTTGTTAATTTGCAACACTGTAGGCGTACATTGAATAAACCAGGTGCCTGTCGAGTATAAAGCTTTTAATTTGGAAAATATGAAGACGTGTATGACGTAATTATATAGGCCTATGTATAGGCTCTCCAGACATCTCTATACGTATATGTTTTTCAATCATTCCCTGTATATTCTATTTCCCTGATATCGCCTATGCTTTAGTTTCCTACAATGAGTTTCCATGCCTCTCTTTCATTCCTCATTTGTGTCACATGACCAGCTCACCGAAATCTAGGAGACTTCACCGTATAAAACTATTTAGTTTAAACTAAGTAACTCACTGGATCTATCTGTAACTCTCCATGCACCCCTATCCTGATTTAAGGTTTTCCTCTTATCCCATTATAATCTACTTCGCCCAAATCATATTTAATGTTATTTTCCCACTTCATTCTTGATCTATCAAGTGGCTGTTTTTCTCTGGTTTTCCTACAATAATCTTCCATACACCTCTTTCATTGAGACTTGACTGCATAAAATCATGTCGTCTAAAGTAACACATTGGCACTATGGAACCCGTAGGTTCATGGCCACAAGGCCATAAGCTCTTCATACATCCCTATCCTGGGCTAATGTTTTCCAATCATCACCAGTATAATCTATTTCCCACAAATCGTGATAAATATTATTCTCTCGCCTCATTCTTGGTCTACCGAATGGCCGTATTCACTCTGGTTTCCTATAAGAAGCTTCAATGCCTCCTTTTCATACCGCATTCGTACCACTTGTCCTGCGCATCGCAGTCGACGAGACTTAACTGTCCTTATTATATCCGGATTCCTACAATATAGATCATGTAGTTCACCGTTATGTAGTCTTCTGCATTCGCCCGTCTGTTCATCTCTCTTTTGTCCTAAAATTTTCCTAAGAACTTTATGTTGGAACACTACAGATTTTCAATATACTATTATTATTATTACTATTATTGTTATTGCTATTATTATTATTATTAATATTATTATTATTATTATTTAAATAAGAATAACTGATGGAAGAAGAATCGTTGGAATGTTGAACTCAGTACTTTGGAATAGAAATGTAATATACAGAACGAAGAAAACTACATTTCAAGTTCTGTTACAAAGCAGTTTATTATATGGGTCGAAACCTGGACAGTAAGTAGAAAATAAGCCAACCAGTTGTTAGCAGTAGAAATGGATTTTTGGAGGCGATGTACAAGAATTTCAAGAATGGATTAGGTCAGAAACACCACAATAAGAGAAATTATGCAAGTTGAGAAAACATTTTGGGAAAAATAGAAGAAAAACGTTTGAAATGGTATGGACACCTCATAAGAATGGAAGAAGAGAGAATACCATAGAAGATCATTAATTGGAAAGCTAATTGAAGAAGTGGAAGAGGCGGGCCTAGAGAAGGATCGATGGATAGAGTGAAGAGAAGTATGGAAGCTAGAGATCTGAGGGAAGAAGATGCTTTAGACAAGAAACCTCTGGCGACAAATCACTTTCGGTTGAAGGAGAAACACTGTATTGTGGAATATTTCTAAATAAAAAATTATTAATATTATTTATTATTATTATTATTATTATTATATTATTTTAATTTACAATTTATTTATTAATAATATTATATATAGATAATATTATTATATTATGTTATTTTATTTACAATGTATTTATTAATAATATTATAATAAAATAAATATTGAAATTATATATTTTATAAATTTTGAAGTAAATTGTATGTTAGGTTATCGTTTATATTTGTAATGTTCGATAAAATGGCTAATTAACGTGCGAACCCTGTTTACAAAACATGGTCTGATAAATAAAGTAGATGTGGCAACAATGTACTTCTCATTCTGCGTCCCCGGAAAAATCAATAAGTAGCTCAATGGCCCGTGTAATATATCAATCGAATTTACATATTGTATTATTTTTAATATTTACACGAAAACTGTCAAAGCTGCATAAAAATAAACATTTTAGACAATTTTGAAAAATTAAGCTATTCAAAAATAATATTAAATCATCTCCGAGCAATTACACAGAGTATATATTTTATAAACTTCAAAGTTTTTAAAATATTTCGTTTCCATGTTAATTGACGATCCATTAGTAATGTCAGAACTCGCGTCAAGGAGACACAAACATCGCCACTTAGCGATCGTGTTTTGTTAATTTGCATCACAGTAGGCGTACGTTGGATGAGCCTGACGCCTGTCGAGAAAAAATGTTATAATTTGGAAAATATGACGTAATAATAGCAGTTATAACTATTAAATAACCAATAATAACAATTATAAAAGCAGTTAAACAGTTATAATTATTTATATAATGCCTTAAAAGTTCAAAACTACCAAATATATGTCATAGAAATTTTAATTTTTACTTTATTTTTGTCCAGAATACGTTGTTGATTATATCAGATTTTTGTTATCTTTTTAAATATTTCTTGGTTTTAAACTTAATAGCTGTGCTGATAACTGTGATCAATCATAAATATTATAAATTAGCAATACGTGATTTGTACATTCTAACACATTGTATTTATAATTTTATTTTCAATCTCATGTTAGCGGATTCTCTGCCAGAAGTCCACTCACATTAATCGAATTTAAAACTTGAAAAAAACGCTTAAATTATTATAGCAATATGTGAATAATAATCTGAGGATAGTATATATATATATATATATATATATATATATACGTTGATTTATTTCAAAAAGAAAAAAAATGCCTCAAAATTAAATTTGAAGTTGAGATGACTTTAACGCAAGAACGGCATTTGCACAACGTTAAACTTCTTTTTAAAGTTCAAACGAAAGAGACAACTCATGGAGCGCCAGATCATCCAATAATCTTGTATATATTAACTGTCAACTTCCTCACCTAACCTATCGTCATTATCGAACCGTGGTACCTAGACTCGCGGACATAGGCTCTCTATATATCCCTATCCTGAGAGTTTTACTATCATTCCCTGTATATACTACATCCCTAGTATCATGTTAATATTAACCTCCTACCTCATTCTTGGCCTTCCCTTTGATTTTCCTACAGAAGTTCCATGCCCCTCTTCCATTCCTCATTTGTGTCACATGACTTGCTCACCGTAGTCTACGAGACTTGACTGTATAAATCTATGTCGTTTAAACCAATTAATTAACTTACTAGCACTGTCGACCCCGTAGTTTCAGGGCCGCGCGTACATAAGCTCTCCATACATCCCTTCCTGGGTTAATGTTTTCCAATCATCCCCAGTCCCCAGTATAATCTACGTAGCTCAAATCATGATAAATAATATTCTCACGCTTCATTCTTGGTCTACCGAATGACCGTTTTCACTCTGGTTTTCTATAGGAGCTTCAATGCCACCCTTTATTTCCGCATTCGTACCGCGTGTCGTGCGCATCGCAGTCTACGAAACTAACCATCATTATATCCGATTTTCTACTATATAGATAAAGTAGTTCACTGTTATGTAGTCTTCTGCATTCGCCTGTCTGTTCATCTCTGTTTTGTCCTAAAATGTTCTTTCTTCTTCTTCATCTTCTTCTTTAAGCCCATGTTTCCCTTAACAAAGATTTAGGCGCTCTCCCCCTACAGGGAAGAATTTGAGCCATACTAATTTAGTTACACTTGTTTTCGTATAGATGTCATTTGAGTGGTCCGTGGTCAGCGTTCAGCCTCATACTGATATCTAGAAAACCAAGATAGTACTACGACGGGAAAATTCGGTAAATGTTGCTTAGAGACCTTTTCATTCAGGCTTAAGGATCTTTTACGAGCCTGAAAATCTTCTTAAGAACTCTATTCTGAAATAGTACAGAATGTCCATCATATTGTTATTATTATTATTATTATTATTATTATTATTATTATTATTATTATTATTATTATTATTATTATTAATTATAAAATAACTATTATTTATTATTATTTATTATTTATAAATAGTATTTTAATAATATATTTATTATTATAAATTTTTCAATTTTCTCAGTTAATTTTATGTTACGTTTGGTTTATATTTATAAAGTTTGAACAAATTGCTATTTACATGCGAAATATGTTTACACAACATAGTCTAAGAAATAACGTAGATGTGGCAACAATCTACTTGTCATTCTCCGTCTCCGGAAAAGTCAATAAGTAGCTCAATGGCCTTCATAAAATTTCAATCAAATATACATATTGCATTATTTTTCATATTTACATGAAAACTATCAAAGCTGCATAAAAAATATTTTCAGACAATTATGAAAAATTAAGTTATTCAAAAATAATATTAAAACATCTCTGAGCAATTACATAGAGTATATATTTTATTGTAATCTTCAAAGTTTTTTAAAATATTTCGTTTCCATGTTAATAGACGATCTGTTCATATTGTCAGTACTGCGTGAAGGTGACACAACAACGCCACATAGCGATTGTGTTTTGTTAATTTGCAACACTGTAGGCGTACCCTGGCTAAACCAGGCGTCTGTCGTGTATAATATTAATACACTCAACTTGTAAGATTTGTGATAGTTATTAAAGCGTGCTTAGAGTGTTTTGATGCGTGTCGAATGGACTCAGGAGCTGTTTTTGTCTTCAATTGAACACGTGGTTGGTTATTTATATTAATATTTGATAAATTATATAAACATGAACATCTGTGAATCTGTTTTTTATGAACTCAATAACTGCTTAACCGAATTGAATGGGGTTTTAACCATCATTTAGAGAATTCCTTTGGGAAAATTAACATATGTAACTTATTACCGTATGTATTATAGGACCGGAGCAAAATAAATAAAAATAAATATTAGTTTTAAAAAACTAAAACAACACGCTTTATTAGAAAACCGAACTAAAAAAATGAAAAATAATTTTAATTTCCAACACGCTTGGGATAAAATTAAAGTGGTCAACAAAAAAAAATCATCTCCAACACATATATAATACAACTAGAGGAATGAACAAAAAGAAAATAATTTTACCAGCAAAAGCGTGGGGTGCTCTATATCAATTAATATATTTTATAATAAACAGATATTGGTAAAAGTAAAGTCTCTAAGAAGAAAATGTAAAAGTCATAAAAGGCACCCCACGCTTTTGATGGTAAAATTATTTTCTTTTTGTTGATAACTCTAGTTCTATTCTATATGTGTTGGAGAAGATTTTTTGTTCACCACTTTAATTTTATCCCAAGCGTGTTGCAAAATATTTTTTTTTTATTTATTTAGTTCGATTTTGTAATAAAGCGTGTTATTTTAGTTTTTTAAAACCATTATTTATTTTTTAGTTTTAATATTTCACACAATAAGTTAAAAATGTAAATATCTTTAAATTCGATACTATTGTAGTATGCGCTAAAAGTAATACTCTTCTAAAAATATCCTTCCAGCCGGATTTCAACCAGCGACCTATGGATTACTGAAATTACATACCGCTAGAGTTCACCGCTATCAACTGAGCTCTTCCTGCGATTGACTAAAAAGTCGACAAGTCCGGAACCTATTATGCCAGTTTTCATTTTTTTTGATTTTCTACTGATTCTGGCCAGGATTTTAGAAAATAAATATGACATTATTGTATTGTCACGGGTCCTCTACAAGTATACAAAATTTCAAGTCGAGCCAATGTTTCTAAGTGGGTGAAAATCGTGTTCAAAAATTCTATTACATAGATACAAAGATATTTTTTATTTTTTGATGATTCTGCCCAGGATTTTAGAAAAAAATATGAAAATATTGTATTGTCACGGGTCCTTTACAAGTATACAAAGTTTCAAGTCGATCAAATGTTTCTAAGGGAGAAAATCGTGATCAAAGTATCCGTTACATAGATACAAAGACACTTTTTTTTCTGATGATTCTGACTAGGATTTTAGAAAATAAATACGAAATTGTTTATTGTCACGGGTCCTTTACAAGTATGCAAAGTTTCAAGTCGAGCCAATGTTACTAAGTGGGTGAAAATCGTGGTCAAATATGCCGTTAAATAGATATAAAGACACTTTTTATCAGGTTAAGTTATAATATTTAACAATGTAAACAAGAACCATAATGCCAAATTAATTTATGTAAATAAAAACAGTATGTAGTATTAGGCTATGTAATGGGACATACGGAATAAAGCCAATAAAAAAATTATCATAATCATAATCATCATCATTATAATCATCATCATCATAATCGTCATCATTGTTATGAATACATAGTCTTTTATATAGATTTTTGTTTTATAGATTATTTTAATTATTCAAGCAAAGTCTTCTGAAATAGAGTTTAGACATGCAAAGTCTGTTGAAATAGAGTTTAGACATGATATAGTTCAGGGCAAAGTTTTGCTTAGCTAACTGTAAACATCCCTACATTTAGTTTATTGGAATGTTAGTGAGTACAGTTAGGGTAACTAGAGGTCAAATTGAGTACATAATACTTGAGAAGTGAGGGTCTCGTGTCTGTTTTGTGTAAACTGCTGAAGGGTAAGTCATCGACCATTTTTCTTAATATGTATTCTGGACCTTTAAAAGTTAATCAAGTACAATTAACTATTTTGATATTAAATTTTCAAAAAGGGATATAACATTTTTAAACATGTAGATTAGAGTAGATTTATAACTTCCACAACTCCCACTCTCGCAAACACCAGGAAGTACTGTAGTTTTAATATAGGCTTAGATTAGTTATTTAGGGCTAGAATACTTAGGGATTCTAATTATTTATACTTTAGTAATAAAATAGTTTAAAATAAGACTTATTTTGTTTATTTCAACACATGTATAACTGTACATCGTCATACTAACGCTCGGCTAGATAAACACGCTACCAGAATTTTCCAAGTCCCGAAGGTCCTTTAAGCCTAAGAAATCGAGCTGGGCTTATAATAATAATAATCATCATCATCACATCATAATAATCATCATCATAATCATCATCATAATAATCATCATCATCATCATCATCATCATACCATCATCATAATCGTCATCATAATCATCATCATAATCATCATCATCATAATCATCATCATCATCATCATCATAATCACCATCATAATCATCATCATCATCACAATCATCATCATAAGCATCATCACCATAATCATCATCATCATCATAATCATCATCATCATAATCATCATCATCATCATAATCATCAAAATAATCATCATAATCATCATCATAATCATCATCATCATCATCACAATCACCATAATAATAATAATCATCATAATCATCATCACCATCATCATAATCATCATAATCATCAAATTAATCACCATCATCATCATAATCATCATCATCATTATAATCATCATTATAATCATCATCATCATCATCATCATCATCATAATCATCATCATAATCATCATTATCATAATCATCATAATAATCATCATCATAATCATCATCATAATAATCATCATCATAATCATCATCATCATTACCATCATAATCGTCATCATAATCATCATCATAATCATCATCATCATAATCATCATCATCATCATCATCATAATCACCATCATAATCATCATCATCATCACAATCATCATCATAAGCATCATCACCATAATCATCATCACCATCATAATCATCATCATCATAATCATCATCATAATCATCATCATCATCATAAACATCATCATAATCATCATCATAATCATCATCATCATAATCATCATCATGATCATCATAATCATCATAATCATCATCATCATAATCACCATCATAAACATCATCATCATCATCATCATAATCAACATAATCATCATCATCACCATCATCATAATCATCATCATCATCATCATAATCATCATCATCATTATCATCATAATCATCATCATAATCACAATCATCATCATAATCATCATCATCTTAATCATCATAATCATCATCATAATCATCATCGTCATCATTATCATAATCATCATTATCATCATCATAATCGTCATAATCATCATCATCATCATAATCACCATAATAATAATAATAATAATCATCATCATAATCATCATCATATCATCATCATCATCATAATCATCATAATCATCATAATCATCATAATCATCATCATCTTAATCATCTAATCATCATCATAATCATCATCATATCATCATCGCCATCATATCATAATCATCATTATCATCATCATAATCGATCATAATCATCATCATCATAATCACCATAATAATAATAATCATCATCATAATCATCATCATAATCATAATAAGCATCATCATCATAATCATCATCATCATCATAATCATCATAATCATCATAATCATCATAATCATCATCATCATAATCATCATAATCGTCATCATAATAATAATCATCATCATCATAATCATAATCATCATCATAATCATCATCATCTTAATCATCATAATCATCATCATCATAATCATCATCATCATCATTATCATAATCATCATAATCATCATTATCATCATCATAATCGTCATAATCATCATCATCATAATCATCATCATAATCATCATCATCATAATCATAATCATCATCATCATAATAATCATCATAATCATCATAATAATCATCATAATAATCATCATAATCATTATCATCATAATCATCATAATCATCATCATAATAATCATCATCATCATCATAATCATCATAACCATCATAATCATCAACATAATCATCATCATCATCATAATCATCATCATCATAATAACATAATCATCATCATAATCATCATCATAATCATCATA
>JASPKZ010008440.1:37500-145090 GCA_030220185.1 Diploptera punctata
TTTGTCCAGGTGAATGGAACAGAAGGCCACATGGCCTTAACTCTACCAGGCTAAATAAATATATTATAAATAAATAAATATATTATTATAAAGAGGCCTCTAATAGAAATTTACTGACCTCGTCACCCTAGTGATACCATAGTTGCCTTTTAGATGTCTCATTGTGTGGCTGTGTTGACCGCAAGCCTTCCATGACATCTATGTACTAATAAGGTAACTAAAAAATTAACTTGGACCAGTAACTCCTGACAAATAAGAGGCTGTGGCTCAACAATGGGCTACGCCAACTTAAAAATGTATAATTCTGAAGTATGATGAGAATAAATAAACCCCCTGCAATAAATTTAAAAAAGTAGAGAATTGTGAAAAAATATTAATAAAATGGATATTTCAAACAATATGTAACCTAGAGTTTATAAATAAAAATAAGCAATGGATGAAAGAGAGTTGTTGTTGCGGAAATGTTCATATAGTGATAATGTTGAAAACTATAAGTACAGACATTACGCCTTGTCGCAGAGCTACCGAGCATGCCTTGGTTCGAGTCCCTATGTGGAAGAAATTTACTCACTGAATGTCGGCTAGTGTGAGACGGTGTCCACCTAGAATTGTGAGGAATATATATATATATATATATATATATATATATATATATATATATATATACCGTGTATAACATTTTGGGGATCCGTTGGTTGCCCACTTATCACACATAGCTATAACGTCTACCTCTCTGTTATACCAAGTGTCTTGCTCACTTATCGCTCCATGCGTTTAATTTAGTTTAAAGAAAGGAATGACTTAATTGTAAAGCATAATAACAGAATGTTATCTGAAATAAGGTAAAATAGAATATTTGTGAGTTTGGAGTTAATTACTTTATGTTATTGAATGAGCCAATAAACGATCATAAGTATTTCCCTGATGGGGAAAAAAGCGTTAGTCTTTGATCTATCTAATATTCTTAGCAGTATAGACGAATAGAAAAAAAAACAGTTTTGAATTCAATTTGTGAAATATCAATATTTTATTAATTTAAAATATGTTTTCAATTTCCCATTTAGTGGCGTTGCTATGTAACGTACTCGTAAGTTATTGCATAATGTTTGTTATACAACAAGTGTTTTATGAAAGTTATCTTATTGAAATTGTTAGGACTAAACTGGTTCCCGAACAATATCTGGCAATCATTATAATATTCGCCATGTTTAGTTTGAACTGGTGTATGAATGGGTGTGTAAATGGAGTGTTTCGTTTTAATATTGTGTTGTCTTGGAGGAGGCCCTGACATCGAGCTGATCACTCATTCGAGGAGGCCCGCCATGTCCTTGTGTGGTTAAAATAGCATGTGTTAACATCCTGCTCCCCGGACAAGTGGTGCGACTGTAAGGCCCTTGAGGCGTGTGGTAAGTAAAAGTACCGTACTTACAAAGTGTGAGGTTAAACCACGCTAATTGAATACAAATATATATTAGCTATACGTAGCGGAAAAGTCACATATCGAATAAAACAACAAATTACATTTAGTTTTCTCGTGGAATCCCTTGTTTAAAAATTCTCAAACCACAGCTTTATCTTCATAAAAATGTGACACTAAGTTACAATTTTGTTAATTAAACATTTGGTGGAAGTTCTTAGGAAACTATTTGGATCAAAGAGAATGGAGAAGACTACTGATCATTGAACTACATGGTTTTTTATAGGACGCCAGATATAATAAGTATAGTTAAATCTAGTAGATTGCAATGGGTAGGACATGTGTCAAGAATGTGGAATGAAATATGTGCGTGCAAGCGTTTTCGTAGGAAAACCAGAGGGAAAACACCCAATTGCTTGACAAAGAATGAGGTGGGAGAATGACATTAACCATGATTTGAGGGAAGTAGATTATACAGGGAACAGCATAGAGATGTATGGAGAGCTTATGTCCGTGCAGTCATGAAACTACGAGTTCGATTATGCCAGTGAGTTGGTTAGTAATTATGTAAAATAATGCAAATAGAGAGATGTATCGAATATATTCTCTATGTACTATGTCTGCTCCTTCTTCTTCTTCTTGAACGACATAGAAAATCTTGATAAACTAATGGTTACCATGGGTCGATTTCAAACTTTTAGAAAAAACGACGTTAGCACCTACCTAAAACCGAATATCGGTCGTGCAGTGGTTTCTCTTACTTGCTCACTGGCACTATCGAACCCGTAGGTTCATGGCCGCGCGGACATAAGCTCTCCATACATCTCTATCCTGATCTAATGCTTTCCAATCATTCCGTGTATAATCTACTTCCCTCAAATCATAGTTAATGTTATTCTCCCACCTCATTATTGGTCTACCAACTGGGCGTTTTCCCTATGGCTTTCCTACAAGAAGCTTCCATGCAAGTCTTTCATTCCCCATACGTGCAACATGTCCTGCCCATCGCAGTCTACGAGACTTAACTGTTCTTATTATATCTGGCGTCCTATAGAGACCATCTAGTTCATTGTTATGTAGACTTCCCCATTCACCTGTCTGTTCATCTCTCGTTGGTCCAAAAATTGTCCTAAGTACTTCATTCTCAAATACCCGCAATCTCCTCTCCTCCCTTAAAGTAAGAGTCCATGTTTCGCATCCATATAATATAACAGGTAGAATATTAGTTTTATATATTTTCAGTTTAACGTTTTTTTGAAAGGAGTTGGGACACCAAGAGTCTCTGCAATGCATAATAGCACGCATTTCCAGAATTGACCCTTTGTTTAATTTCTTTGTGCATCTCATTCCTATTTGTGATTATTGTTCCTAGGTATTTCAATTGCGCCATTTCCTCAAAATTTCCCTCATTTGTCATTAGCCGTCCATTTCCATTATATAATGAATTTCTATGTGTGGCTTTCTCTACTCAAGTAATTTTTCACAGATAGTGACGTCATGCTAGATACAGGCGGGAACAATTACATTTAAAAGAACATATGGTAACGCGGTAAAAACGATTACATTTTGTTTTTTCGATGCAAGAGCTGACTAGCGACAGGAAATTGAACTAACCATTACCGACTTTAAGCGATTTTTTTATTAAAATGAATGTGGAGACAACAAAAACAAAGGTAAGATATATAAAATATACTTTAAATACAACTACGAAAATGCTAATTTTGAATCTCATAATATAGTAGTACCTCAACGTACAAATACAAAATATATAACGTCTATATTTTATAAAGAATTAAATGTAATTGAAAATAATAATATATAGGTTATGTTCTTGTGTATACGTGTTGTATTTTAAGTTTAACCTTTGTTTTTAACGTTTTAAGTTTTATTTGTTAGAAAATTTAATTCGAGATAAACTTAAAACCTAACCTTTAAGGCTAACTATTCAATACGAGGATAACCTGTATAATTTCCAAAATATACCTGTATTTCTTAAAGTTTAGTTTTGATACACTTAAGTCTTGAACAATATTTGACAGAGCATAATATGTAGTATTTTTACTGTTTTACTCATTCAATTGAGAGCTACCGGCATTTTTATACTGTCTGTAATACTGATTTTGATTAACTAATTTTACACATGCTCATAATAAATGTATCAGTAGATAGCACTGTTTAATTCTATATTTAGGTACTGTGTTGAAATAAAGGCAAAAGAAACAAGCACTTTAAGAAGATTGTGTCCCGCGCCGTATCCGAGCGGTTAAGGTAGGAAACCTTGGCGCAGAGCTACGGGACTTGCGCTGGTTCGAGTCTCCATGGGGGAAGAAATTTTGTCATGGTATTTCGGCTAGTATGGGACCGGTGCCCACCCAGCATCGTGAGGCAATTGGGTAGCTACAATAAGTAGCGGCTCCAGGTTGAGGAACCAGCTATAACGGCTGGGGGACTCGACATGCTAACCACATGTCACCCCTACACTGGCTGTTGATCATCTACCTCTGTGATTGACACATGTGGATGTGAAGGGCCAGCAGCCGGCTGGTAAAAGGGCAACCGCTGAAAAGTGGAAAGTCCCTCAATCGGAATCGGTGTCTTAGCTGATAATTTAATGGAGTTATTAACATCTTGAGGTATGTTCATATTTATAATGTTCCTGACAATTATTAATGATCATCGAAAAAACTTCTTTGATTTCCACTTGACTTTCCATATTATATTCTTGTAATTCTGTTGCACTAAATACTTGCTCTGTCTTTATTAACATTTCGTATTATGTTAAAAGTTTTAAATATGAAAATCAAATAAAACTACGTTTTATTTTTATTTAATTAATAAAAGTTTTAAAACAAATCTTACAATTTATTGGAAAAATTGCACTTAAGCTAGCGTGAAATATTTTCAAAGTCCTATAGAACAACAGTGCCAGAGTTTATAGAGCCAGCGATAACCCACAATCGAACCACATATTGATTATCTTCCTCGATTACTATCTGTCGCTATGAAATTTAAATGACCAATATTTGCAATAAATCCCCAAATCTATGTTAAAAATATATTAATAATATTAAAATTACCAAACGTTTATTAAAAATGGGTGTACACTTACTTATATCGTCACGGCTCAACTGTGCTTGATTTTTCAGTTATATTGTTGTAAATTATAGCTCTTCTTCTCTATTTACTAACATTATTTAATATTTTAAACGTTTTCAAACAATTTATATAACGTTATTAGACAATTTTGAAGTATTTATTTAAATATGCAAATCACAATATTATGACAATATTGTGATGCTAATTGCTATTTTCTCCACAGAGTATATTACTTAGTCTATGATTTTTCTATCGCTGTTTTGGGTTATCGCTGGTTGGATCAGCGTTAGGGGGTGATAAGTAAGTGTACACCCATTTTTAATAAACGTTTGGTAATTTTAATGTTATTAATATATTTTTTAAACATAGATTTGGGGATTTATTGCAAATATTGGCCTTTAAATTTAAAAGTGACGGATAGTAATCAGGGATGATAATCCATAAGTGGTTCGATGATTGTGGGTGATATCGCTGGCCCTATAAACTCTGCGCATGCACACTGTTGTCCTATAGGACTTTGAAAATATTTGACGCTAGTTTAAGTGCAATTTTTGCTATATATATATATATATATATATATATATATATATATATATATATAATGTTTACACATCATTGTGTGTCTGAAGATTTATTTTCCTTCTCCACTCGTTGTATGACGTATTCTTCTGCATGGGTCAACTTCACGTAATTATATCTCTGATCAAGCTAACTGCGTATGTTCATTGTTTATTTGACACAAAATGGCATACTTTCGATGACCAGAGGCTGTTGTAGATTGTAACAAAAGAATGCGTCGCCTAATTTGACTTACGTAAGTAGACAGCGCTCCTACAGGGAAAGCATTACGTCACTAGGTTTGAAGATCCTCAATTCAATATCGATCTGACCTGTTTTTGTTGTAGTGCCAACAGCTCGTCATCCGTTATGTTACTTCAAAATACTTTCAATACTCATTTTTTCGTTGATTTATAACAAATCAATGTTGACAAAGTGTGACAGAAATTTAAAACGCAATATTTAGTGATCGTGTGAGTGTTTTGACTTTAGTATCTCTAGATTTTAAACTCGTGCTTTAACAGTGATGCGCGGTACATGATAACAGTGCGATATACCAAGGTCGTTTGGAAGAGCTGAGCGTACATTTGAAGAGACAACTGTAAAGGTTCGTATTCTTCCAAATTATTTTATATTTTCTTTTGGTAATTATTAAGAATATCACGTTACATGATGCATTTAAAAGAAGCCATGATTACCACACTAAATACGCGAACTTGTAAGATCACATGATACTATGTCGATGACGAAAGCAACTCTTGTCTGCTTTATGTTTAAGTAAATTGTTTAATTACTTACAGTAGTCAGTAGTGAGTTTTATTCAGATATCCTAAGACTGGATGATATTCATGTTCCACCTATCATATATTTTGGCTCTCCCATGTCACCAGTGGCGGAGCGTGCAAGTTTGACAAGTGTTACGTCATCGTCGTTTTATTTACAGTAATATGGATGTAATATTGTGTTTATTATATTATTTCTAATAAGTAATGAATTTTAATACGACATGCAATATTCGGAGTATCAAATGTAATAAATTACTGTAGGTAAGCCTAAGGGCTTCGGAATTCAAAAGAGATAATTGGACATATTAATAGATAATTAAATGCATGATTTTAAAACACAGATATTCGTATCCTCTTCCAGCTGGTTTCTAGAGCTTGTAAGTGAGCTCTGTACCTTGTATATATTTGTATGATTATAATAACCGTACCTTCTTTTTGATAAAATTTATGGATGATCTAATTATATTTTTTTAATAGCCTCGTCTTCTATTAAAGATACTAACGGTAAGATCTCTTGATTTATTTAATTTAATAAAGTAGGCAATGCACATTACGTATACGAATGAACTCTGAATTAAATAATCTAATACGAAATAAAAATGTAATAAACCACATTAAAGCTCAAAGACTGCGCTGGTTTGGACATATAAATAGAATGCAGGAAGACAAGCTTGTAAGAAGAATATACAAATGGAAACAAATATGCATCTGAACAGCTGGACGCCCAAAAAAACAGATGGCAGGATGATGTTATAAAATATATATTAGAAATTAAAATTGGCTGGTCTGTATCCAGGATAGATGTAGGTGGAGAAAAATTGTTGAGGCCAAAACTTCTCTATCTATCTTCGGGTTTTTACAGCTGCTGCCGTCTTCCCGTGCCAAACCTCCAAAGCCTACGGTCTTGGGCATCTTCGATGCTTAGCCCTCTAGCTTGCATTACTGTCTTCATGTTTTCCTTCCATGTTAACCTTGGTCTTCCTCTTTCTTCTTTCTGTTAGGATGCCATTCATATAGTTGCTTCGGCCATCGCTCATCTTCCATTCTTAAAACATGTCCTAACCACTTTAATTCCTTTTCCTCAATTCTTTCAATTATGCTTTCTTCTGCTTCCATTTTGTTTCTAATTTCCTTATTTGTGACACGTTCTAATTTAGACTTTCTGGCACTTCTTCGTAAATAATCCATTTCTAGAGCTATTAGTCTATTCTTGTAGTACTTATTGATTGTCCATACCTCACTTCCGTACATTTCGACAGATTCCACCAATGTTTTACCAATATATTTTTGTGTGTCTTTCCAAATATTGCCCTTGTCCCACCACCCCCATATGGAATTTTAATGATGATATTATTTTGCTACTCAATTCAATTCTATGTTTTATGTTCTCTTTGCCTATACCTTCGATGTTATCCATAATCATTCCCAAATATTTAGTTTGTTTCACTTGCTTTATTTGGATTCCATCTTCCAATACTAAGTTTTCTCTTTCATTGCTATTTATTGCCAGATATTCTGTTTTTTGTAAATTTACTGTGAGACCCCATGATTCATATGTGCTTTTCAACCTTTTTATCATGAATTCCATATCAAATTTGTCTTGCGCTAAAACCAGTTGATCATCGGCAAATTGTAATGTCAGCAAAAATCTATTGCCTATTGGGATCCCCATACCTTTGCAGCTTTGTTTCCATTTCGTTAATATAAATTCTACATAAATATTAAATAAAATTGGTGATAGACTGCACCCTTGTTTCAATCCCTTTGAGGTGTTTATAGGATTAGACATTATATTTCCCATTTTAACGTGAGCGGAGTTATCTTTATAGGTTTGTTTAATAATTTCTATTAGGTTTCTGTCAATATTGCATTTCTCCAATACTTCCCATAATTTGTTCCTCGGAATTGAGTCATAAGCTTTCTCTAAATCTATCATTGTCAAATGGGTTTCTTCTCCAACTGCAGTCCGTTTTTCAATTAACTGTTGTATTGCAAATATATTGTTAACACATGACCTTCCTGGTCTGAATCCATTTTGATCTTCTCCTAATTTGTCTTTAACATCTTTTTGTAACTTTGTTTTTAATAACTTCGTAAATATTCTATATAATGTGTTCTTTATACTTAGTCCTCTGTAGTTTTTTGCGTCTCTTCTATCGCCCTTCTTGTATATTGGTACTATGTAGCTTATTTTCCATTCATCAGGAATCTTCTGTATTGCAATGCACTTATTATACAAGTCCCTCAATCTACCTATTAAATTTTTTGGGCCATATTTAAAAAAACAGATGGCAGGATGATGTATAAAATATATATTAGAAATTAAAATTGGCTGGTCTGTATCCAGGATAGATCTAGGTGGAGAAAAATTGTTGAGGCCAAAACTTCAATGAGGTTATAGTCACCTACTAAAGAAGAAGGATAACGTAGGGGATGTACAGTAGAACATATTAAGTCGCGTTGAACATCATGTGATGTGCCAACGAGCACAGTAGAAGTTTCACATATGTAGTGCAACCATTCAATATAATTGTACTCTCTCTCTCTCTCTCTTGTTAGATTCTACTTGGCCCCTAAATGGCACCTCTTGTTCGGCTAAGAAACACACAGCATCTATTTGGCAGCTAACAATGTACTTGTTTGCTTTAACGTTTTCCTTACGTTTACCCGTATTAATTTCATAGCCCGGCTTCAGGACTCTTCAATTCTAGTGTTTCGAAACTTATGTAGCGCTATATCATAAACTTAAGATGGTTCATGACTTTTTCAGCACAACCCACTTTCTTGCCCAAACATTTTTCTCCGTTGAAAATAGAAGGCAGGGCTAATAGTAAAGGGAACGTGACTTCCTGCAGCCATACCAACCTTCATGTCCTTCATTAAACGACGGTTTTTGACTTATGATACTAATTAAATTAGGAGTTCGTTTATAACTTTTTTTTTCTTTTCAACAAAGCTTCGGCAGGAAAAGGGACGACTTAACAAGTCTTCAATAACTCAAGCACATTCCTCTTCCATGACAATATTTATTTAGTGGTTTAATTACTGTATTTAATGCGCTTAGAAACACTACGTCCTGCAGTGATAATGTTTTTATTATAAAGAGAAGAGAATTTAACCTGCCAACATATTTGTTGTTCACTGATTTTGAAAATGCCTTTGACAGAGTAAATAGATCTATACTATGGGAAATAATGAAGGAACGAGGATATCCACACCATCTAATAAATTCATTCCAAGGCTTATATGAAGAAACTAAAGTAGTGATAAAAACCGATGGAAAAAGGTCGGAAGAAATTTTAATAAATCATGAAGTTAGACAAGGATGTAGTCTATCGCCCACTCTTTTTAATATATATATTGACAACATTATGAAACAATGGAAAATTATAACAGACAAAGCCTTAGGCTGAACAATAACACATGTGTAATAACTTACTTTTCGCCAATGATTTAGTCTTACTACACCAAGATGAGGATCTGTTACAATTGGCTGCTTACAAACCTAATGAAATATGTAACGATTATAATTTTAAAATTTCAATAAGTAAAACAAAAGTAATGACATTTTGTGGAAGAAATACTCTGCGTGCAAAAATAGTAATTAGAGACGAAATTATTGAACAAGTATCCCACTTTAAATATTTAGGATGTGATATCAGTTATGGGTATGATAAAGATATTGAACACAAAACATCAGTTTCAAGCTATTTGTGGTACAATAAATAGAACATTGAATAATAAAGCCCATAAACAAACAAAATTAAAATTTTATAAAACAATGGCTGTCCCTGTCCTTTTGTATGGGAGTGAATCTTGGATTACCACTACCAAACAAGAAAGTAAAATCCAAGCAGCCGAGATGAAATTTTTAAGAAGAGTAAAAGGCTGCACTAGAATGGACCAGATAAGAAACGAGGATATTCGCGAAGAACTGCAGTTCTACTCCATAAAAGAAAATATATTTAACAAGAAGATACAGTGGAAAGAACATGTAGAAAGAATGGAAGAAAGTAGATTACCAAATAAAATCTTCCATTATTTTCCAAGAGGAAGAAGAGATGTCGGACGTCCTCGGAAGAGATGGTCTTAGATCTATTAGTGAAGACGGAACAGGCAACTCTTGCCTAAACCAGGAAGTGAAGAAGAAGAAACACTACGTGCACACAGGACACACTCGGAGCAACTTAAATCTCACTGTTATGCTATGGTTTATCTACGACGCAACGCGCCAGTGCAAAACTTGCTCCCCATGTATTTAAATGGACGTGGTTTATCTACAACGCAAATTGCTGGCGCGAAAAAATTTGCGCTGATATGTCGCGTCGTGTATTGGAATCACTTGAATCCAGGACGCAATTTGCCAGCGCGAACAAAGAATATAGAAGATATTACCCGTACTCATTGGTGTAATTGTTAAAAACAAACTAAGATTTTATAACAAAATGTTGGAAATACAGTACTTGTTTTATAACTTTCCAATTTTAAGACGAATGTTAGATAGTTTTTTTGCAAATCATCATGTTCTATATAATATGAGCATGAAGGAGTACAGAGATATACAGAAAAAAAAGTTATTGTGGCTTGAACTTAGTCAAGAGATAAATAAAAGCTGTAAATATTGTATTGTATCTTGGGGATATTATGGATGTACATAAATTTCGTCTTCTATTAAATTCAAAACCTGATAAAACTGCTCAGGCGAAAATCTGAAGTATTACAAAATTTGGTATTTTCATCAACAATATGTTTATGTAAGAACTAAAGAATACTTTATTCTATAATTTTCCATACAACATTAAATTGATGCTGTTGCTCTAGGTACTTTTTCTGTCTTTACTAATATTTCGTACTATTTTAAACGTTTTGCAACGATTCTTAATCCATTTTTTATAAAGAATTTTAATATGTTTATCTATATACACAAATTATGACTTTTCCTCTCAATTTATTTTCAAATTTCTTTATTAGAATTGGAGTTGGCATACGTGAACGCTTATAAAATTAAATCCACCAGATGGCAGGACATATGTGTGAATGACCAACATTTGCATTTAATTCCAAATCATATTTTAAGAAATAAATATTCAATCACTTCATTTTGTTAGGTTCCGATGGGTCAGTTTAGTGTATTTCAGATTAGTTTATAGTTTACTAAATAGTATGTATGTAATTTATTTCATTAGGTTATGTAGGGACAGGTTTGTATACATCCACATTTGTAAATTTATTATGAACGTTGGTCATTTTGACTTACCATGTATGTGGTGCCATCTGGCGACAATTCCATAAACATAAAGCGCTGACCGTATGCGCTTCATGCGAAACCAGCCTCACGCTGAGCGTAACGCGAGAATGCGTCACGTTGGGCGCGACACGCTGTATAATAAACCGTAGCATTAGCCCTTTCTGGAGTGCTAACCACAAAGGACCCAGAGGAGAAAGTGGACAAGTTTCGCGTACATGCTACAAGCGACACTTGTGTAGAACAACTAACGACATCTAATTTGTTTAGACTTTTTCTGGTACTAATGTGAAATTCAGCACCGTCTGGTGGTAAAATTATGAATTATAATAATACAACACCATCTGGCGAATAATCATGGAATTGAACTTTTATAGGAATAAATATTTTAATTTATCTTAAACTGTGGAATTATTTGTACCCAGACCATGAGAGTTTTTAAATTTTAACAGAAGGGGAGAATGGAAATAAATGGAACATATTAATTTATTTTCTTTTATTAAAATTTAAAAAACGTGCATTATGAGGTCTTTTAGACATGTACAATTGACCTACCCCTTAATCTCACATACATATTTTATAGATAGATCATCGGTTGATTAATGTCTTTGACATCGTCCGATTCCTAATAGCCAATTTTGTCGGTCCATCCAATCTCCTGGTTGTAGATGTTTCTCTTTCATATATATTCCCTGACTCCAGGAGGTTTTAGGTCTTCCTCTGCTTCGTCTTCCCTCAGGTCTGCAAAATGTAAGTTGTAAAATCGCCAGCTAATATAATTTCTCTTGAGGTCCCGATCTCATCCATAATAGAATTTAATGTACTATACATATTTTATACAATATTTATTAAAGATCCTTAGCCATGTCGTACATCTGAAATCCATTATAAAGTCACTAATATTTTTTAAATGTTTATTAGAAATGGCTGTATACTAGCATCACTCTTCCTAACCTAACAAATCTTAGAATTCTATCACTTCTTATCTTCGAAAATAGATTCACATTAAAAACGTAAACAAGTTTCAATTTACTTACAGATTGGAGTAAAATAAAATCTAAGTAATGATTTTTAACTTTCGATAATATATAATTTTTACAGCACCGTCTACACAGAACGGAAGGATAGCAGTTAAAATTTTCAATTTACAAAATGGCTAATTTCCCATAATCCCGAGTGAACACGCTGTGTGCCTTGCATTTGTTTTATTTGGTTACATATTCTGTTACTACAAAACAGCGCTACCATTGTAGTTTGCTTATTGTAGTTAATCGTAAACGACCGTACATTTTTAGATGTCACTGTACGCAGTTTCTCTATGGTGCTAACAGGGCAACCCTGCTACTCGACCCGAAACGCAGCACGATGCAAACCGATCAGCTTGAATGCGCCTGCGCAACTAATTCTCAAGGATTCGTTCCATGTAAGCCTCGGGAACCCGACTAACAGTGTGGGGATTTAAAACGTTTAAACACATTATATATTATTGGAATGCCATAGTATATACGCAACGCATACAATATATACAGTGTGTCCGAAAATTTCTAACCATTTCTAGGAAGGAGCAGTTTAATTCAAATCAAATATTTGTAGTATCAAAGAAGACACTGTAATTGGACGAAATCGCTGTAATTCGACATGACTGCCCCCCATATCGAAGCAGAGTAGTCATCTCTCCTCAGTGCACCTAAACACACGCTGCAACATTGTTGGGGTAATTGTATGCACCGATGCCGAAATGCGTTCACACAGGTGTTGCAAATCCCTAATCCTTATCTTGTAAACCTGAATCTTGATATAACCCCATGCAAAGAAGTCCAAGTGCGTTAGATCAGGGGAGCATGCTGCCCAGATCCGTGGTGAACCTCGTCCAATCCAGCTCCTGGGAATGTCTGGTTGAGGTAATCACGCACAATGTGCGCAAAATATGGTGCGGCACCGTCTTGTTCGAACCACCGAATCCAGAATGTTGCCGACAAACAATTGGGGCTCCAGGAATAGCTCAAGCATGTCCTGGTACGATGTTAAATTGACAGTTGCTTCAGCAAAAAAGAATGGAACGTAAATACTCTCTTGGGTAGGGCCCAACCTTTGGAGTATTATGTTCCAATTCCATGGCGACGTTTGGTTGTTCATCAGCTCATATCCTGCTGTTATGGCGATTGACGAGGCCACAGGTATGAAAGGTAGCATCGTCACTGAATATGACGTGTGCCAACAAATCTTCATTGTTTATTGCCTCAATTAAGTCGTGATACATGGCCATGCGTGCGCATAGTCTTCAGGTTCAAGACGATGGAGCACCTGGATGTGTAAGCCTTTTTCTTCAGTGCAAAGTGCACGTTTTGCCACACAGTGGATTTTGGGATGTCGTGTTATCCCGATTGAGACGACGTACCGACGCTTTTGGACTCTGCCCGATCGCCTGTCGTATGGTCTGCAGTTTTCTGTGATGTCATTGGCCGCCCAGAACGTTTCTCGTCAAAACATTCCCAGTTCTCTTGAACTTGCTCACCAAACATCTTATGGTTGTTCGCATTGTGGCTTCTGTTCAGTGCCGTCGGCAAATCCGTTCTTGTACCTCAGCAAACGGCAGTCCATTGAGTCTCCAACTTAGTCGTCTATTCGCTATTGTATGGCCAACATATTTATGATTACCTACAATCCATCCATAGTAATTCTTCCCGAAGGCAGGTCCTTCACTGCAATCATAGCATTTTCATGCTACGCTTGCAGCTTTACTAGGGAATTGTAGGTGTGGTAGCTTCCCGTTGCTTTCCACACCGGTGAAGGATGATAATGATGATGATGGTGGTAATGTTAAGGATGATGATGGAAATGATGACCATATGATTTCGGGGACCTTTTGGGCCTTAATGTTTTCCTGACATTTGTCTTACAGGTGAGGAAAAACCCCGAAAAGAACCTCACTCAGAAAAACTGCTCCGACCGGGGATCGAACCCGGACCCGCTGCGTGGCAAGGCAGCACGCTACCACGAGACCACAGCGGTGGACTTACCTACAATAGAGAGTAAAAAATTAGTGCTTTCTCAGAAATGGTTAGGGACTTTTCGGACACTCTGTATTATTAAGTTACTATTATTTTACGACATTTAGACTACTATCAATGCATAGTTGTATTTCGTTTCGGGAAAGCGTGAAATATTTTCAAAGTCATATAGACCAACAGTGCACATACGCCAGAGCTTATAGAGCCAGCGATAACCCATAGTCGAACCACATATCGATTGCTATCCGTCGCTGTGAAATTTAAATGACCAATATTTGCAATAAATACCCAAATCTGTTAAAAAATATATATTAATAATATAAAAATTACCAAACGTTTATTAAAAATGGGTGTACACTTACGTATGACTCCCTAACGCCGAACCAACCAGCGATAGGAAAATCATAAACTAAGTAATATACTGTGTGGAGAAAATAGCAGTTAGCATCACAATATTGTCTAAAAGTGTCATAATATTGTGAATTCGTATTTAAATAAATACTTAAAAATTGTCTAATAATGTTATAAAGATTGTTTGAAAAAGCATAAAATATTAAATAATGTTAGTAAATACAGAAGAGGAGCTATAGTTTACAACAATACAACTGAAAAATCAAGCGCTAGTACAAGTGCAGTTTAGCCGTTGAAAAACTGCACTTAAACTAGCGTGAAATATAGTAGTAGTAGTAGTAGGACTTTATTAGACAAAAAGTAAGATATTTACAATATTATTTACAAATATGGGTCGCACGGGCAGTAAGCCGTACGTGCTGTTGACAGTCCGTTACAATAAAGTAATAATTGGTACTAGTGTAAAGAAAAATAAACAAAAACAGCAATAACATTACAATTACATAAAGAAAACACAATAAAAATATTACCATTAAATAATAACACAATAGCATTACACACTAAAAACATTAACATTACAATTACATAAAGAAAACACAATAATATTACAATTAAGTAATAACACAATAGCAATAACATTACAATTACATAAAGAAAACACAATAATAATATTACAATTAAATAATAACACAATAGCATTATACACTAAAAACATTAACATTACAATTACATAAAGAAAACACAATAATAAGCGTGAAATATATTCAAAGTCCTATGAAACAACAGTGCCCATGCGACAGAGTTTATAGAGCCAGCGATAACCCACAATTGAACCACATATCGATTATCATCCTCGATTACAATCCGTCGTTATGGAATTTAAATGAACAATATTTACAATAAATCCCCAAATCTATGTTAAAAGAATATATCAATAATATTTAAATTACCAAACGTTTATTAAAAATGGGTGTACACTCCCTAACGCTGATCCGACCCAAAACAGCGATAGAAAAAATCATAGACTAAGTAATATACTCTGTGGAGAAAATAGCAGTTAGCATCACAATATTGTCTAATAGTGCCATCATATTGTGATTTGCATATTAAAATAAATAGTTCAAATTTGTCTAATAATGTTATAACAATTGTTTGAAAAAAAAAATTAAAATATTGAATAATGTTAGTAAATACGGAAGATGAGATATAATTTACAACAATGTAACTGAAAAATCAAGCGCTAGTAGAAGTGCAGTATTTTTTAACAAACAAATGCACTAATACGAGAGTTTTTAAGCAAAACAGCATAAATATGAAGTATTTGTTATTGACTGAATAAATCACGCAATCTTAGTTTAATGATGAAGGGTATATATTATTTTCCTACATTCAATTGCACAATAAACGTATTTCCTTATTGCTTTAAATAAAAGAGTTTTTATATGACTATTTAACTCATGCATCAAATGGGAGTCCATGACCAATCACATTTCAATGACTTTTTATTTACAACCAATCACAGTCGATTTCCACCTCGATTTCATCAGTTTAATTTCATCACTGTAAAATCAAGCTCTTCCTCTTTAACATTCTGAATACGTCATAACATTATTTTGCAGTGACCGCATATGGCTACCAGATTATATATATATATATAACTTATAGTGCACGAATGTAAGCACACAGTGCCTGCGGGAGAAACTATAAAAATATTCGTAGCAATTGATTATACCACAAAAAATAAACCACTGTTTGCACTATCTTAAACGTATTTCTTTTTCAGGAAATAACGTTCCAGAAAAATATAATTGACATATGTACATCATAGGACATCAGAAATTAATTAATATCATGTAATGACTTTTTACATTTTTTCTCCACTAGGGTGCATTCTTACAATATTGCGATTCAGTTTGCCAATAAATATGATCTGATTGCAGTGATGAACAAATGAAACATAACGTTTCTCATTTGTTTTCAAACATCGCCGTTTACATTAATTATATATATAGTTTAAAGTAGCTATATTTAAATAATGATTTGTGAGTAAACAGCTTAATTTTATTCGTTAAATAGTTATAACAAATGCCACTCTTGATTTCCAAATTCTCTACATAAATCGGAAATCACTCGTGGCATTACTTGTGACTATTTAACTCATGCCCCAAATGGGAGTCAATCACCAATCACGTTACAATGATTTTTGATTTACAACCAATCACAGTCGTGTTTCACCTCCCTCTTTATCGATTTACCTTTATCAGCTCCTGCTTTTGTGATAAAGAAAGCTCCTCCTTTTTAATGTTTTGAACAGGTCAAAATATTATTTTTTTCCAACAAATACATTGAATAGAGCAAATAATGAAAATATTCCTTGATTTTACTGAGTTGTTTACTAAAAAAATAATTGAATAACCCGAAATGTTGATTATGATATATAGTTTGATGTGTTTCATTATTTTTCCACTCGTGTGCACTCTTACAATATTGCGATCTTATTTGGCAATAAATAACATGATCAAGGTGCAATGAATGAACATCACCTCACATTTATGATTTGTTTTCAAACATCGCCGTTTACATTAAATATATACATATTTTAAAATAACTATAGTTAATGATTTGTGGGTAAACAGCTTAATTTTATTCGTTAAATAGTCCTAACAAATGCCACTTCGTGAGTCGATAATTTGGAAATCACTCGTGGCATTACTTGTGATAAATTTACCCCACGTTGACGGATTTTGAAATGGAAAGAAAACTCTGTAGTGATGGTTATGAAAACAATGTTATGCGAAACTCGTGTTAAAAACACAAACATTCCTTCAGCAAGTGTTAGTCTTACGGCGCCCCGCGGCAGCACAACTCCCTACAGCACGCAAAACGTGATTACAGATAGGGTTATTTTTAACTTCACTCTGGTACAGCCACCTGCAGAGTTTGTATTATCGCCTCACTATGATGCTTAACAATCGGCTCCCCGCAGCTGTTGTATGTTATTAAAACACAAAGATCCCGAGTACGGCTACTACGACGATGTTGCCACATTGCTTTTCTTCCCTCAGTTTCAATTAAAACATGGAACGTGCAGCAGTCGCTCCAGTTATATAATTGTATACCGTAACTAATTGTTAAAATTATATATGATTTATTGTGATATGTAGCTCGAATAACACAACATATCTACATATTATATTTGTTTAATAAGTGATTTCAACATGTGGCGGCCATGGGAAAATATTTCAGACCGAATGGATAAGGTGACACAAGAGGAAGAACCTCTTAATAGTTCAAGGAACAATAAATTACATTGGCAGTGTCAACAGTTGGTTTGTAATTAATGCTTATGATAATATTAAAGAAAACAATCTCGGAAGAGCGTCTCTTAGATATACTTTGCTATTCTTCCTTCAGTTTCAGTTAAAACTCGGAACGATATGGAGCATTCGATCCAATTATAAAATTGTATACCTTAATAATAGTTATAATTATCAGTGATTTATTGTGATGTGTAGCTTGAATAATTATATATACTTACTTACTCACTGGCACTATCGAACCCGTAGGATCATGGTCGCACGGACATAAGCTCTCCATACATCCCTATCCTGAGCTAATGCTTTCCAATCATTCCCTGTATAATCTACTTCCCTCAAATCATAGTTAATGTTATTCTCCAAACTCATTATTGGTATACCAACTGGGCGTTTTCCCTCTGGCTTTCCTACAAGAAGCTTCCATGCAAGTCTTTCATTCCCCATACGTGCAACATGTCCTGCCCATCGCAGTCTACGAGACTTAACTGTTCTTACAATATCTGGCTTCCTATAATGACCATGTAGTTCATTGTTATGGAGTCTTCTCCATTCACCTGTCTGTTCATCTCTCGTTGGTCCAAAAATGTTCCTAAGTACTTTATTCTCAAATACTTGTAATCTGCTTTCCACTATTAAAGTAAGAGTCCATGTTTCGCACCCATATAGTATAACTGGTAGAATAATAGTTTTATATATTTTCAGTTTAACGTTTTATGAAAGGAGATGGGACACCAAGAGACTCTGCAATGCATAATAGTACGCATTTCCAGAATTGAGCCTATGTTTAATTTGTTTGTGCATCTCATTCCTATTTGTGATAATTGTTCCTAGGTATTTGAATTCGGCCACTTCTTCAAAATTTTCCTCTTTGGTCATTAGCTGTCCATTTTCATTATATAGTGAATTTCTACGTGTGAACATATATTTAGTTTTATTGATATTTACTTCCAGTCCTAATTTCTTAGTGTTACTCAATATTGTGTGCGTGTTGTCCTTTAACATCTCCTCGTTATCGGCCAACAATACTACATCATCAGCATAAACTAATAAGCTTATTGATACCACTGAGTTGTAGGCCTTCTCCATCCTCTAAAGATATGATAGCATGCTCAAGTACAAAATTAAATAGTAGAGGAGATAGTGAATCTCCTTGCTTCAACCCATTCTGGATTTCAAAAGTGTCCGAAAACTGTTGGCCTACACGCACCCTACTCTTTGTGCCATTTAGACACATTCGTATAAGTCTAACTAACATGTTAGGAATTCTGAATTCCAGCAGGGTACTATATAACATTTCCCTCTTTATTGAATCCTATGTTTTTTTGAAGTCTACATATAGTTGATGTACAGTACCATTATATTTACGTTTATTTTCTAAAATTTGTCTTATACTAAAAATCTGATCTGTTGTAGACCTGTTTCTTCTAAATCCACATTGATGATCTCCTAGAATGTCATAAATATAGGAAGTAAGTCTGCTTACTATTATATTTGTTAGAATTTTATACGAAGTTGACAGTAATGAGATGCTCCTGTAGTTGTTGCAATCAGTTTTATCACCTTTCTTAAAAATTTGTACGATAATCGATTCTTTCCATTCATCTGAAAGAGCTTCTTTTTCCCAAATCATACTAAGCAACCGGTGTTTCTTGTCCATCAATTTTTCTCCTCCTGGTTTTATCAGTTCTGCTGGGATCTCATCTGAACCTGATGCTTTATACATCTTCAATTTTTCTATCGCTATTTCAACCTCTAATGCACTTGGTTCTGCGACTAGCATTTCTGCTGTCTGTAAATTATCCTCTCAATGTCCTGTTCTGTATGTACATTTAATAGCTGATTAAAGTAACTTTTCCATCTATTTAATATACTCCTGGAATCTGCAATCATATCCCCATTTTCATTCCGAATTATGTTTGTTCTAGCCTGAAACCGTTTTTTTTCTATCCTAATTCCCTGATATAATTCTCTAATGTTCCTATTTTTGGCATTCATTTCAAGATCATTAATTTTCTCTCTCAGATATTCCCTCTTTTTATTCTTAGTAGTCTGGTGGTTTCCCGTCTAATACTACCCAATTGCTCTAAATTTACCTCATATGTCTCGTGTAAAAATTTCATTTTTTCTAAATTTCTTTTCTTTACAATGTCGGCACATTCCTCATCAAACCATTTCTTGTTTTTCCTCTTATTTAAACAACCAATGCTTTCTGATGCTGACAATTTAATAGTATATCTTATAGCCTCCCATTCCTCATTTATATGAGATTCTTCTTCGTTTGCCACATTGTCATCTGAAGATTCCAGTACTTCAAATCTATTAGCAATTTTGATTTGGTATTCCTGCTGCATTTCATTATTTTTCAAGTTTTTTAATTCAAAATTTTCAGAATCATCTTTAGCGTTTGTTCCTCTCATAAGCGATAGACGTTGTCTTATTTTCACCCTGACCAGATGATGATCCGAATTGCAGTCTGTCCCTCTAACTGATCTAACATCAATGATGCTACTGCGCCAGCGTTTGTCCACTAATACATGATCTATCTGGTTCCGAGTTTCTCCATCTGGGGACGTCCAGGTGTATTTATGAATATCCCTACGCTGAAATGTTGTGCTTTTAAACAATGAGATTCTTTGATGTGCAAATGTGACTAATCTAACCCTGTTGTCGTTACTATCTTCATGAAGACTGAATTTGCCTGTTGTTGGTTTGAATATGTCTTCCCGCCACACTTTTGCATTAAAATCTCCTAAGACAATTTTCATATGATATCGTGAAAGGCTATCAAATAAGCATTCTAATTCTTCATAGAACTCATTGATCTTTTCATCTTTATCTTCTGTGGGGGCATGTACATTTACAATTATAAAATCATCTCGTTTACCCTTTAGAATTATGTATGATACCCTATCACTTACAAACTTAAAATTTCGGATAGCGGATAGGATCCTCCTTCTGCCAAAAGAACCCGTTCCAAATGCAGGTCTTTCTGCACCCCCGTAGTATAATGCAAAGCTTCCTGATTCCTGACTACCTTCTCCTGTCCACCTAACTTCCTGTAAAGCGACTATATCCAAGGGCGATTTATCTAATTCCCGCGTTAATATCTCTAGTGCCCCGCTATTGTGTAAAGTCCTAACATTCCATGTTCCTAGGAACATGTCCCTGTGTTTGAGCCTTTGGTATGGGTTCCCTGAAGTAGTCAACGTCCGGAGAACCGAATGTTGGACTATTTGAACTCCGGAAAATTTTACCCCAGTTGAACCCATGTCCGCATTTCTTGACGGTTGTATTTTTACGGTGAAAGATCGTCATTCCTTCGACCAAGGTACTTTTTTCGTCTGGCTTATCACCTTCGACCAGTCCGGCATGGTTACCTTATCGGCAGCAATGCTACCGGCGGCATAGCTCTCAAGATCATTTAAGCACGCAAGCCACCCCACCACGACAAGGTAAAGGTACCATGGAGGGTGAATAATTATATATATATTAGTTTAATATGTAAGTGATTTCAACATGTGGCGGTCATGCGAAAATATTTCAGACCGAACACTTAATAATAATAATAATAATAATAATAATAATAATAATAATAATAATAATAATAATAATAATAATAATAATAATAATAATAATAATAATATATTAAAATCCAATCTATGGCCAAATTACTGGCTCTGTCGAACCCGTAGGTTAATGGCCGCGCGGAAATTAGCTCTCCATACATCCCTAACCTGAGCTAATATTCTCCAATCATCCCCTGTATAATCTACTTCTCTCAAATCATGGATAATGTTATTCTCCCCACCTCATTGTTGGTCTACAACCGGGCGTTTTCCCTCTGATTTTCCTACCAGAAGTTTACATGCACCTCTTTCATCCCCATATGTGCAACATGTCCTGCCCATCGCAGTCTACGACACTTAATTGTTATTATATCTGACTTCTTATACACATTATGTAGCTCACTAGTATGTAGTTTTCTCCATTCACCTGTTTGTTCATCTCTTTTTTATCCAAAAATATTGCTAAGAACTTTATTCTCAAATACTCGTAATCTTCTTTCCCCCCTTAAAATAAGAGTCCATGTTTCGCATCCATATAATATAAAACGTAAAGGTATCCCATTACAGGGCTAGGAGACTCTTGGGGTAGTAGGAGGTTAAGGCTCCCACTTTTCTGGACAATCAGCACATGTCAGCAGCCAGGTTGTCAGCCCTGAATGAAGGTCGTCTTTACTCCAGAAGAAGTGTCTGATACTCATTTCAGTTAGAGGCTGAGTCGACCCAAGGGCCATAGTGCCGTCAGAAGGTTTGGGTCAGTTTAAAATTCCTGACCCACCGGGACTCGAACCCTCGACCTTGTAGTGTAGTGCCTTGACAAAAACTCCTAAGAAGTTTATTCACAAATACTCGTAATCTTCTTTTGCCCCCTTAAAGTAAGAGTCCATGTTTCGCATGCATGTAATATAACTGCAAGAAGCAGCTGCATGGCAATCTTTCAAAAAAATTTGTCTCAAATTTTCTGGGGAACTTCAGGTCTGATAACTACAGAGAACTTGTCAATGAGATGATTGAGAACTACAAGATAATGGGATGTAATATGTCTTTGAAAATTCACTTTCTGCACTCCCATCTTGATTTCTTCCCTGAAACTCTGGGGGCTGTGAGCGACGAACACGGGGAGCGCTTCCACCAGGACATCGCGGAAATGGAAAGTCGCTATCAGGGTAAATGGTGTCCAAATATGTTAGCAGACTACTGCTGGACACTGAAGAGGGATATTCCTAAAGCGAAGTACAGCCGAAAATCCAATTCACATACATTTTGGGTGAGCAAATATAATTTCAGCTAAGATATAATAAATTGTAATGTATAGACACGAAAAATGTTTTTCATGTGATTACTCGAAAACCCTGGATGATGGAAAAGTTCGGTAAAACGATTTGAAATCAGCCCAAAAAAGTAAGTTAGAAACAAACATTTTCTCCCTTGTAACATCAAAAAGTTCAAATTTTGTTGGCCAGTGTTATTTGTTATTATTTTATTTTATGTTATTATTTGATATTGTTTAACTTTTAAAATTAAAATTATATATGTATTTATTTTTGACCCAAACCTTCTGGCGGCACTACGACCCTGGGGTCGACTCAGCCTGTAAGGAAATGAGTACCAGACGCTTGTTCTGGGGGTAAAGGCGGCCGTCACGCAGGGCTGACACCCCGGCTGACATCAAGTGCCGATTGTCCATAAATAGTGGGAGCCTTAACCTCCTACTGCCCCAAGGGCCTCCTGAGGCCTGTAGTGGGATTACTTTACTTTACTTCATTTATTTTTATGCTTATGATGTAGTATTATTGGCGATAACGAGGAGATTCTAAGGGCCAACGCACGCACTCTATTGAACACTAAGAAATTGGGACTGGAAGTAAACATCAATAAAACTAAATATATGTTCACACATAGAAATGCACTATATAATGGAAATGTACATCTAATGACAAATGAAAGAAATTTTGAAGAAGTGGCTGATTTCAACTCTCTAGGAAAAATAATTGCAAATAGGAATGTGATGCACAAAGTAACCAAACATAGGCTCAATTCTGGAAATGCGTGCTATTATACAGCTCCTTTAAATAAATGTTAAACTGAAAATATATAAAACAGTTATTCTGCCAGTTATATTGCATGGATATGAAACATGGACTCTTACTTTAAGGGTGGAAAGAAGATTACGAGTATTTGAGAATAAATTTCTTAGGAGTTTCTGGTTAAGGCTCTACACTACAAGCCGGAAGGTCGAGGGTTCGAGTCCCGCTGGGGTCAGGATTTTTATCATCATCATCATAGAACATTCACGAATTTAGACCATTTGTTGACCTATTTCGGCCTCAAGAGAAACACCATCCAGAAGTCTTTTGAGTGGACGTCCTGGTCTTCTTCTTCCTGCAGGTTGATATCTTAACATTAGTTTGGGTATTCTGTGATCTTCCATTCGATGAACATGTTGTATCCATCTTGACTTATAATCAGAAATTTTGTTTTCTAAAGATTCCATGTGTAATTCTTCTAAGATGTCTTCATTTTTCTTGTGATCTAGTAGTGTGTATCCTGCAGTCTTCCGAAGATATCTCATTTCAGCAGATCTAATTATCTGTATATCCTTCTGTTTCAACGTCCATACTTCGCTACCATACAAAAGAGTTGGAAGAGCCAGTGTTTTATACACTTTCAGTCTTGAATGCTTTTGGACTAACTGTGGCTTGAAGATAGCATTTATTAACCCTAAAATTCTTAAAAATTTAGATATTTTTGCATTTACATCCTTTTCTTCTTCATATGAGATATTGCATCCTAGATATGTAAAATTATTCACCTGCTCCAAAATTTTATTGTCCAGTACAATTTTACTTCTGACAGGATCTACACCTTGAAATGCCATAATTTTTGTTTTTTCTGTAGATATCTTTAATCCATATTCTTCTGTAATTTTGTTACGTTCGTACAGACCTTTCTGTAGATTATCTTCGGAATTTGCTATTATTATTTGGTCATCTGCAAACAATAGGGTGTTTAATTTTCTATTTTCTGATATTCTTATTCCAAATTTATATGTTTTGTTCCAGCAACATATTACTTCATTGATATAAATTGCAAAGAGTGTTGGGGATAGGTGGCAGCCTTGTCTCACACTACGATTTATAATTCCTTCTTCAGAAAAAGGATTTTAAACTAACCCAAATCTTCCGGCGGCACTGTGGCCCTGGGGTCGACTCAGCCTCTAACGCAAATGAGTACCAGAAACTTGTTCTGGGGGTAAAGATGGCCATCACGCAAGGTTGACAACCTGACTGCTGACATGTGCCGATTGTTCAGAAAAGTAGGAGCCTTAACCTCCTACTACCCCAAGGGTCTCCTAGCCCTGTAATGGAATACCTTTACCTTTTATATTATATGGATGCTAAACATGGACTCTTACTTTATCGGGGGAAAGAAGATTACGAGTATTTGAGAATAAAGTTATTAGGAAGATTTTTGGATAAAAAAGAGTTGAACAGACAGGTGAATGGATCAAACTACATACTAGTGAGCTACATGATGTGTATAAGAAGTCAGATATAATAAGAACAGTTAAGTGTCGTAGGCTGCGATGGGCAGGACATGTGGCACATATGGGGATGAAAGAGGTGAATGGAAACTTCTGGTAGGAAAGTCAGAGGGAAAACGCCCGGTTGTAGAAAAACAATGAGGTGGGGAGAATAACATTATCCATGATTTGAGAGAAGTAGATTATACAGGGATGATTGGAAAACATTAGCTCAGGATATGGATGTATAGAGAACTTATGATCGCGCGGCCATGAACCTAGGGGTTCGACAGAGCCAGTGAGTTGGCCATAGTTGGGTTTTTTATTTATTTTTATTTATAATAATAATAATAATGATAATAATAATAATAATAATAATAATATTATTACTATTATTATTATTATTACTATTATTATTAATATTATTATTATTATTATTATTAATATTATTATTATTATTAATATTACTATTATTACTATTAATATTACTATTATTACTATTATTATTACTATTATTATTACTATTATTACTATTATTACTATTATTATTACTATTATTATTACTATTATTATTATTATTATTATTACTATTACTTTTATTATTATAATTATTATAATAATTATTATTATAATAATTATTATAATTATTTTATTATTATTATTATTATTATTATTATTATTATTATTATTAACTGATCGATCTGAAATATTTTCGCATGGCCGTCACATGCTGAAATCACTTACATATTAAACTAATATAACATTTAAATAATGTATGATTATTAAAGCTACATATCAAAATAAGTCACTGATAATTATAACTATTAATTACGGTATACAATTTTATAATCGAATCGAATGTTCCACATCGTTCCGAGGTTTAATTGAAACTGAGGGCAGAATAGCAAAGTTTATCTAAGAGACCCTCTTCCGAGATTGTTTTCTTTAATATAATCATAAACATTAATTACAAACCAACTGTTGACACTGCTGAGTCTGTGAATGTAATTTATTGTTCCTCGAACTATTAAGAGGTCCCTTCTCTTGTGTCACATCATCCATTCGGTGTGAAATGTTTTCCCATGGCCGCTACATGTTGATATCTCTTATATATTAAATAATAATATGTAGATACGTTGTATTATTATTCGAACTACATATCGCAATAAATGGAGGGAAGAAAAGCAATGTGGCAACATCATCGTAGTAGCGGTACTCGGGATCTTTGTATTTTAGTAACATACAACAGCTGCAGGGAAACAAAGCCAGGCGATAATACAAACATTCATTTGTTTATAATAATATATCCTAATTAATACTGCATGTAATGGGATATAAATCCGGAGGTTCGGGTTTAACTCCCGTCCGAGCAATTATTTTCTTATCATGTCATTTTAAGCTTGCATTGCTCAATGTCAAAAACGTAATTATTATATATATATATATATATATATATATATATATATATATATATATATAACTTATGTGTGTGTGTGTATCCCAGTGCGCTACCGATTATACAAGCGAGCAATTCTAGTACAAATATTCATTTCTCGTATAATAATATATTCTCATTAATACTAGATGTAGTGGGATATAAATCGAGAGGTCCGGGTTCAAGACAGTCCCGAGGATTTATTTTTCTTATCATATCATTTTAAATTTACATTGCTCAATGTCAAATATTTAATTACAATAATATATATAATATATTCCATTGCACTAACGATTACGCAAGCGAGCTTGTAAAGTACAAACATTTGTTTGTCTTGTAATAATCTATTCTCATTCTTACTTAATGTAGTCGGATATAAATCCGGAATTCAGGGTTCAACTCCCGTCCGAGCATTTACTTTCTTATCATGTCAGTTTAAGCATGCATTGCTCAATGTCAAAAATGTAATTATAATTTATGTATATACCAGTGCGCTACCGATTACGCCACCGAGGTGGTATAGTACAAACATTCATTTCTCTTAGAATAATATACTCTCATTATTACTAGAAGTAGTGTGTTATAAATCGATAGGTCCGGGTTAAAGTCCCGTCTGAGCATTTATTTCTCTTATCATATCATTTAAGCTTGCATTGCTCAATGTCAAAAATATAATATATGTATATATATATCTCCCAGAGTGCTACCGATTACGGCACCGAGAAAGTCTAGTACAAAACATTTATGTATCATATAATAATATATTCTCATTATTACTGGATGTAGTAGGATATAGATCCAGAGGTCCGGGTTCAAAACCCGTCCGAGCATTAATTTTTCTTATCGTGTCATTTTAAGCTTGCATTGCTCAATGTCAAATAATATGTATATATATATATATATATATATATATCCCAGTGCGCTACCGATTACGCCACCATGCATGTCTGGTATTATCGCCTCACTATGATGCTTAACAATCGGCTCGCTTTGTTTCCCCGCAGCTGTTGTATGTTATTAAAATACAAGGATCCCGAGTGCGGCTACTAGGACGATGTTGCCACATTGCTTTTCTTCCCTCCGTTTCAATTAAAACAAGGAACGTGCAGAAGTCGATCCAGTTATATAATTGTATACCGTAATTAATTGTTATAATTATCAGTGATTTATTGTGATATGTAGCTCGAATAATACAACATATCTACATATTATATTAATTTAATAAGTAATTTCAACATGTGGCGGCCATGGGAAAATATTTTAGACCGAATGGATAATGTGACGCAAGAGGAAGAACCTCTTAATAGTTCAAGGGGCAATATATTACACTGACAGACTCTTAGTAAGCAGTGTCAACAGTTGGTTTGTAATTAATGTTTATGATTATATTAATGAAAACAATCTCGGAAGAGGGTCAATTAAAACTCGGAACGATGTGGGACATTCGATCCAGTTATAGAATTGTATACCTTAATTAATAGTTATAATTACACTGGCCAACAAAATTTGAACTTTTTTATGTTACAGGGGAGAAAATGTGTGTTTCTAACTTATTTTTTGTGCTGATTTTTAAATCTTTTTTCGTAACTTTTCCATCACCAAGGGTTTTCGAGTAATCACATGAAGAATATTTTTCGTGTCTATACATTACAATTTATTATATCTTAGCTGAAATTATATTTGCTCACCCAAAATGTATGCGAATTGGATTTTCGGCTGTACTTCGCTTTAGGAATATCCCTCTTTAGTGTCCAGCAGTAGTCTGCTAACATATTTGGACACCATTTACCCTGATAGCGACTTTCCGTTTCCGCGATGTCCTGGTGGAAGCACTCCCCCTGTTCGTCGCTCACAGCCCCAGATATTCAGGGAAGAAATCAAGATGGGAGTGCAGAAAGTGAATTCTCAAAGACATATTACATCTCATTATCTTGTAGTTCTCAATCATCTCATTGACAAGTTCTCTGTAGTTATCAGACCTGAAGTTCCCCAGAAAAAATGAGACAACATTTTTGAAAGATTGCCATGCAGCTGCTTTTTGCATATTTAACTTGTTCTGAAACTGCATATCTTTAATCAGTTCCTTTATTTGAGGGTCAACAAATATCCCTTCATTCAATTTAGCTTCACTGATCCTTGGAAATTTATTTTTGAGGAAGAGAAATGCACTGCCATCACGATCCATTGCTTTCACAAAATTGTTAATGAAGCCTAGTTTAATATGTAGTGGAGGCAATAAGATTTTTTCAGAACGTACAAGTAGTTGGTGAAGAACATTATCTTTTCCTGGATTTAGTGACTCTCTCTTTGGCCAGTTCTTTTTAATATAATGATTACTTCTATCTCTGCTATTCCACTTGCACAAGAAGCAGCAAAATTTAGTATAGCCAAGCTGTAACCCAAGTAAGATGGCTATAACTTTCAAATCCCCACATATCTGCCAAGAAAAATTGTCATACTTTATAGCGGATAGTAAGAGCTTCATATTCTCGTAATTTTCCTTCATACCAACTGCATGGGCTAAAGGAATGGATGGATATATGTTTCCATTATGTAGTAACACTCCTTTCAAACTTGTGTTCGAGGAGTCTATGAATAAACGCCAATCCTCAGATTTATGCTCAACACCCAGTGACTGGAACAAATTCTCAAGATAATTGCAGAAAACTAGGTCCTTCTCTTTAGTAAAGAAATCCTCAAATTCCTTTTGGCGATTGCGGAAAAAAGTTACTTAGGAGTCATCCTGCAGTAGCTTCCATTCTTTCAATCTTGAAGCAAGTAATTCTGCCTTTCCTTTACTTAAACCAAGATCCCGAACCAAATCATTTAAATCCTCCTCTGTTAGAAAGTGAGTTTCATTTATAGCATCATCTTCCGCAAAATCTGAATCATTCTGTAAATCATGATCATCAGAAAGTTCTTCAATCATTGTTATGTGATCTGGTGGAATTGGTATGGGTAAACTTGGCCCATGAAGTACCGGTCGAATTGCTGAATCTAACATTGGATCGGTGTGTCTTGACTTGGAAGTTATTCCAGATATATTTGTCAAGCAGACGTAGCAGTCTGTCAAATGATCCTTACGTTCGCGACATTTCATTGGGACTGCGAAAGACATATGACGGGATCCTTTGAACCAGCCAGTTAATAGTGTAACACATTTGGTACAACAGATTTCCGGGGCCCACATCTTGTTCTGGTCTATTCTGTCGTTAAAATAACAGTGATAAGCTCTTCTTATTATAGGAGTAAACTTTCGCTTCTGCGCTTTGAAAGTGAACTCACCACACACGAAACAGAAGTTGTTTCTATCGTTAACACACTTTCGAGACATATTTCTTATACAAATACAATTTTACTCTTCTCTTTACAATACAATACACTACTTAGTCTTTACAAAACACTTCTATCACAGTTCACTTGACTACGGAAGTGAGCACAGAATTAGCTTCTTTCTTTGAAGATAGCTTCTATTCAACTGCGAACATAAAACATACAATCACAGTTTTGTAGGAGAATGTCATTGTTGTAAGTTATGAATTCAAGGCAACAATCGCAAAAGATTATAAGTCCATTGTTGGCACAATGAAATTAATAATAATAATAATAATAATAATAATAATAATAATAATAATAATAATAATAATAATACTTTATTTATTCTGGCAGAGTTAAGGCCATAAGGCCCTCTCTTCCACTCAACCAGTACAAATACAAATAAATATTCGACAAATATAGATATACACTATACTCATTATAAACACTTAAAGATACAATAAATGTAACAATGTAAATGTCATGTACAAACAACATTTTATAGGGTAATAACAATAATGATACGATAATAATAATAATAATAATAATAATAATAATATAAATGATGATGATGATGATGATGATATAAATATTATACATTATACGGGAAACACCAATTAATATATATACCTTACACTGGATAATAATGAATAAGCAAATATAAATTTAGATTTCTTTTAAAAAATGCCAATGTCCGGCAGCCCCTTATTTCTTGTGGTAGGGAATTCCAGTTGCGAGAAGTGGAGATGGTATGTGACATGGAGTGATGTGATGTTCTATGTTGCGGTATATTAAGTAAGAGACTATGTTGTGATCTTGTGTTTAAGTTATGGTTTGAGGATAGATACTGGAAACGGGATGATAAATAATTGGGAATCGAGGTATGTAGGATCTTAAATAGGAGAATTAGACAGTGCGATTTTCTTCTCTCTTTTAGATGTAGCCATGACAATTCGTGGAATAATGGAGAAATGTGATCGTATTTTCGAACATTAAATATGAATCTGATACACATATTATGGACACGCTGCAATTTGTCTGACAATCCGTCACTTATGTCAGTTAGTAGAACGTCACAGTAGTCAAAATGCGGCATCACTAAAGTTTGGATTAAAATTCTTTTAAGAGTTGTAGGAAGAAAATTTTTAAGTCGCTTTAGGGAATGCATTATGGAGAAGATCCTTTTAGATGTTTGTTTTACTTGCTCATGCCATTTTAAATTAGAATCTAAGTAAAATCCCAAGTTTTTAACGACGTCGGTATAAGGAATTTGTTCATTATCTAATATGACAGCCGGCATATTGCCATTGTTTATGAGGTGTAATAGCCTTGGATGTCCGATAATTACTGCTTGCGTTTTGTTTACATTTAGTTTCAGCCCATATTGTCTGGACCATAAAGATATATGCCTGAGGTCAGTGTTTACTTTGTCAATATATTCATTAATTTCGTCAGGCCTAAAGTGTGTGTAAATCTGTAGGTCGTCGGCGTAAAAGATGATGCTTGCAGTTTTTTAGTTTCTTGGTCACGTCATTAATATAAATCGAGAAGAGAAGAGGAGCGAGGACGCCGCCTTGAGGTACCCCTTTCCTCACCAAGCGCCAGGAAGAAATGCGATTATTAACAGAAACTGATTGCTGACGATTAGTGAGGTAAGATGCAAACCAGTCAAGGCAGTTTTCCGACAGATGTAGTGTCTTTAGTCTCGCTAGCATTAAGTCTATATCTACTGTGTCAAAGGCTTTGCTGTAGTCGAGTAGGACTATTGCGGTGAGTTTGCTTTTGTCCATTGAGTCTCTTATGTCCTATACAATGTCAAGGTAGTGCCCTCCAGTACTGGGTTGTATGTCCTATTCTAAAACCAGGATCTGATGGTCATCAAGTTAGTCGTGTTCTGTGGTGAGGTAGGCTGTGAACTGTGAGTGTATTATGGTTTCCAGTGCTTTAGATAAACCAGGGACGAATAATAATTTGGTCTATAATCATCGAGTGTTGTGGGATACTGTGTTTGATTTCGGTGTTAGGACGAAACTAGAGCCATTTTCCAGAGTATGGGATAAGTCCCTTTCAGTCATTATACCGAGCATTAAAAATGTGGGTTATTGTTGGGAGAATAAGGTTCTATTATTTTTTGCAGGAGAGTGATTGTTATATTGTCTATTCCTTGTGCTTTTAGATTTCAATACGTACATACTGCTCTTTTGGCGTCATCATCAGGTTGAGAATATAGGAAAACAAAGAATTTGGCTGGGTTTAGGTTGGGAACTATGACTTCTCGTTCATCTATTGTCTTCGTCGTTTGTGTGTGATCTTGGTGTTGTCAGAAGGGAGGCGGGTAAATAAAATGGTCATTCAACTAATTCTAGTGGTAGGTCAGCTGTTTCTACCTGTAGTTTATTTTGACAGAGGCCTTCATGATTCGTAAATTTTTTCCACATGTCAAGCTGAGTTGGATATAGAGTGTGTAACTAATAGTATGGGCATATCTTAGTTTTGAATTCCTTATAGTCTGAGTTGACTTTATTCCTAAGATGTTTGTATGTCTGTAAGTCTGTCAATTCTTTGTTCCTCCTGATTTTCCTGAATGCCTACGTCTCTCTCAGTCATGAGCAAGCGGATATTATCAGAACATCCATGGTGCAGGTGTCTGTGTTTATATACGTCTAGTCTTGAATAGGTGCGTGTTTGTCATAAAATTGTACATCATGTCATTAAAATTTTCAACTTTCTCGTCTACCAGGTCTAGTTGTCAATATGTTGGGCCAATGGATCGTTTTGCAGCGTCCCATCAATTAATTGCGCATAATTTATATGTTTCAAGCCTCTGTATGTTACAAGTCTAGGTCTACGTTTAGAGCAAAGGAGTGAATATTCAATGTATATTAAGTCATGTGCAGAGATGCCTGGAGCTTCTATCTGTCCACTAGTTATAACTTTTTGAGGATTATTTGTTATAATTAAGTCTAGTAGTGTGTCAGAATACCTAGTATGATGGGTTGGTTCTGAAGGCAGTATTGTCATATTGCATGACTGGAACATTGTCTGTAGTTGTATAGTGTTGTAAGAATTTGTGGCTAATAGGTTCGTGTTGAAGTCTCCTAGTACAATTACATGTTCATAAGATGGTATCAGATTTTGGAGAACTGTTTCAATGTCATGCAGGTGACCAACATTTGGGGGCTTATAAACTACTCCTAATAAACATTTCTGCATTTTCGCTCTAATTTCTATAAATAGGTGTTCGGGTCGAGACGAGTATTCACTAGGCGAATGGGATACAATTTTCGGTTGTAGATCGGAACGTATATACATCGCCACGCCGCCTCCATTTTTCCCGAATCTGTCATTCCTAATCAAGATGTAATTTTGCATGTTAGAAGAGAAGAAGGAAGGGTATTTTTCAGCCATGTTTCAGAAATTAAAATGACATTAAATATAAATGTAAAATAATCCTTCTAATCATCATGTTATATACAAAAAATGCTAATAAATAAGAAAATAATTATTTTCAAAATCACAAAACAATGGTGGGTGATGGAAATGTTCTGACTTCATTTTTGGAATCAGCAGACGAAAATACATAAGAATCACCCAAAATATTTTATGTAACAAAATAACTGTTGACCAGTGATTTATTGTGATACGTAGCTTGAATAATAATACAATATCTACATACACTGCTCAAAAAAATTAGGGGATATTGTAGAATAACCTATTAAGACTATATTTTTTGTAATAGTATTAGATGCAATGACTTTCTATTACTGCAAGATAATGTAAATAAGAGTTTGAAGTTGTTACGTAACCTCGGTACCAGACCAGAGGGCAGTGTCTGTACTTTTGATGTGAAAGGGTGGTGTGGGGGTGAATGTTTTGTTGCTGTTTTTAAATCCATTCCAATTTTCAGTTAATGAATGACTTGCCTTAGGGACAGTGATGCCTCGACAACATGATGTACCTGAACATATGGCTTGGAGGGTCATAGGAAGGATGGAAGCTGGACAGACACAACAAGAGGTGGCACAAGCCATTGGGGTGTCTCAAAGCGTGATTTCCAGACTTTGGAATCATTTTCAAAGAACATACTGTTCACAGAAGAGCCGGACAAGGTCGACAAAGGGCAACAACGGCAAGGGATGACCGTTACCTCTTGTTAACAGCCCGTCGGAATAGACAGCAGAATGCAACTCAACTCTGAAATACACTTCAAACAGAAACGGACGCAGGGTGTCAACTCAAACTGTCCCTAATCGACTGCATGGAAGTGGTCTCTATGCCCGTAGGCCCATGGCGTGTACCAGGTTAACTCCACAACACCGTAGAGATCGCAGAAACTGAGCGGAGGAACATCGTGGGTGGAGGCATGCTGAATGGAGATCAGTTCTTTTTTCTGATGAGTCGCGATTCAACGTGGAATGTGATAGTAGGCGTGTATTCATCTGGAGAGAAAAGGGGACACAAAACAATCCAGCTTTTGTACGTGAAAGATCCCCATATGGTGGCGGTGGATTGATGGTGTGGGCAGGAGTCAGTAGTGGTGGACGTACGGACCTCTACGTCATCCAAGGTGGTACTTTGACTGCCGTAAGGTATAGAGATGAGATTCTCCGACCTTTTGTCGTGCCTCATGCTGGTGCCATAGGTGATTCTTTTCTTTTATGGACGATAATGCACGACGCCACAGAGCTGGCTTGGTGGACGACATGCTGGAAGTGGAGGGTATCGAGCGTATGCAATGGCCAGCTTCCTCCCCGGACTTAAATCCGATTGAGCATGTGTGGGATGCATTAGGCAGGCGCATTGCAGGCAGACCAGCACCTGCCACAACTGTTCCAGAGCTGCACATTGCTCTTATGGAAGAGTGGCCACGTATCCCCCAAGAACTCATTGCTAACCTCATTGCATCAATGCCACACAGGTGTGAGGCAGTGCTGGCCATTCGAGGAGACCATACACCATACTAAAGAAACATTTTCACCAATGTTAATGTTGCTTTGTTTGTTTGCCCTATTCCTAATCAGTATCTTTTTGACATCTGGTGTGGTACAGAGGTTATGTAATGACTTCAAACTCTTGTTTACATTCTTTTGGAGTAATAGAAAGTGATTGCATCTAATACTGTTCCTAAAAACATAGTCTTAATAGGTTATTCTGCAATATCCCCTAATTTTTTTGAGTAGTGTATTACATTAGTTTAATATGTAAGTAATTTCAACATGTGGCGGTCATTCGAAAATACTTCAGATCGAACAGTTAATAATAATAATAATAATAATAATAATAATAATACATTAAATTCCCAACTATGACCAACTCACTGGCTCTGTCGAACCCGTAGGTTCATGGACGCGCGGACATAAGCTCTCCATACATCTACTGAGCTAATGTTTTCCAATAATCCCATTTTATAATCTACTTATTTTTAATCATGGATAATGTTATTCTCCCCACCTCATTGTTGGTCTACAACCGGTCGTTTTTCCTCTGATTTTCCTACCAGAAGTTTCCATGCACCTCTTTTTCATCCCCATATGTGCAACATGTCCTGCCCATCGCAGCCTACGACACTTAATTGTTCTTATATCTGACATCTTATACACATCATCTAGCTCACTAGTATGTAGTTTTATCCATTCACCTGTCTGTTCAACTCTTTCTTATCCAAAAATTTTCCTAATAACTTTATTCTCAAATACTCGTAATCTTCTTTCCCCTCTTAAAGTAAGAGTCCGTGTTTCACATCCATGTAATATAACTGGGAGAATAACTGTTTTATATATTTTCAGTTTAACATTTTTTTAAAGGAGCTGGGATGACAAGAGTCCCTGTATAATAGCATGCATTTCCAGAATTGAGCCTATGTTTAATTACTTTTGTGCATCTCATTCCTATTTGCAATTATTTTTCATAGATAGTTGAAATCAGCCACTTGTTCAAAATTATATAATACATTTCTATTAGTGAACATATATTTAGCTGATGTTTACTTCCAGTCACAATTTCTTAGTGTTCAATAGAGTGCATGTGTTGGCCCTTAGTATCTCCTCGTTATCGCTCAATGATACTATAACTTTAGTATAAAAATAAATACATATATAATTTTAAAAGTTAAACAATACCAAATCCATCCATCCATAGTAATTCTACCCGAAGGCAGGTCCTTCACTGCAAATATTGCATTTTCATGCTATGCTTGCAGCCTTACTAGGGGATTGTACGTGTGGTAGCTTCCCGTTGCTTTCCACACCGGTGAAGGATGGTCATGATGATGATGATGATGATAGCCATATGATTTCGGGGACCGTTTGGGCCTTAAAGTTTTCCTGACATTTGTGTTACAGGTGAGGAAAACCCCCGATAAAAACCTCACCCAGAAAAAGCCCCGACAGGAAACAAGGAAAAGGGAACATTTCGCAACAAATATATTCATACAAAAAGTATCCTAGATAAAACAGCCGGAGACCATGTTTTATTCTTGCGCCTTCAGTAGCTGTGATACAACATCAGCATTATTTAATCAAGGAAAAATGAAATTGAAACAAAGTTATCCAGGTATTAAAAAATCCAAATGCTGATCGAGAGATCATTTGCTAACCCCGGAGAACGCTTCCTTCTTGAATTATACAGTTACAGTAGCGTGAAATGTAGGAAATGTATGTCTTTAAACAGCTGTAGATATGCTTGTTTCACAACATTAGCATATACCGTAAAAGTAAATTAAATATTGCGTCGCTACCACAAACAGAAGCAGCAGCACGACAACCTATCACCAGGTTCTGCAGTGTTATGGGAATAAACAAAATGCAGAGCAACAAGAATGGAAAAGAAACAAGAACGGGCTAATTCTTTCACCACATTCGAGCTCCCAGCAAATGCAAAAAGAGATGCCAGAAAGCCTGTGGATGCAGAAAGGCTGGGTTAAAGTGCTCCGTTATATGCACTAATTGTAGTGGTGCCTGCAGTAACTCGCAAGTTCCATCACAAGATAGTGATGAGGAGGAAGAAACGGAGAATATTTTCGATCAAACGTATGATGAAATGAAGAATGAAGAGGATTGGAATGAAACTGATAATCCCATCGCGGATGATGTGGAAGAAATTTCGGTCTGTGACGTTTCGATCGGTACTAAAGACAATGAACTCGCAACACCTGGTCCATCAAGAACAGCGAAGCGAAGGAAAATGCGCTACATGTGGGTTAGGTCTACTGGGGATACCACGATAAAAAAACGCTCCGCTTAGTCTACCTCAAGATAGTGTGGAAATGAGATTTTTTGGCCTAAACGCGTTTTGAACTACACTTTGCGGCGCTAGTACGCCGAAACTATTGATTTTACGAGAAAAAGGTTATTACATGAATTGTAGGAAATATTCTGTAGTTTAATGTTGTATATAAAAATTTTTATCATGGAATGAATCAGAAAGGAGATATTATCAAAAAACTGATTTTAGGTGTCATTTTTCCAAGATGGCGGCGCGAGCGGTAAAGATACGTGGTGACAAAGTTGAAATTCGGAAAGAGAACATCGAAATCTATAAAATTGCCCATTTTCAAAACTCCCGGAAAATTTTCCAGGTAAAACTACCAAATGATGTACTATTTAATGAAAACATTTTATAAATTTATATCATTGGACTTTCCGTTAGAATTTTTGGAATAGATTATAATTCCCATCTCATCTTTGTCTCCTGTGAAAGGATGGCAAATAAACGAATATTTATTAAGTTTTGGTAACTTGAGAATTTTAAAGAAGAGCAGATTGAGGAACGCATCTCAAATAGCATCTGTTTCCAGAAGCTGAACATCATTTGAAAAAGAAAACTTAGGCCTATGTCCAGCGCAAAGCTTTTAAAAGCTTCTCGGCCCGTATAGGTCCGTCTTGCCCAGGTTTTAGGCGGCTGCACTCCGTGAACTGCTTTGAATTTAACACTGCGTTCCACGGAGAATAAAATATTTTACTATTCCTATGTGGGAATTCAATTCAAAGACACCAATATTTTCAGACGTTAAGCTAAAAGCATCTGGTCCCTCGCTACAGAGAAATCAGATGTTCTAAGCACATCATATCCCTAAAACGAATACTATATGCAACAGCAATGGCGAATCCGTTAAACAAGGCGCGGTTAAACCCATGAAAAATAGATTACATACCATTTAAGTATGATCATTTTCAAAATGGCATACATAGCAATAAAACAGATAACGGCCATTTATTGTATTTATTTACTAGCTAATACCCGGCGTGCGCTGCTATGCGTAAATAAATGAAAATTAATGTGCTTTTATGTTTAGTTGAATAAGTAGAGCGAAAAATAATTATAAATGTATATTTTTAGATACCCCGTGCTGATTACCCAGATTGCCCGGGAATCTACGTATCCCGATCTTCTTGACATAAATGAAATGAAATTTGAAAATGTATGTGTTTTATGTTTAGTTAAATAAGTGAAAGGAAAAATAATTATAAATTTATATTCTTAGATTCCCCGTGCTGTTTACCCGGCGTTGTCCGGGAATCTACTCATCCCGATCTTATTGACATAAATGAGCTGAACGACGAAAATTAAAGTGTTTTATGTTTAGTTAAATAAGTGAATGGAAAAATAGTTATAAATTTATATTCTTAGATTCCCCGTGCTGTTTACCCGGCGTTGTCCGGGAATCTACTCATCCCGATCTTATTGACATAAATGAGCTGAAAAACGAAAATTAAAGTGTTTTATGTTTAGTTAAATAAGCGAGAGGAAAAATAATTATAAATTTATATTCTTAGATTCCCCGTGCTGTTTACCCGGCGTTGTCCGGGAATCAGGTCATCCCGATCATTCTTGACATAAATGAGCTGAAAGACGAAAATTAATGCATTTCTTATGATTAGTTGTATAAGAAAATTAATAATAATTATAAACATATATCGTATTTATTTTAAGTTTTCACGTGCTGATTATCCGGTGTTGCCCGGGAATCTACTTATCTCGATCTTCTTGACATAAATGAGCTAAAAGACAAAATTCGTTATGGCGAGTTATCCGTAAAAGAAAACCCACCATATGCTGCTAAGCTTGCACAGGAATCTACATACTTGTCTCGATCTTTTTGGCATCAATAAAAGACAAAAATGGTTATTGTGAGTTATCCGTAGGAGATAAACATGTGCTGTCGCGCACTTTTTTGTAGAGCTTTTTGAGATATTTAATTCTGTGTACATTAATTTTTTTGTATTTGTTATGGTTTAGGCAGAGTAAGCCATTTAAGCGTCCAAAGAGCTACTTTTCTCACGTTTTCCACTACAAAGGGCGATTTTTAAAGGTTCAGGAGTAGAGTAGCCTATATTCATCCCGGGAATCTCCTCAACATTTTGCAAGAAGCCCCATCACAATCGAATCAACGCACATAAAGTACGAACAAACAAACATTCATTTTTATATATTGGATTTAGCCTTCTCTTGCACTCACCAGGACAAATATATTATGTTACATTCAAATACAAAAGTCACAATTAACACCAATATTAAACACTAAATGAAACTTTGATCAATAGGCTCAATTCTGGAAATGCATGCTATTATGCATTACAAGTCTACCGCTGTGGTCTCGAGGTAGCGTGCAGCTTGTCACGCAGCGGGTCCGGGTTCGATTCCCGGTCGGGGCAGTTTTTCTGGGTGAGGTTTTTATCGGGGTTTTTCCTCACCTGTAAGACAAATGTCAGGAAAACTTTAAGGCCCAAACGGTCCCCGAAATCATATGGCCATCATCATCATCATCATCATCATAATCCTTGTCATTATCATCATCATCATCATTTTTCACCAATTTGGAAAGCAACGGGGAGCTACAACACCTACAATTCCCTAGTAAAGCTGCAAGCATAGCATGAAAATGCTATGATTGCAGTGAAGGACCTGCCTTCGGGCAGAATTACTATGGGTGGGTGGATGGATGCATTACAAGGACTTTGTCGTTCCAACTTCTTTCAGAAACATTGAACTGTAAATGTATTTCCCACTTATATTATATGGATGCGAAACATGGATTCTAACTTTAATGCAGGTAAGAAGATTACGAGTATTTGAGAATAAAAATCTTAGGAAAATGTTTGGACCAAAATACATGTACAGACGGGTGAATGAAGAAAAATATATAATAGTGAGCTACATGATAAGTATAGGAAGCCAGATATAATAACTGTTAAGTCTCGTAGTCTGGAATGGACAGGACATGTGGCACGTATGGAGGAAGAAAGAGGTGCATGGAAGCTTCTTGTAGGAAAATCAGAGGGAAAATGCCCAGTTGGTATACCAATATTGAGGTGGGAGAATAACTTCCATGATTTGAGGGAGGTAAATTATATAAGGGATGATTGGAAAACATTAGCTCAGGATAGGAATGTATGGAGAACTTATGTCCGCACGGCCATGAACCTACCAGTTCGATGGTGCCAGTGAGTTAGTTAGTTAGTTAGTTATTGTCTATCATCTAGTACGTATATTTTTCTGCCTCTAACCTACTTTCTGTTGGCCATTCCTTCTAGGGCATCCGTCAGCACTCAGTTTCTGCTTAGCCAGTGGCCAATCCAATATCTTTTCCTCTTTTTTGTGAGTTACAGCATTGTTCTTCCTTCACCCACTCTGTCTAGAACATCTTCATTTTTTATTTTGTCTGTCCATTTTATACGTTACTCCTTCTCCGTATCCACATCTCAAAAGCTTCCAGTACTTTTCCTCATTCCGTCGTAATGTCCACGTATCTGCACCATACAATGCTACACTCCACACATAGCCTCTTCCATAATTCTTTTGCCTAAGGTTCGCAAAAAAATGCTTCTCTTCTTGTTAAAAGCTTCTTTTGCAATGGTTTATCATCTGCTTTATTTCTTGACCGCAGTTCATGTTATTACTGATAGTAGAACATAAGTATTTGTAGCTCTCCACTTGCTCAGTGGCCTCATCTTTAATCCCCATGTCTATCTTCCTTGGATTCCTTCCTATAATCATGGCCTTTGTCTTATTTGTATTTATCATCATTCCAAATATGGTAGACACACATACACATATTTTTGATGAAACAATTTTTAGATGTTTTATGTAGCGTCATCAAGCCCTAGTAGTTTTTAATGGGAATTTTCGAACACTCTGGACATTAACATATGTTAAAATAAACGTTAAAAAGATATTTATCTGAAATGAGAGTATGTATGAATTTCCAAGATATTAATCTGTACAGTAAATTAATTTATTATACATCGTGAATAAAACCCAAGTCACCAAACTAAGATGTTAAAATAATCAACGCGTTTCGATAGCGACGCTTTTATTATCAAGACTAATTACTGACTCAAAGAGTCGATGTCAATGCTAGTCTTGATAATGATAGCGTCGGTATCGGAAAGCGTTGACTATTTTAACATTTTAGTTTGATGATTTGGGTTTACATTGACAATATGTAATACGATTTTTATCGCCAAGAAGATGCTGTTTATTAATAGAGTAAATAATGTATTATATTATCTGAAGCGGTTCCCGATAGACTGGCATGAACGTTTAATATAGGGATACGTCTTCTATAATGCCCTTAACCGTTAAATTTGCAATATATCCCACAGGATACAACAATTGTTTGATTTATTTAATATCTAATGTATAAAAAGGAATGTTGGTTTGTTTGTTCATACTTTATGCGCGGCCATACCGTTCATCCGATTGTGATGGGGCTTTTGCAAACTGTTCAGGAGATTCCCTGGATGAACATAGGCTATAAGAGAGTTGTGATACTCAACTCCTACACTCCTAAAAATCGTCCTTTGTAGTGGAAAACGTGAAAAAAAGTAGCTCTTTAGACGTTTAAATGGCTTACGCTGCCTAAACTGTAACAAATACACAAAATTAATGTACAGAGAATTGAATAGGCTATCTCAAAAAGCTCTACAAGAAAGTGGGCGACTGCATATGTTTATCTCTTACGGATAACTCACAATAACCATTTTTGTCTGTCATTGATACCCAGAAGATCGAGACAAGTACCGTACGTAGATTCATCTGCAGCATAGGCCTAGCAGCACATGGCGGGTATTCTTTTATGGATAACTCACAATAACGAATTTAGCTCATTTATGCCAAGAAGATCGAGATAAGTAGATTCCCGGGCAACACTGGGTAATCATCACGGGGTATCTAAAAATATAAATTTATAATTATTTTTCCTTTCACTTATTTAACTAAACATAAAATCACATTAATTTTCATTTATTTACGCGTAGCAGCGCACGCCGGGTATTAGCTAGTCTTAAATGAAACAGACGCTCCACGTAAGAGATGGACACAACAAATATAATACTTGGAGCCGGAACAAATCACTAAGGATTAAACCTTATAAGAATAAGAAGAAAATAAAACAGAAGAAAATAAACAAATAAATTAAATGTCTGTCGAATTATATAGTATACCTAATGAAAGTGGTAGTAGGACTTCATTAGACAAAAAGTAAGATATTTACAATATTACTTACAAATATGGGTCGCACGGGCAGTAAGCCGTACGTGCTGTTGACAGTCCGTTACAGTAAAGTAATAATTGGTACTAGTGTAAAGAAAAATAAACAACAACAAAATCAGTAACATTATAATTATATAAACAAAACAATAATATTACAATTAAATAACAACACAATAGCATTGTACACTAAAAAAAATTAACATTACAATTACATAAAGAAAACACAATAATATTACAATTAAATAATAACACAACAGCATTAAACACAAATTAATTTATATAGAATTTTTAAGAATAATTAATGGTATTGCATTTTGATAACATATATTTATTTATGAATGAGTGTTGTTCTTATTTTCCGCGTTTTGTCCAGAAATTTACCGAGGTTTATCCAATTTTCTATATTTACCAATAACTCATAGCATGCCAATCTTTCCCGATTTGAATTCAGAAATCTTTCCGGTAATAACTGACGTCTCCAATATTCTAAATCATTACAATGTCCTAATATATGTATCTCACCTTCAAAGTTCCCGCACATTGGACATATTCGCATATCGTGATCGTCGCTAATTTTTTGAAATTTCCATGCCCCTAACCAAAACCAAGCAAGTCCTGATCTCTCCTTAAATCCTAGGTTGAGTATATATGATTCTTTTCCCCAGACGTGTTTTAGGTCTCTTTGTAAACACAGTGAGCGTTTTCCTGTATATTCGGCGAAAGTATATTGTTGGTTTATATCTAAGTACCTCCTCCTTATTTTTCTCCACACGTTCTTGCGATTTTCAGTCCCTTTTTCCCATATCCAGCCCATCCCAATCTTTTGGAGTACTCTCCTAACCTCTATGCCCAAAATTTAACATCTATGTTTTTAATTTGGTGGTCGTAACAAATTGCTCTAAGCATTGTTTGTTCACCTTGGATTACTCGCAACCAGTATTTGAGTACACGAATTTTACAGTTTATGTCGTCCTGGAATGACCCGAATTCATATAAAATTCCACAGTTAGAAACGGTCTTACTAAGTCCTGTAATATATTTTAGAAAATGCATATATACCTTACTTAGTATTTCCGTTCTTTGGAAACCCCAAATCTCACTACCATAGTGCATTACTGGCCTGACCATCGCTCCATATATTTTTTCTAATGTGCTGACTGGAACATCAGGCACTCGACCCAGAATACCGACTACACTGTTAAGTTGTCCCATCCCTTTAAATAATGCTATATCAATATGTATTTCCACTTCCCGTTCATTTTCAACGTCGTACCAAGATATTCAAAATGTTTCACGTTTTGAAGTACTTGATCTCTGTATTTCCATTCCTCTGCTCTACCATAAACCGTCCCATTTTTAAAGGTCATTGTTTTTGTCTTACTAACATTTACAGTCAATCCCCAATTCCTACAGTATATTTCCAGTAGGTAAAGACCTCTCTGCAATCCCTTGATTGTCTTGGAACAGATAATTAAATCATCTGTATACAACAGGACTGGGACTTCAACAGTTCTTATCTCCGGAGCCTCAATTTGTCCTTCTAGCATTACATCTACAATATCATTAACGAATAGATTAAATACCTAATGAAAGTAATTGCGCACAAATATGCAAATTGTTAGTAAATTTAGTCTAAGGAAAACTAGTTAAACGATAATTGTCTTTCTGCACACTTTTCGACGTGATAACGTTCACATGGATTGTTGCACAATTCGCATATGCATTCTTGGTTTGGCTCGTGGAATCTCTTTGTGCCGTAAACCTTGTGGTGAAAGCCATGGATTGCAAACCGTGTTAGGATGTGCCTCATCTCGTAGTTTGGTCGTGTCCACTCTCGTAGACATAGCTTCTGTTGTGTAGAATTCGCTGCATATATCATTCCTCTTCTCCTGTAGTCCTTGCACTGTTGTCTCATATGCGCAGGTGTTCGGTAGGAATAGCTGCCGTCTAATGTCTTCAATGAAGAAGGTTTTTCTTTCATTAAGACGTACGTCATTCTTGAAGGTGCTGTTTTTCCAACTCCCAGAACTCATTTCACGAAGCGTGCTTTTACTGTTTATATTTGTGTCAAGTCTCTGTTTGTGAGTTTGTCCCATATTACGTTAATTCCATATATTGTTGTGGGAGTTATGACTGCCTTGAAGAGCGTGATTGCTGCTTCTGTTGATAAATGGTGGAGATTTTTGATGCTGTATATCGCTCTTATTGCAGCTGAAACCTTCTGTTGCACATGTATTCTGTAGGATTTAATGGTTGTTTGTAGGGTGTTGCCTAGGTAGGTGAATTGCGATACAACGTCTAGTGGCTCACCAAGGAGCATTAGCCTGTCATTTTCAGTAGGTTTTCCTCCTTTTCTGAAGGTCATCTGTTTAGTTTTCTGTTGGTTTATTTGCAGGCAGTTTTCATTTGCCCATTTTCGAGTCTATTTAATGTGCATTGTAGTTCATTTTTTTATGATCCCAATACCATGTCATCAGCGTACATTATGATCGATGTCACACTATCTTTGGTGATATCCACAATATCTGCTGTCATGATGTTGAAGAGCAGTGGGCTGATGTGGTTCCCATGCAGTAACCCACTTGTTTGCTTTATTTCCTTTGATAGAGCGATCTCGTCGTACAGTTGAACATAGTAGATGCTTGTCACAATCGTTGTTAATGGGCTCGAGTCTTCTAATAACCGCCTCAGTTTTTGAAGGAATGCATCTCTGTTGATGAGTTCGGACGCTTTCTTGTAATCAATGAACAATGCGAAATACTTATTTCCATTATGTCTTAATGTGTCTTCAATCGAGTCTATGAGGTAGTTCACCGCTTGTAATGTACCTCTGCCCTTTCTGAAGCCAAATTGGCATTCCGGAATGTGTCTATCCGTTATGTTCGTGATCCTGGTTGTTAAGATTTTTGAGAAAATTTTGAGCGCAGAGTTTTCAAGAGCAATGCCGCGGTACGAGTCTGGGTTGTTGGTGCCTCCTTTCCCTTTATGCATGATCTTTATTACTGATGTTCTCCAGACTTCTGGGATTTTTCCTATGTTTATACATTTGTTGTATAAGTTGTGCCATACGTCTTCCATTAGTTGCAAAGAGTCTCTTTCAGATGTTCAGCATAGAATGCCGTCGGGACCCGCTGCTTTCTTGTTCTTAGCCGATATTATGGCGTGGTTTATCTCTTCTTTAGTTATGTGTTCTGGGTGTTCAGTGATTGTTCTGGTACGTGTTTCTTGTGAGATAGTTTTCTTTGTTGGTGGTTTAAAAAGACATTTGAAGTGATTTTCCCAATCTTCCATGGATAATTCACTCACGGTCATTGGTTCTGTGATTTCCTGAGAACTATGTAAGAATCTTTTCTTGCTTCTTCGGTTATTCGCTTTGCCTCTTCTTCAGTGTGGTTGGTCCTTGTATCTTATTATTAGCTTCTTGTATTCTTTTCTATGCTTCGCGTACCTATTTAGGTCTTCATTTTTTTTTTGTGGTTCTTGCTCGATGTAGTGCTGTGATCGTTTCTTTCCGTTTGTCATAGCAGTCTTTGTTGAACCAAGGCTGTGATTTCCTTTTCTTGTTTTCCCTACTGCATGCTTATAAGATTTCTGTGATTTGTGCGACACTCTTGTCTATCTCTTCCTGATTTATTAATTTATTTACTTCTTCTATTTTTTCTTTGTTGGGTTCTAGTTTTTCCGAGTCTAACTTCCTTGAACGTTTGTGTAGCATTGATATGGGAGTTGTTGGAATTTTATGCAGTATTGCTGTTGTTACTATTGGTATGTGTTTTCTTATCGGAGCCATTGCTGATGTCCATAATCCTTCTTGGTTAGTTATGGTCATGTTTCTACCTTTGTATAGTACAAGATCGATGGAGCTGGAACCATTAGGTGCTATATATGTTCTCATTGCGGGCTTGTTTACTAGTGTGAGACCTTTATCTGTTAATGTTTCCATTATGAGATTGGTTTTGCTATTTGGTTTATCTATTCTAAGTACATATCACCAGCAAGGGTTATTCTTTCATCGCTATTTGCATGCGTGAAGGTTTCTTCTATTTTCTTGACTGCGTCAGTTGTTGTAGTCTGATGGTTTATGTATATTCCTATGATTGTTATGATTGGGGATTTTACTATGAGCATATTCATTAAATAATAATGTATAGCGCACAATGTGCAAGGATTAGTTAATCTATATTAGTTTATCTGTCCATACAGAATCCTGTCAAAGATTGCCCTCTCTTTTTGCATTTTATCACACGGTATCTCTCGCATAACATGCCGCATCGCTCGCACATGCATTCTGGTACCGGGTCATGAAACTGTTTCGTTTTGCACAGTCTGTGATGGAAGTCGTGTACTGCTAGCCGCATCACTAGGTGTCGTAGTTCGTAGTTCGGCTTCTTCCAGTCTTCTGAGATCGTGGCATCGGTGTTGTAGAAATCGGTCCAAATGGATTATTTTTTCAGCTGTAGCTCTCTTAGTACAGTGTTATAGCTCGCTGTAGATGGCAGGAACAGTTTCAATCGGAGCTCTTCTATGAGAAATAGTTCCTTTGTCAGTTCATAGACCATGCGGGAGGGTGCGAACTTTGACAGACCCGCTGCCTTTTTCAAATACATGGATTTCACTTTTTCCAGGAGTCTAAAGGTGCATATTTTCCTCTTTGATTAATTGCTTTATTATTCCTAGGGTTGGTTTCATAAATATAGAAACCCCGCCCGCTGATCTTCCTGCTGTAGGTTTTGCTAATGTGTGAATTCCATAGTAACCTTGTAACGGGCAATTTTCGGTTAGAAATGTTTCTGTGGTTATTATAGCGTCATAGGTTGTTATTGTTTCCACAGGTTATTGTGTTTCTGTGTTTCTTAGACCTTCTATGTTCCACAGAAGGAAATTTACGTGTTTATTCAAGGTCGACTCCTTCAACTCTGTAGGTTTTTCGAAATCGAAATCTCCTTACTCTTATTCCCATGGGCCAAAAATCAGGCTGTTCTGTCTCCTTCAGTTGGTGGAGTGGGAAGCTTACCCTGAAGGCTTTCGTATCACCTACTGTGTTCAGTTCTTCGCAAGTTATTTCCCCTTGAATTCCATTTCTTTCAAGATATCTTGTGAGCGATTCTGTTGTTGTGTTCTTTCTGAGCTTTCCTATCAGCTACTTGCAGTTCGTCATCCGTTTTTCTGGATCCTTCAGCGATATTCCGGTCTAGTCGTTGTCTTCTTGGTTTTACTACTTCCGATTCTACATTTCCCCCTTGTTCTGGTCCCTCTTCCCTGATTCCTTGTTTCTGTCTTTCTTCAGGGAGGGGAGTGTTTGATCTTCTTTCCGGAGTGGTAAGTCGGCTATTTATACTGTTTTGTATATTTTCCTCAATGATTGAGGCCAGTTTGTTAGATATAAAAATTCCATGATGTAATCTACCTTTGCTTTTATTCCCACTGAGTAATCGTTGTCGGTGCTATTCCGTTCCAGTTCTTTGGGTGCTTCGATCTGCTTTTCATCTCTGTTCGAAAATTCTTGCATCTCCCCGCCAGATGTCGTTAGCTGCTGGTTGCTTTTTTTCTGCTTCGAGTACAGAGCCGATAGATGGCGCTACTTGTCCCGCAGAGAAGCTATCTCCTTCCCCTTCCTTTGCGTCTGCTTGCTTAACGTTAACCTCATTGTTAAATGTTTCCTTTTCAACATTTTTATCAACTATATTGAATTTCGTTGAGGCAAAGCAGTTTCTAATATCACTTACCGCTTACTGGATGTTTTCCTTCATGTCTTTCCTCAGGTATCCCGTCGTTCCTGTGTTATTTTCTATGATTCTAAGAGCACTTTCTAGTTTTTTTTCAACACTGTCTGCCATATTTAATTTCATAGTATACCAAATAATAACAGTTATTTTCCTTTTCACTGCGGCCCGCTAGATTTAAATATCTGACACGAGAAATTAGAATAGGTAATATTATAAATTCAAAATTAAGGGCAATTTAACTGAATTAAACCCCAAAAAATTAAATTAATTAACTTCATCTGGAACAATTAACTCGAAATTATTATATAATCAATTGAGTTGGTGTTACTTGATGAAAATCCATATATATTAGTCATTCAAAATATCTTTGCAGACGGAAGAATTACGAAGCTCTGTTTGATGCTACACGTGACGTCACATAAGGCAGTGTATACCGTCAGCGTCCTACGTCCCATTCCCCTCTGCACTCGTAGATGGCAGTGTCACGTGTTCTATTCCTGCATAAACACGACTGCAGTGCCCTCCGTCAACAACTGCACTTATTCCTTAAACGGGTAATATTAATTAAATATAAATAAAACGTAGTTTTATTTAATTTTCATATTTGTTATATTATTCAGTGGCAGCTGTTTCGGTACACTGTACCTTCTTCAGACTTGTTAACAAATTATGAATTGTGTTCCAACTGATCTAAGCAACAATACAACAATATTTATTTAAATTTTTAAATTTAACAAAGGGGATTCATTCAAATCAAGTTGAGAATTTAACGGTTTGTTACTACTTTTCAATTTATTAATTTCTACAGCCTCCAAAAGATCTAATTTTTTGCCCGTATCACACACATGTAAAATTTCAAAATATGGATCGAAACAATGATTAAATTGGAATAGGTGGTTAGCATATTTTGAATATTTTAAATTTCTGTTATATGCTCTCATGTGTTCCTTTATCCGAGAGATAAAAGGTCTACCAGTTTGTTCTATATAGACATTGTCACATGTGCCACACTTCAATTTATATACACCTGATAATTTTTATTTTTTTATTTTGGTTTTATTGTTTTTTATTTGTGGCAAGAAGTAATAGACTCGTGAGTAAACGTGCCATTATTAGTAATAACCGGAAGGCGCACAAACGTGCACACGAGTCTATTACCAACATAGAAACCCAAACGAATGGTACCTACCCTTCTAACCTGTAATGAATAACATATACGCTCGGAGTGGGGATGGGAGGAGTCATCGCCCTTATAAGGCAAGGACGCGTGTGGAAACACTCTCACGCTCCTACGTTCCACAATAGTCAAGTTCGTCAGTTACCGTTCGCGAAGGTGATATTAAAAACACGTGGGCGGAAGTAATTCATCAACTCCACTCCGAGATAGTAAAATATCAAACATTGTAAATGCCATTGTACAATAAATTGAAATAAAAAGTGTATAATTTAAAACATCCCTGAGTGATCATATTCTACCCTGAGCGAACCGGCACACATGGCGCCCACGTGGTAGGGTCGAACTAATCTAATAGTGTGGACTCGTATCGGTCACATGGAACCAACGCGGTTTAGACCTATGTTCCCTACCGAGTGAATTATTGTGAAAACATACACCGAGACCGCAGCACGCGGCAACTACAATGATGAGTCATCTTACTACGGCCGATGAATGGTGAGCAAGGGATTGCAGAAACAACGGTTGGAGCTCGCAAGACACCAGTAAATCAACACTATTTATCAGTAAAAAAAGTGAGTAAATAAGTAAACCAAATTTTTAAGTGCTAAAGAAAATTTTTACTGTGTAATACGCACTCCTTGATGTTACTAAGGTGTGGAAAAGAAATTAAAATGGCTGCTGTAGATCTAGAAACACGTGGTCAGGATTCATTAACCCTAAAAGAAAACACACATATAGAAACAATGTTAGGGAATAAGGATGCAGACAAGGATATAGGACAAACAATTAACAGTAAGGAACCAGAAATTTCCACATACACACTGTTTCATTTACTGAAAGAAATGAAGACAGAAATAAATTCATTAAACACAAACATACAATCCATTAACAATAAATTTGAAACTGCAGAAACTAATAATGCAGAAATCCGTAGGGAGCTAATCAATTTAAGAACAGAAATCAAAGAAAATTCTAGGACCTTGCACACAGAATTTGAAGAGGAAATAAATCAGATACACGAGAAGATAGACACCGTAACTACCTCCACAGCAGCCAGTATAGCGCAAAATGAATATAAATTAGAAAATATACGTTCTAGCGTTAACCGAGTAGTGGAGGAACAGGAAACATTAAAAACAACGTGGATATCAGAATTAAATGATCAATCAAAACGCGTGGAAATGGTTGAAATGGTAACCAACCGCAAATTTACAGAATTGCCTAATATAATAAAACAAGAAATAGGTAAGGAAATAGAAGAATTCACAGATGGTTTCAAAATCCAAATACAAAAGGAACTCAGTGAACTAACCGAAAAAGTAAATTCTATAAGTAATGGGAAAACTGGCGATAATAATGTTCAAAATGTTTCCTGTTCTGACCACATGTGTGTAGCGAGTGACGTAACCGAGGTATTAACGACTCCCATAAACATCGTTAATAGCTCGATTACACAGAGTGAAATTACCATTGTAAATGAACCATCTACTCCCCGAGGGCAGTTTCCTCCCTATACACAATTATTGGAAATCCCACTTCCAAAATTCGACGACAATCAGGGTAATAGTCCTATTCAGTTCCTGGAAGATCTGGACCAATATCTTAAACTAAAGGGAATCCCGAAACACATGTACATTACTAAAAGATGTCTTCGCGGGAATAGTCTAGTATGGTATGAAGCGACTCTCACAAATGAAACTTCATACGAAACATTTAAAAAACTGTTCAGAAATAAATTTTTCGGCCATGAAAAACAAATGCAAATCAGAAATGAAATTAGAAATGGGATTTTCAATTATCAGGGTAATATGAGCTATACTGAATATTTTATGTCTCTCGCTAAAAAGGCCAAATTAATCGTCCCAGCCTATTCTGAGGAAGAATTGATACAGGCAACTATAAATCATTTCCCTAGCCACGTGCGCTATGGCCTGTTAATTGCTAAAATCACAACCGTAAACCATATGATAGAAGTTTTGACCATGTTAGAAGCCGGCGATATGAGAGAGAATAGACAGGAATGTAGAGACAAAGTTCAAACGGGAGAACATACTTATTATCAAAATAATAATAATCATGATACAGATAGGAATCTTCAAAACATAGAGAGGGGCACGGGAAGAGTTTATAATCAACCGAGAAATGGCAATCGGAACGATAGGCCGTCCTACTATAACAATCATGATAGCACAAGACATAATAGGGGGAATTATCACGGGAATCTGGGAAAATGTCATAAGAGTAGGTCCGATCTACGTATTAACATGGTAAGATTTATTTCCAACATAGATGGACAAATCTTGAATAGAGGTAGACTCCAGGATAATAGATACATCCCTAATAGCCAGAACTATGACGGAAAGAGGTTAGAGCAGGAGAACAACGAGGTATTCAACGGTTACAATAGAAACCAATGTCGACATTACTCGCCCGCGGCAGAAAATGATAGTAGAGCGCAGGTACCAAGTATTCAACACAGAAAAGCTCGCGACACCTTGAACGCACAGGCAACAACTTTTAACCCGAACGATATGATATACGCAGGCAATCGACAACAATCACCGTCACTTTGTTTAAACAAATACCAGATACGGTTAGTAGTGGCTGTAAGCGTATCAATACCCTGGAAAATGCACAAATGAATCCTAAGCCACAATATGCGCCTACGACTAATTTTATGTACGTACACGAGCACAAAATTAATTATAACACAGGATTAGAACCTGAAATAGGAGAGGAAATAAGATTATCGAATGTGAGTGCTGATACCCCAACCATTACCAACCTATCACTAATAAATGTTAATATTAACGGCCATTCTTACACGAGTCTTCTTGACACTGGCTGCAACAATTCTGTAATAAGTGAGTCATTCTATAATATATTATGCCCACAAAAATATAAACTGAGTAAAATCAGGGTCTCTAACGTGTCTGCTTGTACGGCTATCGGAAAAAAAAGACAACCTATAAAACTTGAGACAATGGTGGCAGTAAATATAGAAGGGGTGGACTTCGATATAATATTCTTAGTAGTTCCATTTTTAAGAACGCAAATTATTATCGCTTGCGAGATATTTGAATATTTTGGCGCGTGTATTGACTTCTGCAATAAAGAACTTCGACTCACAGGGTCTAATCTTAACCTAAAAGATCCAATAATTCGTGAGGAGAGGTCCAAAAGTATTCTATTACCAGGCGATGCTTTAGAAGATGAGGCATTCTTTATAGAGCATATGAATATTAATGGGGGTGAAGTAAGAATAATAAAGGGGCAAGGTCGTGATGCCATGGAGCATATAGACGAAATTATTGATGATTACAACGACGAAATAAATGTAAGAAGTGAATGCAAGTTAAACGAATTAGTAATAGACCAGAAACCTGCTTTTGATGCAAATAGCTTAATTCAGTGTAAGGTTAGTTCAACTGAGGGAGTCACGGGTTCGCAACGCGACAAGTTACTACAAACTCTAAATAAAAACAAACATGTATTTAGCGTTAAAGCGGGAAAGTGTAAAAATGTCATATATAAATTTGAAGTCAAGGATCATAGTCCACAGAAAATAAAAGCTCGTCCAATTCCAATTAACTTATGTGCTAGAGCCGATCAAGTAATACAAAATATGTTAGATAACGATATTATAGAGCGATCCTCGTCAGAATACCTGTCACATTTACACTGGGTTGTCAAACGTAATGGCTCATTACGATGTACATTTGACGCTAGACAAATCAACACTCACATTGTGCCAGATAATTATAGAGGTGAATCAGTTGACACAGCTATCGCTAGAATAAAACATGGTAAATATATATCTACGATAGATTTATGTGACAGCTTTCTCCAAATTCCCTGATCCAAGGATGTGCGAAAATATACAGCGTTCTTTCACAACGGCCGTACATATCAGTTCAAAAGAAACGGGTTTGGGCTACGCAACTCAAATAGTAGTCTGTTGCGGGCGATGGATTACATTTTACAAGGTGATATTGGAGATTTCGTAATCCAATTTTGTGATGACTTATTGATAGTGTCAGAAAATTTCGAGGAGCATATAGCTCAGATAGACTATATATTATCGACCCTAGGGCAACACGGCATGACCGTTAACTTGAAAAAATCTCAATTCCTACGCACTGAGGTAGAATTTCTTGGCTTTGTAATTAGTAAATCAGGCGTTGGCCCAAGCAAGAGTAAGATTGAATCGATCTTGGCCATACCAGTTCCTAAGAATTTTAAACTATTAAGAAGATTTCTTGGAATCCTTATGTACTACACAAAGTTTGTAGTTAATTATTCTCATGAAATCAGTCATTTAAGTGACTTATTACGAAAACAAAATCGTTGGGTATGGAATAGCCACCATCAGGAAGCTTTTGAGACAGTAAAGGCGTTATTTGCAAACTGTATATTGTTGCAAAGACCTGATTCCAACCGTCCCTACCACATTTACACAGACGCGTCTCAGATCGGTTTGGGAGCAGTATTGACTGAGGGAGGCATCGATACGATAGCAACTGCGTCTCGAGCGACGACAATGTCGAAAGAGAAGCCATGGTAACCGAACTGGAGCTAGCAGCAATATATTTCGCGCTCCAGAAGTTCCGGTCATATGTATTTGGACACCAGACCATAGTGCATTCTGACCACATTAGTATTTCATTTTTAAATCGATGTAAACTAGGGTCGAACAAAATAAGTCGCTATATCTCAGAAATTTTAAGTTATAATGTGACAATCGAATATATTCCAGGCAGTGAAAATACACTTGCAGATATGCTGTCTCGCTTAAACTACGCGTCGGGAATTCCGGAAAACTCAAAAAGTCCTAAATGTGATGTAAAAATCATGAGGACAGTCGCTCACGTAAACAAAGGCATATCCAAGAAAATAAAAGAAATTGATAAATACCAAGAGCGGGATCCGAGTCTTACACTACTGAGAACACAGGCTAAAGATATCGCATTAGTGAGTGACGTGGAAACGTATGGAATGCTGAATAATGTGTTATATAAGAAGTGCGGTAAAGACGTAATCGCCTGGAAAACTGTAATTCCCAAAGAATTAGAAATACCAATCATTAAAGAGTTCCACACGGCACTAGCTCATGCTGGTTGCGAACGCGTCGCGTTAAACATCTCGGAATATTTCTATTGTAAACGACTATACAAGAAAATACGACAGATCACTTCAACTTGTGATTTGTGTCAAAAAAGTAAAGCCTTGAACGTGAAATTTGATATAAGTCCTCAGAGCATTCAAAGGGACCGCGTTAATAGCCTTATCACAATTGACTCACATGGTCCCATGCCTACAGGTCAGGGTGGCTTTAAACATATCTTAGTCGTGGTTGATGTTTTCTCTAAATTCACAAAAATCTACCCGATGCGTAAGATGACGACACAAGGATGTCTAAACAAACTCTTTAATGACTACCAGAGGAATTACGGCAATGTCGAGGCGATTCTTACCGATAACGCTTCCATATATCGGAGTGCAAAATTCAATAACGCACTGCAGGACAGGAATATAAAATTAGTACACTCTTCTCTATATAACCCGTCTTGCAATCCCACAGAAAGGATGAACAAGGAAATTTCTATTTGCTTACGTATATTATGCCATAAGCGAAATAATACATGGGTACAATATATACCACACATAGAGAAGGTATTAAACCACTCGATCAACAATACTACCGGCTACGCACCAGTACTATTGATGTGCGGTACAGAACCTGAAAAATTCATAAAAGGTTTACCTGACTCGATTCCGATAGATAACAAAGAAGTGTCAAATGATGAAAGATGTTTACGAGCATTTCAACGGATACAGAAGCTCACAGACAAAAGAAAACAAAGGGCGAAAAGATACAAAAATATCTGGCATCCTTCGATCGGAGACAAAGTACTTATCAGAAACAATACGCTCTCCGACAAGGCGAAAAACAGGTATTCAAAAATGGATTTATTGTGGAAAGGTCCCGGAATAATCTCGCGGCAGTTCGGAACGCACACGTACGAGATAATCTGTGCTAAGGACTCAAATAAAATATTTGGTCGATACCATCTTCAGAAACTTAGGCCTTATAAGGAAACACAGGGTGCCCAATAAACAAAAATCATAGGAATGGTTCATGTATGTAATGTATGACAAAGTGTAAAAAAAAACAAAAAAAAACAAAACCTAAGGGTTATGCGTAAATAATAATAGTCGAGTGATCTATTTGCGTGTGTTACAAACAAATAAAATAAAATAGTGAAATATCATAAAGTGCATCAAGAAAATACATCAACATAATGAAAACTGTGATAAAATGACACTTTACTTACAAATCAATTAATATAACAAGACTAGACATGTGATTGTCCATGAAATGTATGTCTAATGCAAGGGTTATATAATTTATTATTGTTATTATTGTTACTGTTATTATTATTGCTACTGTTATTATTATTACATATCTTTGTATAGGAGATAGTATTTGTCGTAATGCCTTCTTCCAGGAACAGAAGGTATGTGCACTCTCTGTCACTTTAACATGAGTGAACACTAAGTTCAAATGAGACAAATAATTTCTATGTATTCTTACGAAGGGCGATTCATTTTACAAAACTGTCAATTTACACTAAAAAGAAAATTAATTATTTGTTCTCGAATCCTATTAATGTGACAAAACGTAGAGATGTATATGAGTTCTACAAAATTTGTTCCGTAGAAAAAATTTACATAGAATCTCATATGGGCATTATGTGGCAAGAAGTAATAGACTCGTGAGTAAACGTGCCATTATTAGTAATAACCGAAAGGCGCACAAACGTGCACACGAGTGTATTACCAACATAGAAACCCAAACGAATGGTACCTACCCTTCTAACCTGTAATGAATAACATATACGCTCGGAGTGGGGATGGGAGGAGTCATCGCCCTTATAAGGCAAGGACGCGTGTGGAAACACTCTCACGCTCCTACGTTCCACAATAGTCAAGTTCGTCAGTTACCGTTCGTGAAGGTGATATTAAAAAACACGTGGGCGGAAGTAATTCATCAACTCCACTCCGAGATAGTAAAATATCAAACATTGTAAATGCCATTGTACAATAAATTGAAATAAAAAGTGTATAATTTAAAACATCCCTGAGTGATCATATTCTACCCTGAGCGAACCGGCACACATTATATTTTGTAAAGTTTTATTAGTTTTAAATGCCACATTAGTGTTCAACTTTTTAAAGTGTTTAGATATTTTATTTGAAATGGGCCTATGTATGACATTACGACATATTTCTTTACGTTTTCTTTGGGTAAAGGAAAAACTTTGTTACTTGCGTTTTTGTAATGAACTTTCTTAATTAAATATTCTATAATTTTAGGGCCGTAGTTATTATTAATAGCTAATTGCTTAATAACATTCAATTCATTAATATATTCCAAGGGTGAAAGAGGGATATTTAAAAGTCTATGAATGTAACTATTAAAGGCTGCCATCTTATGAGTATATGGGTGAAGAGAAGAACTATGGATAGTAGTATCAGTATGAGATGGTTTGTGAAAGATACCAAACTCAAACGTATCATCATGTGTTTTATTGATAAATCCATGAAATTTATACTATTATTTGTTTCTAATTCCATTGTGAAATTAATACTTCTGTGAATGTTATTAATAAAATTTAAAAGAAATTCAATTGTCTTTTGGTTCCTGTGAAGCGTGCTATGACATCATCTACATAACGATACCAAAATAGAGCATTTCTAGCTAATACATTCTTATGTATGGTTTGTTCTAAGTCATCCATAAAAATCTCTGCCAAAAGAGGTCTCAACGGATCACCCATAATCAAACCATCATTAGCTATGTACAATTTGTTATTAAATTCAAAGTAATTTTGATGTAAGCATGTTTTAAGAATGTGTAATATTTCTTCAACTACAAAACCATTCACTTTATTAGTTAGTAACATTCTATTAAAAATCTCTATTACATCAATAGTAGGTATACTGGGAAACAGATTTTTTACGTCAAAAGAAACTAAAATTAAGTTATTAGGCAAATCAATGTTCTTTATATTGTCAATTAATTCAATAGAGTTTTTTATACTGTAAATTGGATTGAACTTAGTATTAGATGAAATTATATTTATTAGCTTTTTAGACATTTTGTATAATGGAGAACTTATGAAGCATATTTCTGGTCTAATAGGATAATTTTCCTTATGTAATTTAACTAGGGAAGAGCAGTGCTGTCTTCATTCCAAAAAATTACTTTTACATACTAGATTTAAACCTGTCAAACATTTTACTTTATTTTGTAAAATACAAGCTTAAATTGACATGATAAGAAAAATAAGTGCTCGGACGGGACTTGAACTCGAACCTCAGCATTTATATCCCACTACAAGTAGTAATAATCAGAATATATTATTATAAGAGAAGTAAATGTTTGTACAAGACGTGCTTGGTGGCGTAAACGGTAGCGCACTGGGATATATATATATATATATATATATATATATATATATATATAATTAAATTTTTAACATTGAGCAATGCAAGTTTAAAATGACATGTTAAGAAAAATAAATGCTCGGACGGGAATTGAACCTGGACCTCTATATTTATATCCCACTGCATCCAGTAATACTTACTTACTTACTCACTGGCACTATCGAACCCGTAGGTTCATGGCCGCGCGGACATAAGCTCTCCATACATCCTTATCCTGAGCTAATGCTTTCCAATCATTCCCTGTATTATCTACTTCCTTCAAATCAAAGGCAATGTTATTCTCCCACCTCATTCTTGGTCTACCAACTGGGCGTTTTCCTTCTGGCTTCCCTACAAGAAGCTTCCATGCAAGTCTTTCATTCCCCATACGTGCAACGTATCCTGCCCGTCGCAGTCTACGAAACTTAACTGTTCTTATTATATCTGGCTTCCTATAAAGACCATGTAGTTCATTGTTATGTAGTCTTCTCCATTTACCTGTCTGTTCATCTCTCTTTGGTCCAAAAATTTTGCTTAAGTACTTTATTCTCAAATACTTGTAATCTCCTTTCCTCCCTTAAATTAAGAGTCCATGTTTCGCACCCGTATAATAAAACTGGTAGAATAATAGTTTTATATATTTTCAGTTTAACGTTTTTTGAAACGAGTTGGGACATCAAGAGTCTCTGCAATGCATAATAGCACGCATTTCTAGAATTGAGCCTATGTTTAATTTATTTGTGCATCTCATTCCAATTTGTGATTATTGTCCCTAGATATTTGAATTCGGCCACTTCCTCAAAATTTCCCTCAATTGTCATTAGCTGTCAATTTCCATTATATAATGAATTTCTACGTGTGACATATATTTAGTTTTATTGATATTTACTTCCAGTCCTAATTTCTTAGCGTTACTCAATAGTGTGTGCGTGTTATCCTTTAGTATCTCCTCGGTATCGGCCAATAATACTACATCATCAGCATAAACTAACATGTTATTAATACCATTGAGTTTTAAGCCTTCCTCATTCTCTAACGATTTAATGGCATGCCCTAGTACAAAATTAAATAGTAGAGGAGATGGCGCATCTCCTTTCTTCAACCCATTCTGGATTTCAAATGTGTCCGAAAACTGTTTGCCTACACGCAGCCTACTCGTTGTGCCATTTAGACACGTTCGTATAAGTCTAACTTTTTAGGGATTCCAAACTCCAGCAGGATACTATATAACTTCTCCCCTCTTAATTGAATCACATGCTTTTTTGAAGTCTACATATAGGTGATGTACTGTACCATCATATTCCCATTTCTTTTCTAAAATCTGTCTTATACTAAAAATCTAGCAATAATGAAAATATATTATTATAAGAGAAATGAATGTTTGAAGTGACTTGCTCGGTGGCGTAATCGGTAGCGCACTGCGATATATATATATATATATATATTGTAATTAAATTTTGACACTGAGCATGATAAGAAAAAAATGCTCTGACAGGATTTGAACCCGGACCTCTGGATTTATATCCCACTACATATAGTAATAATGAGAGTACATTACTATAAGATAAATAAACGTTTGTAATAGACTTGTTCGGTGGCGTAATCCGTAGCGCATGTGATATATATATATATATATATATATATAGGGGAAGGTCGTGAATTTTGGGCCGCTTAACGTAAATTCGAGTAACGCCTTTAATTCTATTTAGAAGATTATAAATTTTATAAATGATGAATAGTACAACACAGTACTGATAGCTTTTTGATAACTACGTCGTATAATAATTTCCAGAAAATGTTTTAAAATTAATGTTTACACAAATAATGATTGCGTGTAATTTGGGCCGAGATCGTGTAATTTCGGGAGATAAATCGTGTAATTTGGGCCGATGTCTTATAGGTTGTACACGCAAATATAATTACTCGTATTACTTTTTAAGTGATTAATTTTAAAAATATAAGTAAGAGAATACATTCTCTTTTTCGGGATTTATAAATCTGTAGTACAGTCTGTCCTCATTTGTGTTTCTGAAACAATTATCGAAACAAGAGAAATAAATACACGTAGATAAATAATGAACGTATGTGATTTTTGAGATCACTTCTTGGATTCACAAGGTCAGATCATCAAAGTAATATATAAAAAATTAATAATAATAATAATAATAATAATAATAAAAACAGCAATAACAGTGAGTCATAGCTGAACTAACTTATTGTCGAACACAAAATTAACTAATTAATTAAAATAATAAAAGATTATTAACAAGCACTAAACAATATAAACGATTTGTAATACTAAATTTAATAATGTTACAAATATTAAAAAATAATAAGTACTAAAATAATAATTATATTAGTAAAATAAACTTATGTCCGAACGGCCATGAAACTACGGGTTCTATAGAGCTAGTGACGTATTTGGTAGTAAAGTATTTCTAATAATAAAAATAAATATAATAAAATTATTTTAGTTATGTTCATTATTATAGTAGAAATAATAATAATAATAATAATAATAATAATAATAATAATAATAATAATATGTATCATAAAAATTATAGTAAATACGATACTGAAATATTAATGAAACGTACTTTGAAATATTTGCAGCAGTTTAACTAAAAATACACACACTTGACTTAACCACTAGCTTCAAAAAACTGTTTAAATTTGAACTGAAACCTTTTAGTGAAAATGGACAATATATTTTTTTCGTTTCCTCGAAACCTTGAGGGATACAATAAATCAAGTTTCAGGGGGTTAAGTAGTGCTAAATCCCTTGCTAATCCCGTTACAATCAAGGGGTGAACAAACTTGGAAATATAAAAATTTTAAAAAGCCCAAATTACACGTCGGCCCAAATTACACGGATCTGTCCTATATGTGTGCGTGTGTAATTAAATTTTTGACATTGAACAATGCAAGCTGAAAATGACATGAAAAGAAAAATAAAAGCTCGGACGGGACTTGAACCCGGACTACTTGATTTATATCCCACTACATCTATTAATAATGAGATTATGTTTTTATAAGAGAAGAGAACATTTGTACTATATGCTTGGTGGCGTAATCGGTAGCGCAATGGAATATATATTATTGTAATTAAATTTTGTTACATTGGGCAATGCAAGCTTAATATGACATGATAAGAAAAATAAATGCTCGGACGGGCTTGAACGCGTACCTCTGAATTTATATCCCACGACTTCTAGTTATAATGAGAATATATTATTATAAGAGAAATAAAAGTTTGTACTAGACTTGTTCGGTTGCGTAATCGGTAGCGCAATGGTATATATACATATATATAATTAAATTTTTGACTTTGAGCAATGCAAGCTGAAAATGACATGACAAGAAAAATAAATGCTCGGACGGGCTTGAACCCGGACATCTGGATTTATATCCCACTACATCCAGTAATAATGAGAATATATTATTACAGTATTAATGAATGTTTGTACTTGGCTTGCTCGGTGGCGTAAACATAGAGCACTGGGATAAATCTACAGGTTCGGTTTCAAGTCCCGTCCGAGCATTTATTAATTTTTCTTATCATGTCACGTATATGTATATATAAAGTTGAAGGAGGAATTTTATTCATTTTTATGTTAAAATTGCGCTTGTAATTTAGAATAACATAAAATCATATTTAACATATATATATAGACAGAAACATTTGAAATTTATATTTTAATTTCTTACATGTTAGCTTTCAAATGTGAACAGTACAAAACGTAATATATTTTCAAACATTTTAAACCATGAAAAAATATGATATTTATAATTGTAATTGGTATTTACCTGATAAAGGGGGATTTGTATTTTATTAAATTCAAATCAAAACTGACGTTTTTAATTTTCACTTATAGTGTCGTTGCTGTACAACGTAAGTTGTTAAACGCCTACATATTTGTTTTTTTTCTAAAAAACCCATTTCGTGGAATAGTGTTACGAAGTTAATATTTTTTTTGTAAATCTTGCGAGGCGGAAACATTATATATATCATAATTAAATTTTTGACTATTAGCAATGCATGCACAAAATGACATGATAAGGAAAATAGATGCTCTGACGGGACTTGAACCTGGACCTCTAGATTCATATCCCACTACATCTAGTAATAATTAGAATATATTATTATAAGTGAAATGAATGTTTGTACTAGACTTGGTCTGTGGCGTAATCGGTAGCGTACTGGAATATATATATATATTATTTTCATTATTATTATTATTATTATTATTATTATTATAAAACTTTTGACAAATGCCGATGCAAGCTCAAAATGAAATGATAAAAAATATAAATGCTCGGACGGGAATTGATCCCTGACCTCTGGAATTATATGTCACTATATCTAGTAATTTTGAGAATATATTATAATAAGAGAAATGTATGTTTGTACTAGTCTTGCTCGGTGGCGTAATCGGTAGCGCACTGATATATATTTATTTATATACACATATAAGTAGAATATATTATTATAAGACAAATAAATGTTTGTACAAGACTTGCTCGGTGCCGTAATCGGTAGAACACTGGGATATATACAGGGATTATCATAAAACATGGTGCAAATATATAACGTATATGGTTGAATGTACACGATAATAGAAGCAACAATGTCCCAGTAAACATGGGTCCACAAACCAGCCGTTTGCGAGATAATTACGAATGTATGGTTACAAGCCGCCACTGACGTCATTTTTGTATCATCGTACTAGGTGATTATCTCATTGGACCACACATTCTTCCACGAATTTAATGGACGGAGGTACCTTAGGTTTCTGCGTCGTCATCTTCCAGGATTGCTTGAGGATGTTTCCCTTCAGCAACTTCGGAGTTTGTGGTACATGCATGATGGATCTTCGGCACATTTTGCTGCTGCAGTGAGACGGCATCTAACGCGCAGATACGGCCAAAGATGAATAGGTCGAGGCGGATCTGTACGTTGGCCTCCAAGATCACCTGATCTAAATACTTTGGATTTTTATGTCTTGGGTCACCTCAAAAAACGAAGTGTACAGCACACCCGTTAACACGATTGAAGAACTGGAGCAGAGAGTTGTACATGCTTGTCAAAAATTCAGAAATGATCCAGGGGTTTTCGAAAGAATTCGACATTCATTGCAGAGACGAGCTCAGTATTGCATCCAGATGCAAGGAAGACACTTTAACATATCCTTTAACAGGTAACCCATAAGTGAAGTGAACTGTGAAATGTGAACTAAATGAGATGAAAAATTAATAGTAAAGTCTAAATTCAAATAAATTTCTACTAACTAGCACGAAGTTTACAATTAAGTCAGTGGCGGCTTGTAACCATACATTCGTAATTATCTCGTAAACGGCTCGTTTGTGAACCCATGTTTACTGGGAAATTGTTGCTTCTATTATCGTGTACTTTCAACCATATAAGTTTGCGCCATCCTTTATGATACACCCCGTATATATACAATTACATTTTTAACATTGAGCAATGCAAGCTTAAAATAACATGATAAAAAAAATAAATGCTCGGACGGGACTTGAACACGGATCTCTATATTTATATCCGATTTCATCTAGTAATAATGAAAATATATTCTTATATGACAAATGAATGTTTCTACTAGACGTGCTCGGTGTCGTACTCGGTAGAGCACTGGGATATATATATATATATATATATATATATATATATATATATTAGATGGCCCGGCGAACTTCGTATCGCCTTTAACTATTTTTACGTTAATTTTTCCATATGGTTTTGTTGATTGAGATGGATTTATGTTGTCTGCATTGTCAGTATCATCCGCAAGTGTATCATAAGAATTATATACATTTATTGATGGAATATTTTGAGGAGGCTTGCTGATTTCATTATACTTTCGTTTTTCCTACGAACTTGTTGCCAGTTCGGATTCCAATCATCAGCAAGAAGTCTCTGTATAGTAATATCATCTTGTGATATATTATAGTCATCTTGGTTTTCATTTAATTGAGGCATGGATATTGTTTCTGTAATATCAGGCATATTATTATAACTAACAGACTCACTTACAGTTCTGTTATTACGTTCCTTAGGACCTTCATATGTTTTTAAATTGACATTCTTCTTAAATGTAAGATTTTATGTCACATAGGCCTATACCAATTTGCGGAAATTCACTTGATATCTTATCATTCAGGGTCTCTAGAACTGATTCGCCATATTGTTCAATGTCCCTTCTCGGTCCAGTAAAATTTAAATTAAGTTTCTGTCTTTCAGCCAGATTACTTAAAACTAATACTTACACACGAAGTTAATATTATTATCAATATATTGAAAATAAAATAAACACTGAACATAGTTAAATTATGAAATAATCAATATTTGTAATTCAATTCAAATTCGCAGTTGCAACAAAAAGCACAGCCACCTGGATCTCTCTTTGTTAAATAATAAACCAATTACCTTACACCGTCATCTGTTAGAATCGTATGGAACTCACAGATAATTATAACTCTTTGTTAAATAATAAAGAAATAATTTGCAATAAAAAATAATGCGATTATAATTTAGTTATAAACAACCGTAGGTCTCAAGTTAGATCAAACAGCACACAATGTGCAAAATTTTATTAAAATCGGTATAGTAGTTGTTTATTCCATCGCGGACAAACAACGTGACACGAAATTTTTATATATTAAGATATTATAATTAAATTATTGACATTGAGCAATGCAGGCATAAGAAGAAATGATAAGAAAAATTAATGTTAGGGCGGGACTAGAACCCGGACCTCTGGATTTACATCCCACTACTTCTTGTAATAATGAGAATACTTTATTATTGAGTAAGTCCATATGTGACTGACTGACATTTACAATAAATTTTTGCAGCAAAACGGTTGCATAAATATTACAATTGATTGAAATTAGGGGTGTTATCTACGTGATATGATAGAGGAATAGTGTGTGGTTATGACTGTACTTAAATATACAACTTCTGAAGAAAAACAGTGTTATTTATTATCTATCAAAGTATGTGTGACTGACTGACATAAATGTCACCTCATCATGCAGCTTAACATGTCCATCTGCATCATGATCTGAAGTGTGATTCCTAATTCAATTTTCAAAATACCGTTTGGAGCACACATTTCAAGTTGCATTCTCAATAAAAACGAACCAAAATCACAATTATGACCAGAGTTATAACCTAATATATGATGTGTGACTGACTGAATACATTCTGGACTGACTGTCATATTTGAATTGTATTAAGACTTTAATATTCTGGAGCTGCAAATATTACACAAATATTACAAAATAATATGAAATTACAATAGATAAGTCCACCTCTGTGGTCTCGAGGTAGCGTGCTGCATTGTCACGCAGCGGGCCCGGGTTCGATCCCCGGTCGGGACAGTTTTTCTGGGTGAGGTTTATATCGGGGTTTTTCCTCACCTGTAAGATAAATGTCAAGAAAACTTTAAGGTCCAAACAGTCCCCGACACCATATGGCCATCATCAACCTTATCAACATCATGATCCTTCACCGGTGTGGAAAGCAACGGGAAGTTACCACATCTACCCTTCCCTAGTAAAGCTGTAAGCACAGTATGGAAATGCTATGATTCAGTGAAAGACCTACCCTCGGGCAGAATTACTATGGATGGATAATATATAAAAAGCGATAATATGGAGGTAAATAAAGAACTTCACTCCTTTTATCATGTATAGGAAATGTACAATTTGGTATTCTGTAAAAATATTAAATAAACAGTGTAATTTATTTAACTTGTTACCATGTATCATTTTAAATTTCACAAAATAAAGAAAATATTAACTTCTTAAGAACTATAGTTAAATATGCCTAATATGAGTATAATTTTATTACATCCATATTAACTGATTAAAATTTATCTGATGCTGTTAATAGATTGAACCATTAAAATAAATAAAAATTCCGATATGGAATTTGCATTGTTCGTTCCAGAACACTAAGATTAACTTTCACGCGTCTCAACTATAAAGACAAAAAAAAACGAAAAAGTACAGTATACAAATTATTGAAATTTTTATTTAAATATGGAAATTTCTGTTCTAATTACGAATGTATGGTTACAAGCCGCCACTGACTTCATTGTAAACATCGTCCTAGTTAGTAGAAATTTATTTGAATTTAGACTTTACTATTAATTTTTCATCTCATTTAGTTCACATTTCACAGTTCACTTCAATTATGGGTTACCTGTTAGTATGTTAAAGTGTCTTCCTTGCATCTGGATGCAATACTGAGCTCGTCTCTGCAATGAATGTCGAATTCTTTCGAAACCCCCTGGATCAAGTCTGAATTTTTGACAAGCATGTACAACTCTCTGCTCCAGTTCTTCAATCGTGTTAACGGGTGTGCTGTACACTTCGTTTTTGAGGTGACCCCAGACAGAAACATCCAAAGGATTTTAGATCAGGTGATCTTGGAGGCCAAGATACAGATCCGCCTCGACCTATTCATCTTTGACCGTATCTGCGCGTTAGATGCCGTCTCACAGCAGCAGCAAAATGTGCCGAAGATCCATCATGCATGTACCACAAACTCCGATGTTGCTGAAGGGAAACATCCTCAAGCAATCCTGGAAGATGACGCCGCAGAAACCTAAGGTACTGAATCGCGCGGGGTCAGTTAAGCCCCGCCGTAGCGATAGCGTTAAGATCTCTATTGTTTAAGTGGTCTTTGGCCCGAGCGGTTGGCCTTGGTTTTGGAGGATGAATTCTACATTTAAACATGTTAAAAACACAGTAAACGAAAAAATAACAGTATTTATTAAAATAAAACCAAACATAAAGAAATATTAGATCAACACATATAAAACAATTTATTAAAGTCAGCTGAAATCGCCATATTGTCAAACGACAAAATACTAAAGTGTTAAAATTCAGAGAGAGAAAACAATAATTTAAAAATATTCAACTTTGTTCATTAATCTAAGTTCTTTGGACCATTTGGTCCTTTAATTAATTCTATGTCTGAAAAATGACCATTAAAGAATGATAAAAAGATTTATATTACCAATGTAGAGCTGCCTCCCCTGCCGGGGGACCGCGTTCGGTCCCGCCGCCGTTCTGACTTTTTCCACTAAAAATCCGGGCTTTTATATTATTATCTTTACCTTTCACCATCCCCTATAACTAATGGAAACCCTATTTTGTTGCCCCATCTGTAGTAATATTCCTAGTTATTTCATGGTCAAGTTATATAAGGTGTTTTTAACTTCTTATCCTAATGTGTTTGGGTTATATACGTTTTCGTAAGAGTTTCCTATTTGGTTGAAACTAACAAGTTGTTTTTGATATTATATAAGATTTCGTAAGTGTGTCTTCATTGATTGAAAAATATATTGATGTGAAATAGTCATTTTATAACAATTTTTCCCTAGTTTTTTATCTATAAAACTCTTATGTATATTTTGAATGAGACTTCAATCCGCATTTAAAAGGTGAATATTTATGCCCTATTTTTTTGGTATAATACACATGTATATGTGTCTATCCTTTATCGGCTTTTTATAGTATTTTATTATTATGGCAGTTAGGCCCTAGTGCAGGCATAACAGGTACTTCCGTCCATTAAGGTTTCGTGAATGAATGTGTGGCCCAATGAGATAATCACCTAGTACGATGATACAAAAATGACGTCAGTGGCGGCTTGTAACCATACATTCGTAATTATCTCGCAAACGGCTCGTTTGTGGACCCATGTTTACTGGGACATTGTTGTTTCTATTATCGTGTACATTCAACCATATACGTTTTATATAACATTGATCAATGCAAGCTTAAATTAACATAATAAAAAGAAATCCACGGACGGGACCTAATCCCGGACCTCTGGAATAATATCCCACTACATCCATTAATAATGAGAATATATTATTATAATAGAAATGGATGTTTGTACTAGATTTGCTCGGTGGCGTAATCGGTAGCGCACTGGGATATATATATATTATTATTATATAATTTATTATTAAAGTTTTGACAAATGCCTATGCAATCTCTAAATGTCTTGATAAAAAATATAAATGCTCGGACGGGAGTTGAACCCGGACCTCTGGATTTATATCCCACTACATTTAGTAATAATGAGAATGTATTATTATATGAGAAATAAATGTATGTACTACACCTCCTCGGTGGCTTAATCTGTAGCGCACTGGGATACAAATATATATATATATATATATATATATATATAAAATAAATTAATTTTTGACACAGAGCAATGCTAGCTTAAAGTGATATAAGAAAAATAAGTGCTCGGACGGGATTTGAACCCGGACATCATCATTTTTAACTCAGTACATGTAGTGTAAACAAGACTGTAGGGTTGAAACCCGAAAGTCTTTTTTCCTTACAGGATATCTCTCACCTCCCGGGGGTTTGTCCTGACATTTGTCTTATTAACTTACTTTAAGTGGGAGTGGAACTGATGTCAATTGGCGATTTCATCTGTAACCTGGAAGTATTTTGTTCTCAGTCTAAGAGGTTAGATCGTCTTTATCTTGCTAATTGCCCCGGATACCCTTAATTGTGTCGTAATATCGGTAAGATCTGTTTACTTAGTGAGAACACTATACTTCTTCTAAAAAAATTACAATATAACATGTCTTCCTGGCTTGAAAGAAAAAATATCGACACTATAAAAACATTTTCACTAAAAATGGCTTCTCATCTCCGTCCTTCTTCCTTGTTTAAACCTTCTTGTGGTTTCTTTTGAAACGACGCACTATCACTTTAATTCACATCCGACGCACTTAACAAAATTGCGTTTCTTTTTTTGTTTTTCACTTCGAAAGTTCTAATTTTAAAAAAAATATCAGAACTGCTGTGTCTGCTGTGGCTAGCTTGGAGGTCAGGGTTCGTGTCTGCTTGCCTCGATGGAGGGTGCGATGTTCTAATGATCGAGTTCGTGGATCATTTTCAGCTGCCGTTGGTCCAGGTAGGCCTTTGATTTGGTTATGCCTAGTTTCTTTAAACAAACCCCAGTTAGGTCCAAGGAGAGCTTGTGAAGGGTTTGATAGGAATTAATCTTGACGTGGAGTTTGTTTTCTTGATTCATCTATAGGAAACATTTGGAATGAAGGATGTTAGGCCAATGATGACGTTGGAGATAGTTATTATTTTTTATAATTGCCTGGGTTTTTTGTTCTTTACTGCTCGTGAGGTTTTGCTTTAGCTGGTTGCGAGTCTGGACATTCACCCATCTTATGCTCCGTCACGAGATGTGTAGTTGGTCCTGGCAGCACTATGCTGTGGCTCTCGTCCTCAGGTGTACAGGAGGTAGTTGGTCCTGGCAGCTCTATGCTGCGGTTCTCGTCCTCAGATGTACAGGGTGCGCCGTGAGTCTGGCCCTCTTAATCTTGCTCCCATCATGAAGTGTCGTGGTGGTGGCCGCAGGTCCAGGCGAGAAGCTGGTAGTTTTTCCTTTTTTTTTCTGAAATCTTAGGGCATTAGTTAGAACCTGGGAGGATACTTTAAACATCGATTACTGGTTTGGAGGATATCCCGCTCTACATGGGTCCGCAATTTTTTTTATCACTCCTTGTCATAAAATGGTCATTTTACCCTCATCGCTTAGATGCTTCATTGTTCAGCCATCTTATCTCCGATACTATATTCCGAACCCTGCTTACTAGACGTCCTGGCTTTAGGTCTCATTGTTATCTACATTGTATCATTTAGTTTTTGTTTATTACGTGCACCCATGTCCCTATCTGTCCCTTATAGCTAGCCTCAATTTGCAAAAGGGAATGCTCTTATGTTTCTGGAAATATGATTCTCATGAATCATTTACGCCCTTATTGCAATTCAGGTTTCACGGGTTTCAAAAAATGTTCAGTATCTTACCGTATTTTACCGCTTGTTTTCAAAACTTTCCATTGCTTGGTTAAAATTTTAATTTTGCTTTTCCCTCTCTAGAGTCCTGGGTTCGATCGAGTGTGCTCGCCTACACATAAATCGCTAGGGCTTTAAGATGTAAATACTACTTAGTACGACTTGTAACCTGAATTCCGTATATCATTCCCTCGTGAGGTCCTGATTTTGAGAGCATTTCCTTTCTTCTATCCGGGATGCGTCTTTGCATCTTAAATTCTCTCGTTTCTAACATATCTGTCGATTTCCCGTTCTACAGCCTACATAGTTAACTCAATAAAAAATCTAAGTGGTGTTGTTTCCTTAAGTCCTTCCTAATTCGTTCGTTCGGCAATATCTCATTCGTCCTCTTGAATTTCTGTATTTAACTTTTTACATTACTCCTGATTATGCGTGGACTTTATTCCGTGTCTTGGGTCCCCATTTTACCCATGGGTTTAACCTCTCCCTTTTGTCATCTCCTACCTCTTTATTTTCCTCTTAATTTCCATATACGTTTTTGAGTTAGTTCCTGGTCTCATACGTGTAGACTTATTCCCTATCTTACCTATGGTTTTAACCTCTAAGTTCGTGTACAACCCCATGTGTTTAACCTCTAATTTCTTGTACTATCCTTATGTGTTTAACTTCTAATTTCTTGTATTACCCTATGTGTTTAACCTCTAATTTCGTGTACTCCTTATGAGCTTAACCTCTAATTTCATGTACAACCTATGTGTTTAACCTCTAATTTCGTGTACTCCTTATGAGTTTAACCTCTAATTTCATCTGCATTCCCTAAGTGTTTAACCTCTAATTTCTATGTACTATCCTTATGTGTTTAACCTCTAATTTCCTGTATTCCTTATGTGTTTAACCTCTCTTTGTATGTACTACCTAATGTGTTTAACCTCTCTTGATATGTAATATCCTTACTTAGGTCAATCTGTCTCTCTTGGCTCTACTCGTCGATCGCACAATCGTATGTATGTGTGTTTCCTTTTGTATTCTTCTCTAGTGTCCCAACGTTTCTGATATCCCTGACTAGTATTCGTTGTCTCTTCGTTATGACCATATTCTATGTGTGCGTACGGCTTTCTCATCGCGGTTTTCCTGGCATCATTATCGACTCTGGATAGACCGCTGGCTATCTCTTTTTCGTGCTTCGTGCATTCCTAATTTCTTGCAAATAAAGCCGGGTGAGCCGGCGAATTCACCGCGCAACGACCATGAAGACCAGGAATGGGCTCGACCTCCGACATCGGTGACTCGGTTATTACCTTGCACGACCACGAGGCGGAGGCCGGGATGCTTCCATCCTCGTCAACAGTGACTCGGTTCCTTCCTGACACACCCTCTAATTCTGTCGCTCCAGAATTTCCCTACGTTTTGTATCCTTGGGGTGGGTTAGCCAATTCGTCGGGCGCGACCTTGAGGACCAGGAATGGGCTGCCTCCCAACTTGGTGACTCGACTATTGTTCGGGCTCGGCCTCAAGGGAGAGGACAGCTAGTTCCACTCCTGGTCGACAGTGACTCGAGTCATTCCTAACCCCACCCCTCTCATCCTGCTGCCTCAGAATCTCGATTTCGACGTTAATCTTAGGGAGAGCCTTCTTGAGCTCATCGGACGACGGCCTCATTATCGGAGTGGATTTGATCCTATTCTCTTCTGATGGTGATCCTACTATTGCCCTCATCACTCCCTAAACACGGGTATCACTTCTGTTTCTCGTGGGTCTCTCTGCCCGTTTTGCTTAGCGTTTTCGTTTGTCTTTAGTTTCTCGGATGCCTAATCTCTCCCTAAAGGATGCTGTTCCATATGGTCCCTAACGTTAGTGCCAAGCCGGCAAGGTTTTATGGCCAGTGCCCCAAGATCATTTTGGAGTTCTCTGTCTCTAGATCATGTCATAACGGGGGTGTCCCACCTTCCGACTTGCACCTGCCTAGCTTTCTCCCCAGCTCATTGGCGAAGTGTTCAGGCAACTCGCCAAATTGTCGAGGTAATAATCCTCTCCAAAAGGGTCCTTAGTCCTTCCCAACTTGTATCTCTGTGTGCTACTATGTAAATGTTTTATCTCTGTGTGTGTATGTCTAACGTTACCTAGCCAAGATTGACCTAAGTTGTAGCCTATCCTCGTGTATCTCCGCGTAGGCCTAAATATGAAGAGTCTTAAGCGATCTAGTTTTCATCTAATATCGTAATATGTCAGATCCCATGTGTGTGTGTGTGTGTGTCTACTTCTCGACTGATCACTAGTCCTAACTGACATGGAACGAGCCTGCAGGTCAAAGAGTCTAGACGTCTTTAGACACTTCAATCTTTTCCAAGCCAGTCCATTCCAGCAGGAACCATTGCCGGAAGAGGGTATTATTTGTTGTGTCATACTCAGTAATAGTATTTTGTGTAACCCCTGGGTTCCCATTTGAACTTTCATTTTCTACTAGATCGGATAAAACATCTCACTGGTTGTCGAGTATCCTAATTTCCACCAAAAATAATGATAAAGCCCTAAAAAATATTTATGGGAATAAGTCTATCCTTTTTTATCACTTCTGCAAGCATCTTGTTTCTGCCTCCACTCCGTATTTCTCACTAGTAGAGTTCTACGATAGCGCCAAGTCTCCATTCCCCTCTTCTGTTCGAGCTCTCTCTTATTTATTCAGAATTCCCATTCTTTCCGTTTCCGAAACCTTAATCTGAATTACGGATCAAGCGAGTCCTCCCTTAATTGCGCTAGCCTCTATGACTTTACTCAAGATTTAAACTTGACTTATGATTTAGAAACGCCTCATACTGTAGTCGAGCCCTTTAAAAGATTGCGCCCGCCGGTATCGTTGTAAATCTCTCAACACCGCATGAGAGGTTAACCAAAAAAAAATTAAGCTATTATTTAACCTGAAGTTCGGTCGTCTTCCCTTCCATGAGTCTAATGTTATTTCCTTTAGGGAGGTGTGTGGTGCCTGCTTTGCTTTATTGCGCTAAATCTCCATTCCTCGCTTTGATCGATTTCTCTCTAATTTATCCTAAGTTTTATTCCCCCTTTTCCCTACTATTTGGTTTCGAAACTAGAATCTACATTCCTCATTAGTTGCGTTCCCAATTTTGATTGCGCTACTTTTCCATTCCCCTCTTTGATCGAGTTCTCGTTTATTTCATCTTAAGTTTTCCATGCCCCTTTTCCATACTCTGGGGTTTGAAATCTAGAGTCCCTCTGATTGCTAATACATGCCACTTTTATTTCCTGTAAATGTCATGGGTCTTTAAGTGGTTACTAATTTTTATATCACTTCTTTTTATTTAAAGTACGCTTTCTGATGACAAGAAAAAATAATATTTATTTCTCTGCAAATGCAAATAGTATAAATTTTGTTCATATTCCTAATGTAGTCTGTTTGGAGTTCTTATCTATGTGGATAATCTAACTTTCACCTCCCAAAATAAACACATTCCAGAGCCTTGGCTGAAAACTGCTGTTATGTGACCTGCTAATAGACACTCAGTCTCTTGCACGTAGAGTGAAGATTGACTTTCCCTTAAATTTAATTAGTTATTTGTTTCCTTGGGGAAGTCAAAATGGTGGTGAGTTCACACATTTTTTATCTGAAAACCTCTATATCCTTGAACGGTCCCTAAAATTAGTTTTATGGTTATTGTTATTATTATTTGTCATCCAATCTCTTCCATATTTTTATTATTATTATCTTTTATTATGAACGTATGATTTGTACCCGAACTTCGTGTGTTGATTATTATTTTATTGTGTTTATTATTATTATTATTAGTTTTAAACCACTCAGTTAGTAGCTCTCTGTTTTTTTGGTCTAACTCTCGATTTTTAACTGAAGAACGTTCCTACATATTATAAGGTGCTCGCCTTTACCATAAAATATTCTAGGATAACAATTCCAGCAACGAAATCGGTATTATTTGCCTCATGCCCTGCCTTGTCATTGTCGCACGGTAGGCGATTTAACTCTAATAGTGTTTAAAATTACTTTGATATACTTCGTATGATTATTTATTCTACTAGCATAGTGGTTAAAGCACTGCGCTACTGGTAAAGCACTGCGCTACAAGCCCAAAAGTCTGGGGTTCAAGTCCCGGTGGATATAGGATTTTTAACCTGATCCAAACTTTCTGGCGGACCTATGGCACTGGGGTCGATTCAGCCTCTAACTGACATGAGTACCAGACGCTTGTTCTGGGGAAAGGGCGGCCGTCACGCAGGGATGATAACCCGGGCTGACATTAATTGCCGATTGTCTAGAAATATTGGAAGCCCTAACGTCCCATTACCTCAAGGCCTCCTGTAGGGGGAATATGTTACTTCATTTTACCACTCTTATTACTTTATTTCCAAATTCTCTGACTTTTATGTATTCCAATTCCCTAACTATTTTCCTGCTAGTCTGCGGTTATCATTTTTGTAATTAAATTATTTATAGTCCTATTATTAGATTTATTTTAACATATTTATTTTCCCAATATAAATCACTCACATCTTTGCAAGTTATAATGTGGCCATACGTGGGCCAAGATTAATTACCTAACTAGTATTAGTGAAAAGGTCTCAGTGTGGATGCACGAGTTGCTACATGGGGACTTACATATTAACCCCTGAGCGCGGTTTGACGTACATATACGAGACCGGCTTCCTCCCTTCTGTGCGGTCATTTAAAAGCCCATGCAGTCCATCTGCGCGGTAGTATTTTTAAACTATTCACCCAGTAACTTATTTTAGATAACTAACTAACTAACTCACTGGCACTCTCGAACCTGTAGTTCATGGCCGTGCAGACATAAGCTCTCCATACATCCCTATCCTGAGCTAATGTGTTGTAATCATCCCCTGTATGATCTAATTCCCTCAATTCATATTTAATATTATTCTCCCATTCATTCTTGGTCTAGTAACTGGCCGTTTTCCCTCTCGTTTTCCCACAAGAAGCTTCCATACACGTCTTTCATTACCCATTCGTGACAGATGTCCTGCCCATCGCAATCTACGAGACCTAATTTATGTCATTATATCAGGCTTCCTATAAAGACCATGTAGTTATCTGTTATGTGGAGCTTATTTTAGATATATACCAAATTATTAATACATGATATTTAGTTACATTATATTTCTAATCTTACCTTGGTTATACATATCCTTTGCTCACGGAAAGTCGATTTTGATATTGATTGTAGAGCGTATTTATTTGTTTCTTCAACAATAATATTCAACAACGTGTGGTCGAATATTTCCTCGAATATAGCAACAATGTCCCCAGAAACATCGAACTGTGGACCACTGATGTCACGGAATGTCTCTCGTATTGAATTAAACGTGTCCATATTTTGCCATACAAAATCTGTGGACACTCCCCCTAGCCCTGTAGCAATCAAAACACGTGTAAGTGTCTGAATATGTCCCTCGTCAACACAGCAGATGTCACTATCACTTATATCGTGAGGAGGTTGTGTATAGTCAAGTGCAAAGAAACTATCCTCACTATCTGATATAGACGCTAAATCACTATGTCTATCAATCTCATCTAAAATTTTGTTGACAAACTTAAAATGTTTCTCTTCTGACAACACTTGGTTTTCTGCACAGGCACGAGCCACGGTTTCACAAAGACTGCGATAATTGTTTCAAAAGAAAATTTGAGACCACACAATGAGACACTTTACAGATATTTATTCTTTTTTGGCAAAAATAAGGAACAGGATATGTTCAGAAGAGGGTCTGGCTGAAAAAAAGTATTTTCTTTCACTAACAAGTAGCCACCTCACTCCACTTGCCCTGTCATAAATTATGTCGTAACATGAAGGGGAATCTTTCCTTAACAGGGTGACAAAAATAAGTTCTCCAACATGTAAAACAACCTAGTTATAGGCTTTGGAAATCATAGATGTACCACGCATGTTGACATGGCAATCTGCATGTGGATATTTAAAAGTCCTGGCGTTTTAACACGTCCTTCTGCATCTGGGAAGGGAACGCAATGTTTACATGTCCACGTTGATGGGTTAATCGATTTATTTTTCTTGTCCTTTTATTTGTTATGTCAATAATAGTTTTGATTATTAGCCCGAATATAATTAGAATTTTAATTGTTTGAGATGGATTAGGGTTAGTTTCATACGGAGTGGCTGTAATGGTTAATATAGCCTCCGTTAGATGGCTCTGCAGTCATCGTTGCCATTTTGTAAAAACGTAATAATAGACGCCAGCAAACTTCCCATTTCTTTATCCTAAAAAAACAAATTACCTAGTTAATAAACCATAAATTACTTTTTCGTATCCTACTTCTGTCCATGATTCAGTAAGATATCCAAGATCGTGTTTTACGTGAATAAATAAAAAATATGAATGTTTACATAGTACAAAAAGTATTTAGTGCATTAGTGGCGTAAGTATTAGATGTGTCCGCGATCTTGTTTGCTCAAATTTATTACCCTTTTCGTAAAAAAATTAAAAAAAATCAATCTAGTGGTGTGTAAAAGCAACCTATGATCCCTTGGGCTTATCTCTCGTGGTGATGCTTTCAGAAATGATTTATGAATACATTTGATCCTGCCACGTCTTCCCGATAGACGAAATAATAAAATATGTCATTATCAACGTACAATTTATTAACAGTGAATGAGATATTGCCTTAATTAACAAAAAATATTAAATCAATTTCATTACTAGATTCTACAAATATTCTGAAAAAAATCATAACCTAGGTTAACAACCAAAAAATATCATTTAACTGAAAAAAAACTTTGTCAAAATCATCAACAACACCCAATCCATAAAATTATATTTATCCAAAAAAATCAAGTTCTGTAATGAACATAACATATATAATAGCCCAGAAAGATAAAACATTTGTAGAAAAACATCAATACCAAAATTATTAGAATAAATCCTAAAAACAGCGATATATTCACATCCCCAAAATTTACCCATTGTCCATAAAAACCCCAAAAATTTGATCGTAAAAAGAAATAAAATAACCTAAAGCCAGTTAATAATAATGTCCCAAAGTTGAAAATTTTCTGGTTTCTCCTCTGCTTTAAAAGACATAGTTTATTCATTAGTACCAATGTGACTCTTATCTTCCCTATTAAAAAAAATATAGATTTTGACTGTATACGAATTGAAGGTTAATTTTGTGGGATCTAAGGTTCGTTTCTTTATCCGTGAATATAATAGAATATTATGTTCACGAATATCGCACCGCTGGTTCACCAGAATGTTACGCGCGGGGTCAGTTAAGCCCCGCCATAGCGATAGCGTTAAGATCTATATTGTTTAAGTGGTCTTTGGCCCGAGCGGTTGGCCTTGGTTTTGGAGGATGAATTCCACATTTAAACATGTTAAAAACACAGTAAACGAAAAAATAACAGTATTTATTCAAATAAAACCAAACATAAAGAAATATTAGATCAACACATATAAAACAATTTTTTAAAGTCAGCTGAAATCGCCATATTGTCAAACGACAAAATACTAAATTGTTAAAATTCAGAGAGAGGAAACAATAATTTAAAAATATTCAACTTTGTTCATTAATCTAAGTTCTTTGGACCATTTGGTCCTTTAATTAATTCTATGTCTGAAAAATGACCATTAAAGAATGATAAAAAGATTTATATTACCAATGTAAAGCTGCCTCCCCTGCCGGGGGACCGCGTTCGGTCCCGCCGCCGTTCTGACTTTTTCCACTAAAAATCCGGGCTTTTATATTATTATCTTTACCTTTCACCATCCCCTATAACTAATGGAAACCCTATTTTGTTGCCCCATCTGTAGTAATATTCCTAGTTATTTCATGGTCAAGTCATATAAGGTGTTTTTAACTTCTTATCCTAATGTGTTTGGGTTATATACGTTTTCGTAAGAGTTTCCTATTTGGTTGAAACTAACAAGTTGTTTTTGATATTATATAAGATTTCGTAAGTGTGTCTTCATTGATTGAAAAATATATTGATGTGAAATAGTCATTTTATAACAATTTTTCCCTAGTTTTTTATCTATAAAACTCTTATGTATATTTTGATTGAGACTTCAATCCGCATTTAGAAGGTGAATATTTATGCCCTATTTTTTGGTATAATACACATTTATATATGTGTCTATCTTTATCGGCTTTTTATAGTATTTTATTATTATGGCAGTTAGGCCCTAGTGTAGGCATAACAGGTACCTCCGTCCATTAAGGTTTCGTGAATGTATGTGTGGCCCAATGAGATAATCACCTAGTACGATGATACAAAATGACGTCAGTGGCGGCTTGTAACCATACATTCGTAATTATCTCGCAAACGGCTCGTTTGTGGACCCATGTTTACTGGGACATTGTTGCTTCTATTATCGTGTACATTCAACCATATACGTTTTATATAACACTGATCAATGCAAGCTTAAATTAACATAATAAAAAGAAATCCACGGACGGGACCTAATCCCGGACCTCTGGAATAATATCCCACTACATCCATTAATAATGAGAATATATTATTATAATAGAAATGGATGTTTGTACTAGATTTGCTCGGTGGCGTAATCGGTAGCGCACTGGGATATATATTATTATATAATTTATTATTAAAGTTTTGACAAATGCCTATGCAATCTCTAAAAGTCTTGATAAAAAATATAAATGCTCGGACTGGAATTGAACCCGGACCTCTGGATTTATATCCCACTATATTTAGTAATAATGAGAATGTATTATTATATGAGAAATAAATGTTTGTACTACACCTGCTCGGTGGCTTAATCTGTAGCGCACTGGGATACAAATATATATATATATATATATATATATATATATTATATATATATATATATATATATAATAAATTAATTTTTGACATTGAGCAATGCTAGCTTAAAATGATATAAAAAAATAAGTGCTCGGACGGGATTTGAACCCGAACTTCATCATTTTTAACCCACTACATGCAGTTAAAATCAGAATATATTATTATAAGAGAATTACATATTTGTACAAGGCTTGGTTGGTGGCGTGATCGGTAGCGAACTGGGATATATATATATATTAATTAAATTTTTGGCATTGAGCAATGCAGGCATAAGATGAAATGATAAGAAAAATAAATGTTAGGATGGTACTTGAACCCGGATCTCTGGATTTACATCCTACTACATCTAGTAATAATGAGTATATTTTTTTTTATATAGAGAATTCTATGTTTGTATTACATTTGGTCAGTGGCGTACTAGGCAGCGTAGATATATATATATATATATATTGTAACTAAATTTTGACATTGAGCAATGCGAGCTTAAAATGACATAAATAGAAAAATAAATGCTCTGACGAGACTTGAACGCGGAACTCTGGAAATATATCCCACGACTTCGAGTAAAAATGAGAATATATTATTATAAGAGAAATATATGTTTTTACTACTCCTCCTCGGTGGCGTAATCGGTAGCACACTGATATATATATATATATATATATATATATAATGTGTAATGGATATCACACTGAGGTACAGACTAGAGAGTCGAGCGTCAGTAGCTGAGGAAGAAGGTTCATCGCATCGGTCCTGCATTCGTCTAGCTTCGCGGCAGATGGACGTCATGTAACCAACGTGGGCACCATCACCAATTCGTCGGCCAGCAGCGGAAGTGGAAGGTTGTCTCCAGCACCGAGAGAAGCGCTCCTAGCAGACCGGCGATCAAGCACTCACCCAGCGGTGACTGGGTTCGAGAACAGATAGCAATATCGAAACCAGCGACTGCGTCAACGCAGCTAACCTATAGCCAAGGCTTGTCCGACAGCTTTAGGGTTACCAAGCCCAACTATACCCATTAGCACCTCATAACCTCAAAAGGCACTAGGTCTTATCCCATCTGCCCCAAGCTCGGCCTCTCACCCAAGGTCTTTGTCAGGGCACTTCCAACCTGTCAACCACCTCCCATACCTATAACACCAGCCCAATATTGGACCACGTAGGCCTGGATCGGGCGAAAGCTCATCTGTATGTACTCCATTCGCGCAGCGTACGCGGCGTGGACAGGAAAATAATGTAGCCAGTGCTACTATTGTAGTCGAGTCCACTCCTAATGTCCTCCCATCCCCGGAGGTTCCCCCGCCGGTCAGCGGGGGCTCATCTGGGGGTCCGAGGACGAAGGACTCGCAACCATGTAAGTCGAAACCTCCTTCCCTGCTGGTGAGTCGGCAATTTACCGTAGCTCTCGCAGCGGTGAACAGGGAGTACGCAAAGACCGAACCTCTTGCATTCATTTGCAAGGCGGAAGGATTCGGGACAAGGGTTAGGCTAACTTCAATGGGAGCCTATTACAAGTACCGACAGCTGCTGCTTCGGCGTAATATTTCTCATCGCGAGGAAAATAAGAAACCGCGGATACCAATAAGGAAATTCGTAGTCAAAGGAGTCGATTCCGATGTGGAAACTTCTGAGATCCGGGACTGCCTGGGCGGTCATGGCTTCAAGGTTCTCTCGGTCGTCAACATGACTTCTGGGAGGATTAAGAGCCGTTGCCTATGTTTCTGGCGGTCTTGGCGGAAGGGCCCACAGTTTGCGGGGTGACCGAACTTCAGCGATTGTGCCACTACCGAGTAAAAATTGAACCGTACCGGTGCACGAAGCCACCACCCAACAGCGCATCGCGAAAAAAGGCGATAGTACAGGATGATCCTGCTATCAAGAAAAATGCAGTTCCAGTTGAGTTCGCTCCTGCTGCCATTCCCAATAGTTTAATCACTGAGGAGTCCATCGCTCTTCGCCCTGAGCTTCCTGGATGGGTGACCGTCACAGCAAATACAGATGCTTTCAAAGGCACTGGAAATAAACATAAAAGAACTGGACCACGTAGGACCCAGGCAACGCAGGCCTCGCAGACAGAGGACCTAGACCCGGCCACACCTGAGCCTATAAAGCAACGATCCGCGGGCACTCAAACTGTCCCGGAACCGTTAGAGATTAAAATGACGCAAACCGAGGGCACTCAAACTGCCCCGGAACCGTTGGAGATTAAAACGACGCAAACCGAGGGCACTCAAACTGTCCCGTATTGGCCTGAACCTCCGCGCCCTCAGGTCGTCAAGAAACGTCCTCAACGGAAAAATAGAGGAGTGGATGGACCACGCATTTGCCTGTGTTGGGATGACTGCCCGACATATGATGGTATGGCGGATGGAATTCCACATAACATCTTTGCTGCTTTAGAGAAACCAATCTCTGAACGCAAACCCAATGCTTATCTTCACATTGTTTTTAAATATGAAGGTAGGATATTAATCGGTTGTGACGTGTTATCTGTCTAGGGATTCCCTCCCAGGCGCTAACGCCCCAGCTCGACATGATGTATCATTCCATTGCAAGGTGATTTACCGGTTATTCACCTCAAGAACCGCACAACCAGGAACCAGGATCGATTTTGGCCATTTTTCGAAATTCTTTACTTAACTTCACCCCTACTCTGCTAATGTTTTCGGTGGTTTTCCTTAGCGTAAAGACAAATGTCGGAGTAGGTCCCTAATCTCCACCAGTAGTCTTACTTACTCCAAATATTTTCTAAATTCAAAATTCCGAACATACGACCCAAATTATCTCCTAAACTAAAATTCAACTTTCGAAACTATAACAAAATTCTCATTTCTTAAGCTACTCTGCTAATGGTTTAGGTGGTTTCCTTAGCGTTCAGGCAAATGCCGGAGTAGTCCCCTTGCCTCCACCAGTAACTTCACTCCTCCTATATCAAGCCGGGTGGGCTAAATTTACACTTACACACATAACACCAACATTTACATCCAAACTGACGTGCGAGTAACACCAAACGCCATACACTGTCATGGTTAACATCAATCCTTAAATTTAACTTCCCCTTTTCGGCCCTAACTTCAAAATTAGCGGGACTAAAAGACAATGTCTTGGAACCCGCGGATTGCTAATGGACAATTAGACCATCCAAAAGGTAAGCTGTAGCCGCAGCTGGTATTTATCAGTTGCCGCATTCAGCATATACCACTCAGATTCATTCATTCATTCATTCATGTAACCTACAAGACGACCAGCCATTCGGTTGCGCAAGAAAAGCTCGTCACCACAGGGTGACCACGTGCTACAAGCACGCTCTCCCCTCTACCGAGGCAAATCGCCGGCATTGGCCGACAGAATAAGCAGGCGCCAGCAACGCCTTGCTACGAGCAAACACGTGTCTAGCGACATTTTCTTTTCAGGACGTGGGTTCTTCACCCCCTCTCCAGGAATAGCACCTCACCCGACATGCATTAAGGCCTTCCCTTCAGGAATGGATTCGTCAGCTTCAAGCCTGCCTTCAGCGCCCAATATCGCGCATCGAACGCGTAGCAAAAAAACAAAAACAAAAACGCGGAAAACGCCAAAATATCGACTCCAACTAGCCCAGAAGCGTTCCCAGTCTTCGTCTCCCTGCCTGCTGCCCCTCCACCAAATAATGGAGGAGAGACTGAAGACTCGGAGTCGCGGGACCAGCGCTCCTGGAAAATAACTCCTTTTCAACTGCTGATACGCCGGGTTTTCTCGACTCAATTTGCAGCCTTGAACAAGGAGTTCAAATGCGAGTCAGGCACATTAATTTGTGATCTAACTAGACTCGACACAAGGGTGAGGCTATCATCAAAGGTAGACCTCGACAAATACAAAAGGCTGCTTCAACAACGTAATATACCGTTTGTAGAAGGACCTAAAAATCGACTTCACACAAGGAGAATCGTCATAAAAGGGCTTGACCCTCAAATGGATCCATCGTACATACAGGAGGACTTAGAAAGTCTCGGCCACTGGGTCCTTAAAGTGTCAAATATGACATCTGCAAGGACCAAAGGACCGCTGCCCATGTTCACGGCAGTCCTAGTAGATGGGACCAAAGCCCGCGAAGCATTCAATATATCCGCTCTTTGCTTTCATAAAGTAAAAGTAACAGAATATAGACGAATGCCAAAAACAAGGAAATGCATATTCCACCGTCTCCTCCCATACAGGAAAAGAAAAAATCCAAAAAGAAAACTAATTTCCCTTCTTCGGTAGTTCCAGTCGAGCCTTCTGCTCCTGCTGCTGAAAGACAAGCCTCTTCAGAAAGAGTTGAGCCAGCAGCTTCTCAATCTGCAAGAAGGAAAAATAAATCGCACACCCTCCACACATGAGGCGCAAAGCGTAAAGGAGATTCCTTCATCTACGGGAACTAGAAGAAAATATAAGATAAATACCGAGAGAAATACTCGGGAAAAAATGGTCCAAACAGAGATCATGGACCTGGCCCAGAACCCAGGACCAACAAATCAATCAACTATCATTGAAAAGAGTTCTCAAACAGAATTCACAAACAAAAATGACAAACGCACTCAAACAATTGAGGAAGCAAGCTTGGAAAAAGCTTGCACATGCGGAAAAGAATGTCCTGAATACGAAGAATGTAATCTTATTCACGACATGGCATAATACTTAGAGATCATCAAGTCTGAAGTATCTTGCAATTTCTTCACGCTCAAAATTAAATTTGAACGTGATACAAATGGCCATATATATGGCTACAGTCTAATAGAATGTCCAACATACCTAGCCGAAAACGCTGGAGGATTAATAGATTGCAGCAAACTATTGGATCCAAACTCCAAAAAAACAGCAATCCTGGAACTAGCTTTGAGAATAGCTCAAAGCCTTCCAAAAAGAAAGTCAATTATAGACTCGAGTATTACGAGGACTTAGACTACATAAACCTTCTTCCTCCCGTAGATGAACGAATAGTCAATAAAGGTGACTCCGCCGGTTAGTTCACCGAAAAGTGCCGAATAAACGTCCGGACACGAAATTTTGGCCACTTTAGACAATATCATTAACTTCAAAGCTGTTCTGTTAAGGTTTCAGATGGTTTCCTTAACGCTAAGACAAATGTCAGAACAGTTCCCTTAAATTCCATCAGTAAATTCACATATAAACTCCCATAAGTATTCTTCTAAATTCAAAATTATATAGCGAAACAACATTATTCCAAATTACACCCTAAAATATTAAATTTATTATACTACTTTTGAAATCTTTAATATAGAAATTAATATAAGCACAACATTCAAATATGTAAATTAAAATAAATTATCTATTAACTACTCTTTCAAGGTTTCGGTGGTTCCCTTGGCGTGAAGGTAAATACCGGAGTAGTCCCCTAGTTCCACCAGTAAATTCAATTCCTATTATTAAATTCATTGCCGGTAACAAAGGGGAATGCAAAACTGAGGACTTCATTTCTTCTCTGGGCCAACAGCTTCGGGGCAACAGCTTTGGGACACGACAAGGAACCGAAATTCAAAGGATCGACTACATAAAACACAAAAAAAAAAATTCCAAGTCCATTAAACTACGACCGCGAACGTGGAACCCCAAACGACGGGACCACTACCCCCGAATATTCCATAAGGTCCGTTGAAAGACCAATGGAAAAATGTTTAGAGTCCAAAAATACAAGAAAAAATTTCAAAGTCCTAATATTTTCGACGCGGTCCGTGTTTTATAACACTAATACTGAGGCTTTCGTAAAGCATTTTATGCTCAAAATAGCCTAAGAAATTATTATAATACATATTAAAACGTATATTTAATCATACTTAATAACACTAAATTAAAATATTTACAAAAAGTTATATACATTCGCAAAAAAACTTAGAAAAAAGTGACACAAATCACGAACGGTCACCCATCAGTAGAAAAATACTAGAGATTGTCGCCTCAAAAAATTTCAAAGTTCAAATATTTTCGAGGCGGTCGGTGTCTTATTGCACTAATTCTCAGGCTTTTCAAAGCTTTTTTAGCTCAAAACAGCCTAGGCATTATTTAAAATATACATAAAACATACAATTAATTATACTCTATTATACTAAATCAAAATATACACCATAAATCATATATTTTTGAAAGAATTGCAAAAATAAACTGCACGTTTCATGAACAGTCACCCATCCCAATGCATGGGAAACAATTAACATTCAAAATGGTCTCCCATACCAGCGTAATGGGACGTAATTAAGAACAATAATAATAAATAAACATAATAAACCTAATTAGGCCACACAGGAGCCAATTACACCGGAACCCAAATACGCTACTGGACACAGCCATGGAAAGAGCGAATGACGCAAATATAACCAACAAACACCTATTTAGTAAGGTATAATATAACCATCATTCAAAGTGTTTCATAACACTTCAAAAATCAAAACATGGGGGTTAATGGGCTCGGCCTTCGTACCCATGTCGACAAAATTTACAGTCGACATTACTGCATTGTAGCCGCCATAAAAAAGCCGCATTCTATGCAGACTTGTTGATCGTTCGTTCATGATTGAACGAACATTGATTCTGATTCTGATTCTGAGGTACAGACTCAGAGATCCGGGTTCGAATCCCGTCCAGGCATTTATTTTTCTTATCATACCATATTAAGCTTGCATTGCTCAATGTTAAATATTTAAAAATAACATCGATAAAGCGTCACTGCTATAAAGTAAAAATGTTCTCTTTAATTTGCTGTACCTTGTATAGAGTCAGAGCTACGAGATGGCAGTGAAAACCGAGTTCTCGCGACATCTAGTAATAATGGAGAATATAATACATATATAAGAAAAATCAATTTAAGAATTGGATGCGCCTGGTGGTGTCATGGATATCACACTTAGGTACAGACTCAGAGATCCGGGTTCGAATCCCCTCCAATACTTTATTTTTCTTTCATAAAACCATATATATATATATTATATATATATAGACATATATATTAATTATAATTAAATTTTTGACATTGAGCAATGCAATCTTAAATGGCATGTTCAGAAAAATTAAACTCGCCTACGGGAATTGAACCCGCACCCCTGTATTTTTATATCCCACTACATCTGGTAATAATGACAATATATTATTATAATAGAAATGAATATTTGTACTACACCTCATCAATGGCATAATCGGTAGCACACTAGGAGATATATATATATATATATATATATATATATATATATATATATATATATATATATGTATATATATTTTTATATATATATAAACTATTGTAACTACATTTTTGACATTGAACAATGCAATCTTAAATTACATGATAAATCATATAATGCTCGGTCGTGACTTGAACGCGGACCTCTGGATTTGAATCCCATTACTTCTAGTAATTATGAGACTATATTACTATTAGAGAAGAGAATATTTATACTAGACCTGCTTGGTGGCTTAAGAGGTAGCGCAATGAAATATATATATTATTGTAATTATATTTTTGAAATTGGCAAAGCAAGCTTAAAATGATATAAGAAAAATAATGCTCGGACGGACTTGAACTCGGACCTCTGGGTTTATATCCCACTACTTCTGGTAATAATGACAATATATTATTATAAGAGAAATGAGTGTTTGTACTTGACTTGATTGGTGCACTGGGATATATATATATATATATATATATATATATATATATATATATAATAATTAAATTTTTCACATTGAGCAATTCAATCTTGAATTTACATGATAAACAAAGTAAATGCTCGTACGGGACTTGAACACGGACCTCTGAATTATATCCCACTACATACAGTAATAATGAGAATATATTATTATAATAGAAATGAATGTTTGTACTAGACTTGCTTGGTACCGTAATTGATAGAGCACTGTTATAAAACCACAGGTTCAGGTTCAAGTCCCGTTGGAGATTTTATTACCTTTTCTTATCATGACACACACACAAACACACATATATATATATATATATATATATATATATATATAATTCAAGGAGGAATTCTATTCATTTTTATTTTAAAATTGTGCTTGTAATTTAGAATAACATAAAATCATACCTAAAAAATATACAAGGACAGAAATATTTGAAATTTTATACTTGAATTTTTCATATGTTAGATTCCATATGTGAACAATGCAAAACGTAATATAATTTCAAACATTTTAATCCACGAAAACTAAGATATTTATAATTGTATTTAGTACTTACCTGATAAAGGATGAGCTGCGCTTTCTTCGTTCAAAAAAATTACTGTTACAATCTAGATTCAGACCTGTCAAACGTTTGTATTTTATTAAATTCAAACCAAAACTGACTTTTTCAATTTTCACACACAGTGGCGTTGCTCCGCAACTTAAGTTGTTATTACGTCATCATATTTGTTATTTTTCTGCTAAAACACATTTCACAGAATAGTGTTACGAAGTTAATATCTTTTTTTTTGTAAAACTTGCGAGGCGGATATATATATATATAAGTTATAATTAAATTTTTAGTTTTTAGCAATGCATGCATAAAATTACATGATAAGAAAAATAAATGCTCGGACGGGACTTGAACCTGGGCATCTGGATTCGTATCCCTCTACATCGTGTAACAATTAGAATATATTATTATAAGAGAAATTAATGTTTGTACTAGACTTGCTCGGTGTCGTAATCGGTAGCGCACTGGGATACATATATATTATTATTATTATTATTATTATTATTATTATTATTAAATTTTTGACAAATTACAATGCAAGCTCAAAATCTCATGATAAGTAAAATAAACTCCAACGGGATTTGAACCCGGACCTCTGGATTCATATCCCACTACATCGGGTAACAGTTAGAATATGTTATTATAAGAGAAATGAATGTTTGTACAAGACTTGCACGGTGGCGTAATCGGTAGCGCACTGGGACATGTATGTATACACATATATTATTATTACATTCTTGACATTGAGCAATGTAAGCTTAATATGACATGATAAGAAAAATAAATGCTCGGACAGGACTTGAACCCGGACATCTGGATTTATATCCCACTACATTTAGTAATAATAAGAATATATTATTATAAGAGAAATATATGTTTGTAATAGACATTTCGGTGGCGTAATGGGTAGCGCATGGGACATGTATATATATATATATATATATATATATATATATATATATATATATTATAAAGGAATCTTAGACATTGAAAATAAGATGATGAGAAAAATAAATGCTCAGACGGGACTTAAACAACGACCTCTGCATTTATATCGCAATACATCTAGTAATAATGAGATTCTATTATTATAAGAGAAGAGAATTTTTCTAGTAGACTTGCTTGGTGGCGTGATCGGTAGATCAATGGAATATATATATTCCACCCATAGTAATTCTACCCAAAGGCAGGTCTTTCACTGCAATCATAGCATTTTCATGCTATGCTTGCAGCTTTACTAGGGAATTGTAGGTGTGGTAGCTTCCCGTTGCTTTCCTATATTATTGTAATATTATATTTGGCATTGGGCAATGCAAGCTTGAAATTACATGATTAGAAAAATAAGTGCTCGGACGGGATTTTAACCCGGACCTCAGCATTTTTAACCCACTACTTGTTGTAGTAATCAGAATGTATTCTTATAAGATAATTAGATATTTGTACAAGACTTGCTTGATGGCGTAATTGGTAGCGAACTGGGATACATATACATATATATATATATGTATATAAATTCAATTTTTGACATTGAGCAATGCAGGCATCAGATGAAATGATAAGAAAAATACATGTTAGAACGGGACTTGAACCCGTACTCTGGATTTACATCCTAGTACATATAGTAATAATACATTTGGTCTGTGGCGTAATAGGTAGCACACTGACATATATATATATATATATATATATATATTGTAACTAAATTTTTGACATTGAGCAATGCGAGCTCAAAATGACATGAAAAGAAAAATAAATGGTCTGACGGGACTTGAACGCGGAACTCTGGAATTATATCCCACGACTTCTGGTAATAATGAGAATATATTATTATAAGAGAAATATATGCTTTTACTACACCTCCTCGGTGGTATAATCGGTAGCACACTAGTATATATATATATATATATATATATATAAACGAGGTAGCGTGCTGCCTTGTCACGCAGCAGGCCCGAGTTCGATCCCCGGTCCGGGCAGTTTTTATGGGTGAGGTTTTTATCGGGGTTTTTCCTCAGCTCTAAAACAAATGTCAGGAAAACTTTAAGGCCCAAACGGTCCCCGAAATCATATGTCCATCATCCTTATCATCATCATCATCACCATCATCCTTCACCGGTGTGGAAAGCAACGGGAAGCTACCACACCTACACAATTCCCTAGTAAAACTGCTAGCATAGCATGAAAATGCTATGATTGCAGAGAAGGACCTGCCTTCGGGCAGAATTACTATGGACTATTATAATTAAATTTTTGACATTGAGCAATACAATCTTAAATGACATGTTAAGAAAAATAAACGCTCCGACGGGAATAGAACCCGGGCCCCTGGATTTATATCCCACTACATCTGGTAATAATAACAATATATTATTATAAGAGAAATTAATGTTTGTACTACACCTGCTAAGTGGCGTAACAGGTAGCACTGGGATATATATATATATATATATATATATATATATATACTATTATAACTAAATGTTTGACATTGAACAATGCAAACTTAAATGACATGATAAAAAATATAAATGCTTCTTCGGGACTTGAACGCGGACCTCTGGATTTATATCCCACTACTTCTAGTAATAGTAAGACTATATTATTACAATAAGACAAGATAATATTTGTACTAGGACTGCTTGGTGGCGTAATGGATAGCGCAATGGAATATATATATATATATATATATATATATAATTATTATAATTATATTTTTGACATTGGGCAAAGCAAGCTTAAAATGACATGATAAGGAAAATAAATGCTCGGACGGACTAGAACCCGGACCTTTGTACTTGACTTGATTGATGGCGTAAAGGGAAGGGCACTGGAATATATATATATATATATATATGTAATTATAATTAAATTTTCACATTGAGCAATTCAATCTTGAATTGACATGATATACGAAGTAATTGCTCGTACGGGACTTGAACACAGACCTCTGTATTTATATCCCACTACATCCAGTAATAATGAGATATATTATTATAATAGAAGTCAATGTTTTTATTAGACTTGTTCGGTGGCGTAATTCATAGAGCACTTGGATAAATCTACAGGTTCGGGTTCAAGTCCTGTTGGAGCATTTATTTATTTTTCTTATGTCAAAACACACACACGCACACACACATATGTATAGATATATATATATATATATATATAATTCAAGGTGGAATTATATTCATTTTTATTTTAAAATTGCGCTTGTAATTTATTATAACATAAAATCATATCTATAAAATATACAAAGACAGAAACATTTGAAATTTTATATTCAAATTTCTATATTATGTTAGATTTCATTTGTGAACAGTACAAAACGTAATATATTTTCAAACATTATAATCCATGAAAAATATGATATTTATAATTGTATTTAGTATTTACCTGATAAAGGAAGAGCTGCGCTTTCTTCATTCCAAAAAATTACTGTTACAAACTAGATTTAAACCTGTCAAACGTTTGTATTTTATTACATTCAAATAAAAACTGACTTTTTCAATATTCACACACAGTGGCGCTGGTCCGCAACGTAAGTTCTTATTACGTCTACATATTTGTTATTTTTTGCTAAAAAAATCTTTTCACAGAATAGGGTTACGAAGTTAATATTTTTTTTTTGTAAATCTTGGGAGGCGGATATATTATATACATATACATTATAAATAATTATTTTGCTTTTAGCAATGCTTGCATAAAATGACATGATAAGAAATATAAATGCTCGGACGGGACTCGATCCCGGACCAGTGGATTCATATCCCACTACATCGTGTAACAATTAGAAGATATTATTATAAGAGATATGAATGTTTGTACCAGACCAGCTCGGTGGCGTAATCGGTAGAGCACTGGAATGTATATAATAATAATTGTTATTATTACATTTTTGACATATGCCAATGCAAGCTCAAACTGTCAGAAAAAATATAAATGCTCGGACGGGACTTGAACCCGGACCCCTGGATTTATATTCCACAACATATAATAATAATGACAATATATTGTTATAAGAGAAATGAATATTTTCACTACACATGCTCAGTGGAATAATCTGTAGCACACTGTGCTATTATATATATATATATATATATATATATATGTATACTATTATAACTAAATGTTTGACATTGAACAATGCAATCTTAAATGACATGATACAAAATATAAATGCTTCTTCGGGACTTGAACGCGGACCTCTGCATTTATATCCCACTACTTCTAGTAATTATGAGACTATATTACTATAAGAGAAGAGAATATTTGTACTAGACCTGCTTGATGGCGCAATAGGTAGTGCAATGGAATATATATATATTATTGTAGTTATATTTTTGACATTGGGCAAAACAAGCTTAAAATGACATGGTAAGGAAAATAATTGCTCAGATGAACTTGATCCCGGTCCTCTGGATTTATATCCCACTAAATCTAGTAATAATGAGAATATATTATTATAAGAGAAATGAATGTTTGTACTTGGCTTGATTGCTGGCGTAAAGGGAAGGGCACTGGGATATATGTATATATATACATATATACATATATGTGTTATAATTAAAGGTTTAACATTGAACAATGCAAGCTTAATACGGTATTATAAGAAAATAAATGCCTGGACGGTATTCGAACCGGATCTTTGAGTCTGTACCTCAGCGTGATATCCTTTACACCACCAGGCGAATCCAATTCAAATACTTATTTTTCTTATATATGTATTATATTCTCCATTGTTACTAGATGTGGCGAGAACTCGGTCTTCACTGCCATCTACTAGCTGACTATACAAGTAAGCAAATTAAAGAGAACATTTTTACTTTATAGCAGTCACGCTTTATCGATGTTATAATTAAATGTTTAACATTGAGCAATGCAAGGTTAATATGGTATGATAAGGAAAATAATTGCCTGGACGGGTTCTCGCGACATCTAGTAATAATGGAGAATATAATACATATATAAGAAAAATAAGTGTTTGAATTGGATTCGCCTGGTGGTGTAATGGATATCACGCTGAGGTACAGACTCACAGATCCGGGTTCGAATCCCGACCAGGCATTTATTTTTCTTATAATACCATATATATATATATATATATATATATATATAATTATAGTTAGATTTTTCACATTGAGCAATTCAATCTTGAATTGACATGATAAGGAATGTAATTGCTCGTACGGGTCTTAAACCCAAACCTCTGTATTTATATCCGACTGCATCCAGTAATAATGAGAATATATTATTATAGTAGAAATGAATGTTTGTGTAGACTTGTTCGGTGTCGTAATTGATAGAGCAGAGGGATAAATCCACAGGTTCGGGTTCTAGTCCCGTTGGAGCATTTTATTAATTTTTCTTATCATGTCAAAAATACACCCCCCCTTACACACACATTCATATATATATATATATATATATATAATTCAAGGAGGATTTTTCTTCATTTTCATTTTAAAATTGCGCTTGTAATTTAGAATAACATAAAATCATATCTCAAAAATATACAAAGACAGACACATTTGAAATTTTGAATTCAAATTTCTTATATTATGTTAGATTTCAAATGTGAACAGTACAAAACGTAATATATTTTCAAACATTTTAAACCATGAAAAATATGATGTTCGTATTTATAATTGTATTTCCTACAATATAGATCATGTAGTTCACCGTTATGTAGTCTTCTGCATTCATCCGTCAATTCATCTCTCTTTTGTTCTAAAATTTTTCCTAAGAATTTCGTGTTGAAACAGTACAGATTTTCATTATATTATTGTTATTATTATTACTATTATTATTATTATTGTTATTGTTATTATTACTTTATTATTATTATTATTATTATTATTATTATTATTATTATTATTATTATTATTATTATTAAAATAAGAATAACTGATGAAGAAGAATCGTTGGTATGTTGAACTCAGTACTTTGGAATAGAAATGTAATATACAGAACGAACAAAACAATATTTCAAGTTCTGTTACAAAGCACTTTATTATATGGGTCCGAAACCTGGACAGTAAGTAAAAAATAAGCCAACCAGCTGTTAGCAGTAGAAATGGATTTTCGGAGGCGATGTACAAGAATTTCAAGAATGGATAAGGTCAGAAACATCACAATAAGGGAAATTATGCAAGTTGAGAAAACATATTAGGAAAAATAGAAGAAAAACGTTTGAAATGGTATGGACACCTCATAAAAATGGAAGAAGAGAGAATACCATAGAAGATCATTAATTGGAAAGCTAATGGAAGAAGTGGAAGAGGCGGGCCTAGAGAACGATGGATGGATGGAGTGAAGAGAAGTATGGAAGCTAGAGATCTGAGGGAAGAAGATGCTTTAGACAAGAAACCTCTACTTACAAATCACTTTCGGTTGAAGGAGAAACACTGTATTGTGGAATATTCCTAAATAAAAAAATTATTGCATTATTATTATTATATTTTTAATTTACAATTTATTTATTAATAATATTATATATTAATTATATTATTATATTATTTTATTTTAATTTACAATTTATTTATTAATAATATTATAATAACATAAATATTGAAATTATAGATTTTATAAATTTTGCAGTAAATTGTATGTTAGGTTATCGTTTATATTTGTAATGTTTGATAAAATGGCTAATTAACGTGCGAAATCTGTTTACAAAACATGGTCTGATAAATAAAGTAGATGTGGCAACAATGTACTTCTCATTCTGCGTCTCCGGAAAAATCAATAAGTAGCTCAATGGCCCGTGTAATATATCAATCGAATTTACATATTGTATTATTTTTAATATTTACACGAAAACTGTCAAAGCTGCATAAAAAATAAACATTTTCAGACAATTTTGAAAAATCAAGCTATTCAAAAATAATATTAAAACATCTCCGAGCAATTACATAGAGTATATATTTTATTATAAACTTCAAAGTTTTTAAAATATTTCGTTTCCATGTTAATTGACGATCCATTAGTAATGTCAGAACTCGCGTCAAGGTGACACAAACATCGCCACTTAGCGATCGTGTTTTGTTAATTTGCAACACTGTAGGCGTACGTTGGATGAGTCAGACGCCTGTCGAGTATAAATGTTATAATTTGGAAAATATGAAGAAGTGTATGACGTAATAATAGCAGTTATAACTACTAAATAACCAATAATAACAGTTATAAAAGCAGTTAAACAGTTATAATTATTTATATAATGTCTCAAACTTTAAAACTACCAAAAATAGGTCATCGAAATTTTAACTTTTACTTTATATTTTTCTAGAATATGCTGTTGATTACACGAGATTTTAGTTAGTTTTTTTAATATTTCTTGGTTTTAAACTTAATAGCTGTGCTGATAACTGTGATCAATCATAAATATAAATTAGCATTACGTGATTTCTCCATTCTAACACATTATTTATAATTTTATTTTCAATCTCATGATAGCGGATTATCTGCCAGAAGTCCACCCACATTAATCGAATTTAAAACTTGAAAAAACGCATAAATTATTATAGCAATATGTGAATAATAATCCGAGGAAAGTATATAAATTGATTTATTTCCCAAAAAAAAATGCCTGAAAATTAAATGTGGAGTTGAGGTGACTTTAACGCAAGAACGGCATATGTACAACGTTAAACTTTTTTTAAAGTTCAAACGAAAGAGACAACTCATGGAGCGCCAGATCATCCAATAATTTTGTGTACATTAACTGTCAACTTTCTCACCTAACTTATTGTCATTATCGAACCGTGGTACCTAGACTCGCGGACATCACTATCCTGAGATTTTTCCAATCATTCCCTGTATATTCTACTTCCCTAGTATCATGTTAACATTAACCTCCTACATCATTCTTGGCCTTCCCTTTGGTTTAGAGTTTCCATGCCCCTCTTCCATTCCGCATTTGTGTCACATGACCTGCTCACCGAAGTCTACGAGATTTGACTGTAAAAAACCATGTCGTTTAAACCAACTAATTAACTTACTAGCACTATCGTCCCCGTAGTTTCACGGCCGCGTGTAGATAAGCTCTCCATACATCCCTATCCTGGGATAATGTTTTCCAATCATCCCCTGTATAATCTACTTCACTCAAATCATGATAAATATTATTCTCACGCTTCATTCTTGGTCTACCGAATGGCCGTTTTCACTCTGGTTTTCTATACCAGCTTCAATGCCTCACTTTCTTTCCGCATTCGTACCACGTGTCCTGCGCATCGCAGTCTATAAAACTTAACTGTATTATATTCGATTTCCTACAATATAGATCATGTAGTTCACTGTTATGTAGTCTTCTGCATTCGCCCGTCTGTTCATCTCTCTTTTGTCCTAAAATTTTCCTAAGAACTTTGTTCTGAAATAGTACAGTATTTCCATTATTCATTTCATTATTATTTCATATTATTGCTTTTTATTATTTTTTTTCAAATGCCCCAGGATTGTCTTTCGACATTCCTGGTTTCTCTCCTGGCATGGCGTACTTGTAACCCACTTCTGAGGTTGGGGCGCCAGGAAGGTGGGGTTACGTTGCCCCGATGATATGATGGGTGATGTTGATGATAATGGTGCGCCAGGAGAGTCCCTAATCCTAAGCTTAACCTAAGATGAATATGAATGATGATGATTGCGATGGCCATATGATTTCGGGGACCGTTTGGGCCTTAAAGTTTTCCTGACATTTGTCTTACAGGTGAGGAAAAACCCCGATAAAAACCTCACCCAGAAAAACTGTCCCGACCGGGGATCGAACACGGGCCCGCTGCGTGACAAGGCAGCACGCTACCCCGAAACCACAGTGGTGGACATATTATTAGTATTATTATTATTATTTTTATTATTATTATTATTTGTCATTATTATTTATTATTATTAGTTATTATTATTATTAATTATAAAATAATTATAATTTATTTATTCATCATTTTTTACTAATTATAAGTAGTACTATAATAATATGTTTCTTATTGTAAATTTTCCAATTTTTCAGTTAACGTTTGGTTTATATTTATAAAGTTTGAAAAAATTGTTAATAAACATGAGAAATATGTTTACACAACAGTCTAAGAAATAACGTAGATGTGGCAACAATCTACTTGTCATTCTCCGTCTCCGGAAAAATCAATAAGTAGCTCAATGGCCTTCTTAAAATTTGAATCAAATATACATATTGCATTATTTTTAATATTTACACGAAAACTATCAAAGCTGCATAAAAAATAAACATTTTCAGATAATTATGAAAAATTAATTTATTCAAAAATAATATTAAAACATCTCTGAGCAATTACATAGAGTATATATTTTATTGTAATCTTCAAAGTTTTTAAAATATTTCGTTTCCATGTTAATTGACGATCCGTTTGAACTGTCAGAACTGCGTCAAGGTGACATAAGGTGACACTTCGCGATTGTGTTTTGTTAATTTGCAACACTCTAGGCGGTCATTGAATAAACCAGGTGCCTGTCGAGTATAAAGCTTGTAATTTGGAAAATATGAAGACGTGTATGACGTAATTATATAGGCCTATATATAGGCTCTCCAGACATCCCTATACGTATATGTTTTTCAATCATTCCCTGTATATTCTATTTCCCTGATATCGCTTACGCTTTAGTTTCCTACAAAGAATTTCCATTCCTCTCTTTCATTCCTCATTTGTGTCACATGACCATCTCACCGAAATCTAGGAGACTTGACCGTATAAGACTATGTCGTTTAAACTAAGTAACTCACTGGATCTATCTGGAACTCTCCATGCACCCCTACCCTGAGCTAGTGTTTTCCTCTTATCCCATTATAATCTACTTCGCCCAAATCATATTTAATGTTATTTTCCCACTTCATTCTTGATCTATCAACTGGCTGTTTTTCTCTGGTTTTCCTACAATAATCTTCCATACACCTCTTTCATTGAAACTTGATTGCATTAAATCATGTCGTTTAAACTAATTCATTGGCACTATGGAACCCGTAGGTTCATGGCCACAAGGCCATAACCTCTTCATACATCCCTATCCTGGGCTAATGTTTACCAATCATCCCCTGTATAAACTATTTCCCACAAATCGTGATAAATATTATTCTCTCGCCTCATTCTTGGCCTACCGAATGGCCGTAGTCACTCTGGTTTCCTATAAGATGTTTCAATGCCTCCTTTTCATACCGCATTCGTACCACTTGTCCTGCGCATCGCAGTCTACGACACTTAACTGTCCTTATTATATCCGGATTCCTACAATATAGATAATGTAGTTCACCGTTATGTAGTCTTCTGCATTCGCCCGTCTGTTCATCTCTCTTTTGTCCTAAAATTTTCCTAAGAACATTATGTTGGAACACTACAGATTTTCAATATACTATTATTATTATTACTATTATTGTTATTATTATTATTATTATTATTATTATTATTATTATTATTATTATTATTATTAAAATAAGAATAACTGATGGAAGAAGATTCGTTGGTATGTTGAACTCAGTACTTTGGAATAGAAATGTAATATACAGAACGAAGAAAACTACATTCACGTTCTGTTACAAAGCACTTTATTATATGGGTCCCAAAACCTGGACAGTAAGTTGAAAATAAGCCAACCAGCTGTTAGCAGTAGAAATGGATTTTCGGAGGCGATGTACAAGAATTTCAAGAATAGATTAGGTCAGAAACACCACAATAAAGGAAATTATGCAAGTTGAGAAAACATATTATGAAAAATAAAAGAAAAACGTTTGAAATGGTATGGACAGCTCATAAGAATGGAAGAAGAGAGAATACCATAGAAGATCATTAATTGAAAAGCTAATTGAAGAAGTGGAAGAGGCGCGCCTAGAGAACGATGGATGGATGGAGTGAAGAGAAGTATGGAAGCTAGAGATCTGAGGGAAGAAGATGCTTTAGACAAGAAACCTCTGGGGACAAATCACTTTCGGTTGAAGGAGAAACACTGTATTGTGGAATATTCCTAAATAAAAATTATAGCATTATTATTATTATTATTATTATTATTATTATCATTATTATTATATTATTTTAATTTACAATTTATTTATTAATAATATTATATATTGATACTATTATTATGTTATATTATTTTAATTTAGGATTTATTTATTAATAATATTATATAATATATATATATATATATATATATATAAAGTAGATGTGGCAACAATGTACTTCTCATTCTGCGTCTCCGGAAAAATCAATAAGTAGCTCAATGGCCCGTGTAATATATCAATCGAATTTACATATTGTATTATTTTTAATATTTACACGATAACTGTCAAAGCTGCATAAAAAATAAACATTTTCAGACAATTTTGAAAAATGAAGCTATTCAAAAATAATATTAAAACACATCCGAGCAATTACATAGAGTATATATTGTGACAAGTCATTCACTCAGCCTCTTATTTCAGAAAATAAGTACTTTTATTAAGGGTGAAGAATTTATTAACATGTAATTATTATCAGAAGTAGGGCATATTTGTATTCAAATGAATTGGATTTAAAATAGGAATTCATTGGTAACAAAATTAAAATTATATAACCTACCACAAAATAATTTAATAAGCAATAAATAAAACACTAGTACCAAGCAATTCGGGCCGGTCATAGACCTGGACCTCTGCTATTGTAGTGAACGAAACTAGTAAACATCTTACAATGGAACCGTAAGCCCTTATACAATGGGGAAAAAGTCTGCAGTTTCCTTTGGTAAGAGGACTTACAAGACTGCACTGTTATCAAATTGTTATAACAATGCTAAGCCCAAAAACTTCATACAAAAGGCTGGGAAGTCGCAAACAAGCAACTGGATTTTCCTACGTAAACTGAGGAAAGAGTTATCCCCAAGCCAATTTTAACTAGGACATGTCGCTAGCAGCGGGTGCCTTCTTTGGCGGCATAAGGTAGATGCCGACAGGCGATAGCCGTCCTATAGGGGATCACTGTTATTTGGTCAACCCTGAGAAATATTATATTATAAGGCAACTAATTTAAAGGGAGAGTACGAGGCCACAAACGCCTAAGTTTAACACCCACGACAACGCCCTTAAGATATAATTTAGCAATGAACATTAGTATAACATATAAACTGTTTGTGATACGCAAAGACTTTCGGTGGAAGGGACAGATGCCGGCCCACTCAGAAATAATAAATATTTTTACTTAGCGAAAACTAGAGTTAGTTAGTAGGCAGTTGAGTAGCGTGGAGTAGGCAGTTCAGTAGCGTGGAGGAGGCAGCCAGAAGTCGGTAGCGAGCAGAGTCGCGACTGGCTAATGTGCCGGTAGAGACGGCACGTCGCTTGGTATAAGTTACATCGCTTTGTTGAGTGTTATAAACATTGTTAGTTCTAAGCCACCAACAGCCTTCGTGTCAAATCGTCGCCTAACACGACAAGTGTAAACAACGAGTGACAATAAAAGTGCATCATCCAGTGGAACTGATCACAGGAAGCCAAATATATATCTCCCCAGTGAATGTCCTTTCTCACGGATTCCCGAGATATAAGTCCATTGTTCTACCGAAACCTGAACCCAACTAGTCTGGAGCACAATTGTCCACGAACCTGTATCCTTGGTTTATAATTAAACATACCCTGACCACAATTCTCATTTAATGTTTTATTATAAACTCCAAAGTTTTTAAAATATTTCGTTTCCATGTTAATTGACTATCCATTAGTAATGTCAGAACTCGCGTCAAGGTGACACAAACATCGCCACTTAGCGATCGTGTTTTGTTAATTTGCAACACTGTAGGCGTACATTGGATGAGCCAGACGCCTGTCGAGAATAAATGTTATAATTTGGAAAATATGACGTAATAATATCAGTTATAACTATTAAATAACCAATAATAACAGTTATAAAAGCAGTTAAACAGTTATAATTATTTATATAATGCCTTAAACTTTAAAACTACCTAAAATATGTCATAGAAATTTTAATTTTTACTTTATTTTTGTCTAGAATATGTTGTTGATTACATCAGATTTTTGTTATTTTTTAAAAATATTCCTTGGTTTTAACATTAATAGCTGTGCTGATAACTGTTATCAGTCATAAATATTAAAAATTAGCAATACGTGATTTCTACATTCTAACACTTTGTATTTATAATTTTATTTTCAATCTCATAATAGCGGATTCTATGCCAGAAGTCCACCCACATTAATCGAATTTAAAACTTGAAAAAAAAACGCATAAATTATTATAGCAATATGTGAATATTAATCTGAGGAAAGTGTATATATATATATATATATATATATATATATATGTGTGTGTGTGGGGGGGGGGTGTATAAATATACGTTGATTTATTTCCAAAAAAATGCCTGAAAATTAAATGTGAAGTTGAGGTGACTTTAACGCAAGAACGGCATTTGCACAACGTTAAACTTCTTTTTAAATTCAAAGGAAAGAGACAACTCATGGAACACCAGATCATCCAATAATCTTGTATATATTAACTGTCAACTTCCTCACCTAACCTATCGTCATTATCGAACCGTGGTACCTAGACTCGCGGACATAGGCTCTCTATATATCCCTATCCTGAGAGTTTTCCTATCATTCCCTGTATATTCTACATCCCTAGTATGATGCTACTATTAACCTCCTACCTCATTCTTGGCCTTCACTTTGTTTTTCCTACAGAGTTTCCATGCCCCTCTTCCATTCCTCATTTGTGTCACATGACCTGCTCACCGAAGTCTACGAGACTTGACTGTATAAAACTATGTCGTTTAAACCAATTAATTAACTTACTAGCACTGTCTACCCCGTAGTTTCAGGGCCGCGCGTACATAAGCTCTCCATACATCCCTATCCTGGGCTAATGTTTTCCAATCATCCCCTGCATAATCTACTTCCCACAAATCATGATAAATAATATTCTCACGCTTCATTCTTGGTCTACCGATTTAATCTTATTCCTAACTATAGCTGCAGCATTTATAGGATATGTTCTACATGAGGGCAAATATCTTTTTGAGGGCGTTTTAACTCTGGTTTTCTATAGGAGCTTAAATGCCTCCCTTTATTTCCGCATTCGTACCACGTGTCCTGCGCATCGCAGTCTACGGAACCATCATTATATCCGATTTCCTGTTATATAGATAAAGTAGTTCACTGTTATGTAGTCTTCTGCATTCGCCTGTCTGTTCATCTCTATTTTGTCCTAAAATTTTCTTTCTTCTTCATCTTTAAGCCCATGTTTCCCTTAACAGAGATTTAGGCGCTCTCCCCCTACAGGGAAGAATTTCAGCCATAATAATTTAGTGACACTTGTTTTCGTATAGATGTGATTTGAGTGGTCCGTGGTCAGCGTTCCGCCTCATACAGTTATCTAGGAAACCAAGATAGTACTAGGACGGGTATATTCGGTAAATTTTGCCTAGAGGCCTTTTCATTCAGGCTTAAGGACCTTTTACGAGCCTGAAAATCTTCTTAAGAACTTTATTCTCAAATAGTACAGAATGTCCATCATATTATTATTATTATTATTATTATTATTATTATTATTATTATTATTATTAGTATTAATTATAAAATAACTATTGTTTATTATTATTTATTATTTATAAATAGTATTTTAATAATATATTTATTATTATAGATTTTTCAATTTTCTCAGTTAATTTTATGTTACGTTTGGTTTATATTTATAAAGTTTGAACAAATTGCTAATTAACATGCGAAATATGTTTACACAACATAGTCTAAGAAATAACGTAGATGTGGCAACAATCTACTTGTCATTCTCCGTCTCCGGAAAAGTCAATAAGTAGCTCAATGGCCTTCATAAAATTTCAATCAAATATACATATTGCATTATTTTTCATATTTACACGAAAACTATCAAAGCTGCATAAAAAATAAATATTTTCAGACAATTATGAAAAATTAAGTTATTCAAAAATAATATTGAAACATCTCTGAGCAATTACATAGAGTATATATTTTATTGTAATCTTCAAAGTTTTTAAAATATTTCGTTTCCATGTTAATAGACGATCTGTTCATATTGTCAGAACTGCGTGAAGATGACACAAAAAACGCCACATAGCGATTGTGTTTTGTTAATTTGCAACACTGTAGGCGTACCCTGGCTAAACCAGGCGTCTGTCGTGTATAAATATTAATACCAGGGCGGATCGGAAAGTAACGCACAATATTTTTTTTTAATTTAATATTAAAAAAAGGAAAAAAAAACACAAATGAACTTACATGTTTTACCTACTTTTCGACATAGTCACCAACTTTCTCAACACATTTTTCCCATCGTGTTACCAGTTTCAATATGCCCTGTTCGTAGAAGTCCGTTTGGTTGGAGTGTAGCTATCTGCGCACTGCTGATTTCACTTCCACATCTGTCTCAAAGCGTTTGCCGGCGAGGAATTTCTTCATGGGACCAAACAGATGAAAGTCCGATGGTGCAAGATCCGGACTGTATGGTGGATGGTGGAGCACCTCGCAACCAAATTCGGCGATTTTCTGACGAACGACAGCAACAACATGGGGGCGAGCATTGTCATGAAGAAGTTTAACGTTAATGTTGTGACGTTTGTCACGAATGGCACGACGCAACTTCACCAAAGTTTTAATGTAGGCCGCAGCATTCACAATGGTCCCGTGTTCATCAACGTCCACCAATAAAACACCATGCATATCCAAGACCACTGTCACAAGCACTTTCCTGGCAGATTGAGTCACTTTGAATTTGTTCTTTACTGGGGAACCAGCATGTTTCCACTCCATTGATGCTGCTTTGTTTCGGGAGTGTTGTGTTACGCCCACGACGCATCATCTGTGACGATTCCTTCCAGAAAGTCATGTCCTTGTGCGGTGTACCGCGTTAAGTGGTCCGAGCTTGCCATCATTCGCTGGTCCTTGTGGTCGTCTGTCAGGTTCTTAGGCACCCAGCGAGCACTAACTTTACGGAATTTAAAATTTTCATGAACAATATCGTACACCGCACCATAGGAAATGTTGAACTTCTGCGATAAGGCTCGCAGTTGCACACGCCGGTCGTTCAGAATTGCCGCCTCAATGCCTCTGACATTCTGCGGGATTGCTGCTGTTGTCGGCCGGCCGGAACGTAGCGAATCACTAAGATTGACGCGTCCCTCTTGGAAGAATGTGCACCACCTGGAGACATTGCTACGGTCCATACAATCATCCCCATACACGCCACGCATGTCCCTGTGAATTTCACTGGTTTTATGCCCTTTGGCCCACAAAAATCGAACAACACTTCTCTGTTCCTCACAGGTGGACGACTGTAGCATGCGCGCCATCTTTGCTGCATAGTTCAAGATTCTCTCGCAAGAGGTGCACCTGAGAACAAAATACCATCTGTAGTGAAACCTTCAAACTATATCTCTGTGAAATTTCAACATTCTAGCTGCAATACCAAGGCAGAAAAAAATTATTGTGCGTTACTTTCCGATCCGCCCTCGTACATTCAACATGTAAGATTTGTGATAGTTATTAAAGCGTGCTTAGTGTGTTTTGATGCGTGTGGAATGGACTCAGGAGCTGTTTTTGTCTTCAATTGAACACGTGGTTGGTTACTTATATTAATATTTGATAAATGATATAAACGAACATCTGTGGATCTGTTTTTTATGAAGTCAATAACTGCTTAACCGAATTGAATGGGGTTTTAACCATCATTTAGAGAATTTCTTTGGGAAAATTAACGTATGTAACTTATTACCGTATGTACTATAGGACCGGGGCAAAATAAATAAAAATAAATAATAGTTTTAAAAAACTAAAACAACACGCTTTATTAGAAAACCGAACTAAAAAAATGAAAAATAATTTTAATTTCCAACACGCTTGGGATAAAATTAAAGTGGTCAACAAAAAAAAAATCATCTCCAACACATATAGAATAAATCTAGAGGTATGAACAAAAAGAAAATAATTTTACCAACAAAAGCGTGGGGTGCTCTATATCAATTAATATATTTGATAATAAACAGATACTGGTAAAAGTAAAGTCTGTAAGAACAAAATGTAAAAATCATAAAAAGCACCCTACGGTTTTGTTGGTAAAATTATTTTCTTTTTGTTGATAACTCTAGTTTTATTCTATATGTTTTGGAGAAGATTTTTTGTTGACTACTTTAATTCTATCACAAGCGTGTTGGAAAATAATTTTTTTTTATTTATTTAGTTCGGTTTTCTAATAAAGCGTGTTGTTTTAGTTTTTTAAAACTATTATTTATTTTTTAGTTTTTAGTTTTAATATTTTACAAAATAAGGTAAAAATGTAAATATCTTTAAATTCGATACTATTGTAGTATGCGCTAAAAGTAATACTCTTCTAAACAAATCCTCCCAGCCGGATTTCAACCAACGACCTATGGATTACTGAAATTATATACCGCTTGAGTTCACCGCTCTACCAACTGAGCTCTTCCAACGATTGACAGGAAAGTCGACAAGTCCGGAACCTATTATACCAGTTTTCATTTTTTTTGATTTTCTGATGATTCTGGCCAGGATTTTAGAAAATAAATGTGACACTATTGTATCGTCATGGGTCTTTTATTATTATACAAATTTTCAAGTCGATCCTATGTTCGTAAGTGGGTGAAAATCGTGTTCAAAGATTCCGTTACATACATACAAAGACACTTTTGTTGATTTTTTGAAGATTCTGGCCAGGATTTTAGAAAACAAATATGACATTATTGTATTATCACGTGTCCTCTACAAGTATCCAAAGTTTCAAGTCGATCCAATGTTTCTAAGTGGGTGAAAATCGCGTTGAATGATTCCGTTACATTAATACAAAAACACTTTTTTTGATTTTCTGATGATTATGGCCAGGATTTTAGAAAATAAATATGAAATTATTGTATTGTCACGACTCCTCTACAAGTATACAAAGTTTCAAGTCTATCCAATGATTTTAAGTGGGTGAAAATTCCGTTACATAGATAGATAGATAGATAGATAGAGGTCAAGCTAATATAAAGCGTGTAAAAAAGCGTCTTTGTATCTATATAACGGAATCTTTGACACAATTTTCACCCACTTAGAAACATTGGATTGACTTCAAAATTTCTATACTTGTAAACGACCCGTGACAATACAATAATTTCATACTTATTTTCCAAAATCCTGGCTACAATCGTCAGAAAATCAAAAAAGTATATTTGTATCTATGTAACGGAATCTTTGAACACGATTTTCACCCAGTTAGAAACATTGGATCGACTTGAAACTTTGTATACTTGTAAAGGACCCGTGACAATGGAATAATTTCATATTTTGTTTCTAAATCCCTGCCAGAATCATCGGAAAATAAAAGAAATGGAAACTGGTATTATAGGTTGCGAAGTTGTCGACTTTTTAGTCAATCGTTGTAAGAGCTGAGTTGGTAGAGCAGTGAACTCTAGCGATATAATTTCAGTAATCCATAGGTCGCTGGTTGAAATCCGAGGATTTGTTTAGAAGAATATTACTTTTAGCGCATACTACAATAGTATCGAATTTAAAGTTATTTACATTTTTATCTTATTCTGTAAAATATTAAAACTAAAAAATAAAAAATAAATAATAGTTTTAAAAAACTAAAACAACACGCTTTATTTAGAAAACTAAAAAAATGAAAAATAATTTTAATTTCCAATACGCTCACCAAAAAAATCATCTCCAATACATATAGAATAAAGCTAGAGTTATTAACAAAAAGAAAATAATTTTCTCATCAAATGCGTGGGGTGCTTCTTATGATTTTTACATTTTCTTCTTAGAGACTTTACTTTTACCAATATTTCTTTATTGTCAAATATATTAATTAATATAGAGCACCCCACGCTTTTGATGGTAAAATTATTTTCTTTTTGTTGATAACTCTAGTTTTATTGTATATGTGTTGGAGATGATTTTTTTGTTGACCACTTTAATATTATCCCAAGCGTGTTGGAAATTAAAATAATTTTTCATTTTTTAGTTCGGTTTTCTAATAAAGCGTATTGTTTTAGTTTTTTAAGAGTATTATTTATTGTTATACTCGTCAGTAATTTTTTGTAAGTATATAACTGGTAGGCCTATAGGTACAACACAATGGGTTAGGTCGGATAACATTACAGAAAATGAGAATAACTTTCAAAGAATCTCAAACGCTGATTGAGAAAAGAAAAATAAATTACACTGTTATAGCGAGGAATTATTTCGAGAAAACTAAACCAAAATATGAAATTATAATAACAAATTATTTATAATATGAAAAAAAGACACAAAAAAATGATGTAGCTATTGTTCTCTAAACATTTTACACATATTCACAGATTTAGGCCCTTGTTATAATTTTTAACCTGTGTACATTGCAAGCACATAAATGAAATTAATTTTACCTTCCTTGTTGCTCAATAAATCAACATTTTCAGTGTACTTTCATTTTAATTAGCTTCTTCATTAATTCTGATCCAGTAAAAATATCATGTTCATTATATGAAGCAATTTTAATAGCTCATATCATAACATGATTTATTTGAACAATCATGCTACAAGCCAGAAGGTTGAGGATTCGAGCCTCGATTGGGTTAGGATTTTTAGCTGGACCAAACCTTCTGGCGGCATCGCGGCCCTAGTGTCGACTCAGCTCCTAACTGAAATGAGTACCAGATGCATGTTCTTGTGGCAAAGACGGCCATATATAGAGCCGAAACATAGTAGCTCTGTTGCATTGTTTTTCCGTAATATTATTCTTTAGTGAAGGTTATCAAAATGTCAACATAATTAAAAAAAGAACAAAAATCCATTAAGCAAGAAAACTTCTTAATGCAAATTTTAAAAATTATTTTCAAGATACGTTTGTTGTACACAGTGTTACCTACTTGTGTTAACTTATACAATACACTACTCATTAAATGCAGTTACACTTCTAGACACTGCTAACTGCTATTTTACACTGCTATATTTTTTAAACAGGTCTCAAGTTTTATCAGTTTACACTACTTATAAGAAGATTATTAGTTTCGTGTTTTAAATAAAGAACTTGGCATGAGAAAACAAGTTTCTCAATTGATTCGTTGTAATTTATTACACTCTTGAGAAGATTATAAACTTTTAACGTCTTTGTGTACGTACCACCTCCGAAACAACAATAACACAAAGGAAGATCATTATAAGTACAATTTCATTATAATAATTAAACAGTCATTACGACACTTTTATTTCTGATTAAAGCGACATTTGATCTGCAGTGACGCTCTGAGCTGCCTTTAACAAGTACGTCATCTGTTAAAACAGAAATACGTATTACATTTGTGTAGTCTTCTTAAAGAGTGTACTTAATATACGATGATTATAATTTTTTTCTAATGCCACCAGGTTGTCTTTTATGACATTTGTGGCTTTCTCCCCTGGCATTGGCGGAATTCTAATTAATTTCCTAAGTTGGAGCACCTTAAAGGCGGAGTTACGATATGGTAGGAGATGAATGATAATGAAGCACCAGGAGAGGTCTTAACCTAAACTTAACCTAAATTCCAGACCATGGGCAACCATAGGAATAATTCCCTTTGAGGAAAAAATCCCATTGTTTGGCCGGGAATTGAACCCGGGACCTTATGAACTGTAGTCAGAAACGTTGAGACCATGAGGCTTGTCAAAGATGATCATCATAATATGTAAGGAAGGAGGAAATACTATCAGTATTGAGCATACAATTTTTTACTTTAGACAGATGAATGAGAAGACTACACGACAGTGAGCTACAGGATCTTTATAAAGACTTCTAGACTTATCAGATGGTAGTTAAGTCTCGTAGACCTGCGATATAAACATGTGGTTGCGATAATGAGGAGTGAATGAAAGGGAGCATGGAACTTCTTGTAGGAAAACGCCCAGTTGGTAGATCAAGAATGACCGGGTGGGCGGATAAGCATGATTAGAGGGAAGATGGATGCATGGATGATTGATTGCGAAAGTATTAGTTCAGGAAAGGGATGTATGGAGAACAGAACTTACGTAAATGCGGCCATGAAAAAAACCTACGGGTTCGATTACTGACAAAATAGGTCGTTACTTAGTGCTATTTGGGATCTGCTTGTAGGAGAAACTCAGAGAATGTTAAAGCGTCCAGTTATTGAGACTAAGGAATGGAGGCGGAAGGAGAAA